>CM044001.1:123338730-123896230 GCA_024085815.1 Flaveria linearis
GTGTTATATCTTTGTGTGATATATATCTTTGTGATATATCTTTGTGTTGTATGCTTTATCTAATTCTTTATGTGATATATATCTGGGTGTTGTATGCTTTGTATTATGATTGTTATTGTTATTGACTTTTGTTAACGAGTCGGGGGTCTCTTCGGAAGCGGTCTCTCTATCTCTCTAGATAGAGGAAAGACATGCCACCATATACCCCTCCCAGACCCCGCTCTCCAGCGGGATACACTGGGTATGTTTGTTTGTTTGTTTTATTTCACTTTTAATGTGCTATTTTCTGTCTTTTCATTTTTTTGCACCTAGGCAACAAGGGGCCCCGTGTTGAGGTGTTTTGCCACTTTGAAGGCTAGAAAAGGTAATATTTTTGTACAAGTCAAAGCGGGTCAGTTTGGGTTGATTAAGATCACTCTTTGTCAAAAATATCTAGTGCATTAAATATGGTTTATAGTATATTAGTAGTTATTGTAGATTTTATAATAAGGGATTTAGGAGGCTTTATACACTAATTATACACACTTTGAGTAGGTTTTGACTGGTTTTCTTTTGAAGTATTTTTTTTATTCTATACACACTTTGAGTAGGTTTTGACTGGTTTTCTTTTGAAGTATTTTTTTATTCGATACTTCAGACCAGTTATTAAGTAATGTTTATCAAACTGTTTATCAAAATGACAAACATGATAACTTATAAACTTTAGCTGACTGATAATTAATTTTTGTTTGTATTATTTTACAAGATTTAGCTGACTGATAATTAATTTTTGTTTGTATTATTTTAGAAACAACCGAGACTGTTAGTTTGAAGGCAACTTCAAGGAAAAAACTAAGAGAACATGGGGACTTGATGCTGTTATAAGGGAATGTGAGGTATGCACTTGTTTAAAAGTAACACTTATTTGTGGATATCATTACCTATTTGCCCTTGTTGAAAGTACAATAGATGATACAACTGATCTGAGTCTGTAAGGTTTCCTTTGAAGGGTCTGCTTGAGGCGACATGTGAAAGTGTGTGCCTAAGTCAATGATGATCTGTTTTGATGTGGGATTATCAGAGAAATAAGCATGGGTTAGTAGTGTTTTGGAATTGAGAGAAGACACGTGACAACTGGTAAGGTTACTAGGCTCAATTATAATGCCAAGATTAGGTTTAGAGTGTCAGGAGTCAAAAGGAGGGTAGGACTAAATTTGCTTAGAAACTTTTTTTAGTTAATTAGTTTGAACATATGTCGAGTGTGATATAAAATCATCCTATATATTAAAAGAGAACCTTAGCCACAGTGATGTATAATTAAAGAAGCACATGGTACACATAGTAGATGATGGTGCTAGGGACAGCAGTCGACGATGACAGTGCTGGTCTTCACGGGCAAGGTATCTATCGACTCACCTCTTATTTCTTGTTGCAGGATTTAAAACCACATTTTACCTAATCGCACGATTCTGCTGTTTTTTTAACTATGGCCCCTTCATGTAGGTGAGTTGCTCTTTGGCTGTCTGCATTTGTAGGGTTTTTTTTATGATGATTGTGACGGTGATTGTGGATAATGATGTGAACAATCACATGGAGCTACTTGTCATTCCCTCACACAAGTTTTTAGAAACTTAAGCCATAATCGATTCCTTAAAATTGAGCTTCCAAGCGATGCAAGATGACGTGTTGTTATCTGCAAGGGGAGTCCATGGTATTGGTTGATGGTGGTGTTGTCTGCACAGATGAATTAGACAAAATGAGACCAGAGGACAGGTTAGGCTAAAGTAGTATATTGTTGTCATTTTTTTTTTTATTACGTTCTGACGATCTTATAAAAATGTGTAATTAGGGTTGCTATATATATGAAGTCATGAAGCCATGGAACAACAAACGCTATCAATTGCTAAAGCAGGAACAACTGTTCTCAATTCAAGAACCTCTGTGCTTGCAGCTGCAAACCCTCCAACCAGGGCTTTATGTCAATATTAGGCTATATAAAAGTGCCACAAGTTACATTTTCATTTTCATTTATATCATCTTCCAATCAATTAACAACATTTCTAAATTGCAAACTGCACAAAGATAACATTGCTTTTTACAGTCTACAAATCTTTCAAGATTTGACTTGATCTTCATCTTCCAGCCATGACAAGGTTCGTTTCTTCAAATTCAAATTTAGATTATAGATTTATAACCGGAAACAATATTAAGCATTATTTTATACATCAAAGTCCACGCATCTGCTAATGCAAACAATGAAACAATGATCCTAGAAATCCGTTTCTAGTTTTCTGTGTATGAGTAAGAAAAAAAAGTATGCCATTTTGAATTTTTGAAGTTTATCTTCAAGTTAAATTGTTGTATGTGTGAAGGGTTAAACTGTCATTAGACAATCTTTTATGTGCAGGTATAATCGATACTCTCAAACCAAAAATCAGCCTTGGCTATCAGATTCTGCAGCCACATTGTTGCAGGAGAGTTGTGTTAAAACCACACAGTTATTTACTCAATTCTAGAATTTTAATTAAATTTCATTTTACTTAAATATGCCATGAAATACTAATCTTTTGTATTGGATGTAGGAGATGAGGCGACAGACAAACAAGACTTGGGTAATCAACCGTTGTACCAATAACCGTAAGACAGTTGGAAGCCATAGTTAGGTTAAGTGAGTCACTAGCAAAGATGACACTGTAAGTTACCAAATAAGCCTTCTTATTCATCATGAAACTAATATTTTAAGTGAGTCACTAGCAAAGATTTTGTGTTAGGAACATAGTCCGTAAGAACAACAGTGATTAGTAATTGTAGCAGAATAGGTGGATTAGGTTGACACTCAAAATGATTTCATTAGTTTGAAGGGTACATTGGACACTTAACAAATAGTCATACATTTCCCTAAACGCTTGTCTGGTATTTAATGATCTCATAGTTATCTGCTGGGATGCCCATTTACACTTCCCTAAATCATTAATAATGCTACATTTACACGGTAAACCCCTAGGTCCCAGCTAATACCTGACTAACCAGAAAGGACAAGTAAAGCGCGGCCGAAGCTGGGTAAGTGCCTTGAGGGTATAAATAAGCTGGATTCGAACCAACGACCTCAATGCTGAGGGCATGGGTGCTTATCATCTGGGTGCTACATTTCTTAGTGATGATGACAGGAATGCTTACAAATGCATTTTATGTATAAGAACATCTCTTGTATAATCATGGAAGAAGTTATTGTAACAACAATGAGTAATTAAGAAGTTAGAAAGTTGTCTCAGTTTCTTTTACTGCCTTCAGTTGGTTTCAGAGTATACTTTTGGTAACATTAAACTGTTTAAACAGTTTATTTATTTTCTTTTTAGCTAATTTTCATGTTTATCCATGACTGCAGGAAGCTGTCTTCTAAAAGTTTTGGTTCCCTGTAAGGTAACCAAACTCTTCATGTATTTGCTAATTGAATGTTTGTTTATCATCCTTTTCAATTAGTTGATATTTTGTTATCCTTTTGGCTTTGAAATAGTTACCCCTATGGCCATGGGGAACTTGCTGTATGTGAGGACATAGTTCAGGTATGCTCAACATCATTTATTGTATGTGAGACATGCTGGAATTATTGCTATTTTTGATAAAAATGTATTATTATTTAGATTGTATGAAGGAAAAGATGGCTTGAGAAAGTGGTCAGCATTTAGAAACAAAACATGTTTTGTAAACATATATTGAAATGGAAAACTTACATGCTAGCAAAACTTGTGTTCATTATTAAAGCATTTCTAACTGTGATGCTAATATAGTTTTCCTCATCTTTAATTCCTACCTATTTAATCTATCAAAAATCATGATTTTTGAGTGAACGTTTAGATTAATGTTCTTATTTTGTTCTTTGAAAATGCTTGGAAATTCATCCACACTCGTGCTGATCTACAACACAGTCTACACATACGCAAAAGTGAAGGTATTTGTTTAACTCAATTAGTTGATAATAAAATCAAAGATTAATACTATGTTAATAATTTTTGGAATCTTTTTTTTCTAGGAAATAGAACTCATGTTTGTAGATGGTCTTGCCAAAGCAGATATGAGATAACTATATTACGCTTGTTTCTTTTTATTCATGACCTGTTGGAAGGTATGAAAAATTCAATTTGGTTTTTAACTTATTTTATATGATACGTGCAGTTCGATGATTCAGTAATAAAGACGATTGGAGCTGATTATGTTGATGAGTTGAGGGTTCTGGAGACTGGACCTTTACTCAATCTGCTTTAGTTATTTTTGGCTTGTTCTGCAATGCTTTACTGTTCCCAAGAATCAGCTATTGCATTACAACTATGAGCTACACAAGGTATCAGTTGTTCAAAGGTTATACTCTTATTAAGTTCTGAAATTAATTGCTTAGTTACATAGCTAATAATGGCTACTTCTCATTCCAAAATCTGGGGTCGGTAGACGAAGAGAAGGAGATTTAGCAGTCAGCAATGTCATAATTGATTTGACAAAGAAATTTATTGTTCCTGAATGACTAGCTAGAGCATTTCAGATATTTGACTACACAAGATATCTTTTGTTAAGAGGTTTTTCGACCTTTATTTTTTATCAAGTTGTTCTGCAAGTAGTTGCTTGGTTACACAGCTAATAACGGTTACTTCTCATTTCAGAAATCTGGCAGCGTTAGTTTAAGAGAAGAAGATTTAGGAGTGAGCAATGTCAAAACTCATTTGCATCACACTCTAAACACAAGCAAATTTGAAGGTAATTATTGAACTTGATCAGTTGATATTAAAATTCTAAGATTTTATAATGTTAATAAATTTCATTTTGAATTTTTTTTGTAGGTAATAGAACTCATGTTTATAGATGCCCTTGTAAAGGCCGATATTTAATTATGTGTTTCCTCAGACATATGATCCAAACATTATCAAACAGCTCAGCCCTTTTTTGTAATTCCTTTTAAAATATTGAAGTTGGTTTTGTACCTCTTTTAAGCCTTTTGTAATTAAATGTTTGTTATTGGTTATCTAATAACTAACAAATCATTTCTCAAGGTTCACAAGTTACTACACTCGAGCTGATCTAAATCACACACTCTGCATTAAACAGGCAAAAGTTAAGTATTCACAATCAGCTGATATTCATATTCAAACATTGTAATCTGTTTATTATTTATATTCTCTGAATCTTTTTGTTTTGTAGGCAAGAGAACTCATGTTTGTAGATGCTCTCGTGAAGGCGGATAACTAACTGCTTGTTTCCTCGTTTATTCCTGTCTCGTCCAGAGGTAGCACTTCTCTACATAAATCTTTTAAAAAATTGAATTCGGTTTTTAACTTGTTTTATAAATATGATAAATAACTAAGAGAGGATTGACACTAATGATGTGGATGACTTAAGAATCAAGAGAACTCATAGGAGAACTTGGAGACCAGACCTTATCAGGTTTTTTCTTTAACTATCAAGTAAATATGGAACATCTTGTAAGTGGACCTTTAATTTTGAGCTCATTTTAGTAATTTGCTCCAATTATTTTTGGCTTATTCTGCAACGATTTTACAGTTCCCAAGGATAAGACAAAAATAATTTGTTTACAGGTTTTGTAACCTTATTTTTCTTATCAAGTTGTTATGCAATTAGTTGTTTAGTTACACAACTACTAATGGCAACTTCTGATTCAAAGATCTGGTGGTATTAGTCTAAGGGAGAAGATTAGCAGTGAGCAATGTCAAAACTAATTTGACAGAGGTTACAAATAATCCACTTGGAAGGTATAATTGCAAGATTTAGTATTTGTGAGGCATCAACTTCTTTATCTTTGAAATATTCATATGCTTAGTCATGGATTGGTAGGAATAGGATAACAAAATATAGTTGTCGGTTTCTTACAACTTGGGTTAGGTTTGAAGTGTGATGGCGCCAAATGGGTCAAACATTTTAAAAGTCAACCATACTGTAATTTTAAATATCACTTTACCATACCTTCTAATTGAAAAGATTATTATTATTTAGATAGTGTATTATTGTAATCATATTAAATGGCTATGAGGACAAATCTAAGGACCCTTGATTGTAGATGGTCTAAACTAAGAATATTGCATAATAGATGTCATCTCTAGTACTAGTTTTTAAGGAAACCGTAAAAGTCTATAATACTGCCTTCATCCTACAATTGGTGACAAAGATGCAAAGTAGATTCTGTGCACTAGGCATAAGTAGATGTGGTAAAACAGGTGGATTGTGTCGAGTGATGCTGAATAGCAATCGCATATTTTTTTGTGAATTTTTATTATTTTTGAAGTTTTGGGTATCAATTTGACTATTGTAATAGTTAATTCTAGTTTTCTTAAGTTTTCTGTTTTTATTATATATATTTTTATATTATCATTATAGTGCTTTTTTCTGTCTTAGGTGTTCATTTTTTGCACCTAGGCAACAAGGAGCCCCTATAGAGTGCACTTTGTGACTTTGACGGATCAAAAAAGGTCATATTATTGTATGAGTCAAAGCAGGTCTAGTTGGGTTGATCAAGATCACTTTTTGTCCAAATAATTTAGTGCATCAATTGTGATCAATTGTCTTTAGTTAAAAGGGCTAGCACTATTTCGCTTAGAAGCTTCATTTAGATTGAACATAGGGTGTGATTTAATAATTATAATACACATGTAGTTATTAGTGAATGAATGCCCTAAGTTAGAGTAGCTTCAACATCGAGTAGGGTATGGGATAGAGTTTGAGTGAGGTGCTAAGTTATAAAGACACTAAAAAAATATTAGCATAAAATGTATTTGCGTAGTATTTGTTCATGCCTTGGGTTGGAGTTTAGTTTTATTATCGAACCTTATTCTCATACTTTTCTAATATCGGTTTGTATGGTATTTAAAGATAATAAGATTGAGATTGAGAGTTCAAGTAGGTGGAACCTAAAATATTAGTGATAATAAGATTGAGATTGAGAGTTCAAGTAGGTGGAACCTAAAATATTAGTTATCACAAGACTGAGAATCGAGTTCGACTCGACCAAAAATCTTTAAATCGAGATGATAGATGTACAAATGCTGAAACATGGTGAACCACATGAAAAAGAAAAATCATGTTTCTATCATTGTTGGTGGCATTGAGGTCAGCAAACAATAAAAAGGTGGTGGCCGGTGGGGGTTCAAATCTGAATCGAAACATGATTGTATTAGAAGTGTGTGTAAGTCTTTCGACAACTGATCAAACAGCCATGGGGTTATGATCAACTATGAGCTATGTTTACTAAGAAACATGAGAATTAGCTGGTTTATCTTGTCAGGAAACTGCTCTTGTACAAAATGACTCCCTTCAGGCACATATTCTATCTCTAAATTCAACACAAATTGGTTAACCATTTTGCTCTTTATAAAATCTTCCACTCCCGGAAACTTCAAGAAATAATCCTTCTCCCCGATGATCAGTAACATTGGATTCTTGATTACAGGATCTACTATGCCGTATTCTTCTTCAATTGACCTATGATAACACAATTCACAAGTAACTGAGCTTAAAAAACCATAAATTGAATTTAAACCTAAAGGAAATGGGTCGATTGTTGTTCAAAGTGTAATCAGGTCAACCCGATCCATGTTCATTGTGTTTTATCTACCTGTTAGGAACTTTGAGCGGATTAATAAGACCAGATTTCTCATATAGAGCTCCATATTCTGAAAGATCATCGTCTCTGAACCAGGACGGTAAAGGGTCGGACGGGCTCACCATATCCATGATCTCTTGGTTTTCATTCGCGATTGGGATCTCGCTCCTAGAGAACAAGATGTATATGTTTCGCAAGACTGTTTTCACATCAAGACGGCCGAAATCAGCTTCGGCTCTTCCACGTTCCTTACAAAAGCAAAACACCAGTGAACAAACATCAGTGATCTATACACCTTTGAACCATATATATTCATATATATATATATGTTATGGTTTGTACCCTCCATCTGTTGATATAGAAACCTTCAGGCAAAACTACGTGGTACGTACGGGGTTTGAAGGGCCGATGCGGTACACCAAGCGATACAACTCCGGTTACCCTCTCGGGCCATCGGAGCGCGATGAGGAACGCTGGTCTAACGCCAAAATCCTTCGCGATAATGAAGATCTACACGCAAACAAATCGGTAAATACCAGTCACTCATCTCCATATGAATCAGATATTTGATGATATCATACCAAAACTTCTGAAAATTACGTGCAATTGTTCTTATTATCTTCGAATCATCGAATTGTTCTAATTGAATCCACATATCAACACAAGGATCTGCTGTTGTTAGCAACAGTTTAAAGCTTTAGTTAATGTACCTTGTCAATGTCGAGTGAATCAAGGATTGCGATTACATCGTCGACGAGATCGGAGAATCCAAATTGCTCCGTCGGAGATGGATCTGAGAGTCCGTAGCCTCGGAAATCGGGAGCAATAGCTCTGTAACCTGCATCGGCGACGGCGATCATCTGGTGACGCCAACTGTACCATATATCCGGGAAGCCGTGGAGGAACACCACCACCGGTGATGACGGTGATGATGTGCTTCCGATCTCGGCTATATGAAGCTTCAGTCCGTTGATTTGTATGAACTTGTGCACTATCCGATCCATTGTTGCTCAAGTTTCCTCTCGGTGAAACACAGGTGGAGGTTGCACCGTTTTTAATAAGTCAACTGTTTTAATAAAAAATGATTTAGAATCAAGATTCGTAAGGTGAGGTCAACATCATAGTCAAATTTAATTACATCACTTCTAAGCTTAAACCGTCATGTGATGACAAAACTAACGACAGTTTAAAATTCTAGGGATAATTAGATTTGACATTCAAACAAACAATTGTTTACCCTGCAGGCCTGCAAACAATTGTTTAACTCACTGTTTGCAGACAATATAAAATCAAATTGAAGATGGTGTAGGTATGTCTAGTGTTTGATTTTATTTTCGTCTTGTGTAGACGATGAGGGGACATTTCTTTTGTAATATGATGTATAAAATTTTATTTTATATTTTATGGACTAGGTTGTTTCTCCTAATTTGAACATATGATCTCAAAATCATAAAATAATAATATTACTGGTTTCAGTTTTTTTAAGATTCACTTTTAAATTTGTCCATCTTCTCAAAATCTCATGTAATCCTCTTTAATTATTTATTCTGTTATTTTTTTCCTCTCTCACTGTCAGTCATAAAATACTAAGATTGTGTGTGAAAGGAATAGTAAATTTCAATTTATAGGAGAATAAGATGGAGTAACAATTTAGGTGATTTAACAAGTTCTTTAAATATATAAAGATGGGTAGGGATGCATGTTGGGTTATGACTTATAAATGCTCTTAAACGATCATTTACGGCTCAACAACGTTCAAGATTTAAAAGCATCTAAAGTTTTAGGCTTTTTAAAGTATAATACTAAGAAAAATCGAACTTTTTAGTTTCTTTAATGGTAAATTCTTAATGACGTTTAATCGACTTTTCTTCATGCCTTCAAATCTATTTTTTATATCACATGAGTCTTTAAAAAGTAGGTATCATATATTGAAATCCTATATCAAAATGAATCAAACACAAGTTTCATATGAAAGATGTCCATCTGTATGGTTATTTATAAGGGTTAATGGATTTAAATACTCCTAACTATTGAGTATTGGCCGCTGCCACCCCCAAGTATCATTTTGGCTTATATAACTCCCAAGTAAACACTGAGGTGTCTGTATCACCAGCCGTCTGTCATAACACTAACGACGTTAACTTTTTGATGATGTGGAACGCATACGTGTACAGGCATTGCTTGTGTTTATATATCTAACACTTCAGATTTTTTTCACACATTTACATTCTGAATCTCCATTCTCCATCCATTCTCCAAGAACCCTAGTTTCACCCTTTCGAAGTACAAGAATCATTTCCGTCGGTTCAAGCCCTAATCTTTGCCATTAGAGGTATTGTTTAGCTTCACTTTTAGTTGTTCTTGTTTTCATTCAAGCATATGGGAACCATTGATGTGATTCTTTGGTATGGTGGCACCGTTAAAGTACACCCGGGTGCACCATCGTACGTTGGAGGTGATTCGAAGGTATTAAAGATTGATGTTGATCACGTTTCTTACTTTGAACTAGTTGATTACGTAATGGAAACTAACTGTTACAAGTCTAAGGATTTCTATATGTATGGTTTGAATGTTGTTACCGGGGAGATGAAACGATTTCTTACTGATGCTGATGTTTTAGAGATGTGTAACGTGGTTGTTGGTACTGATGAACCGTCCATGGAGGTTTTTGTTCAAAATGAGGCAATTGTAGGCGAGTCCAGTTCACAGCCCAGTCCAGTTAAACCCCAAGCCCAACCCACTTCACCACCAACCCAGACCACACCTACCAAACTGAGATATACCAAATTAACTGCCGTAGGCTTACACCAACCCAGACCCATCCCACTTCACCACCAGCCCAGACCTCACCTACCAAACTGAGATATACCAAATTAACTGCTTGTAGGCTTACACCTACCAAAACACAGTCTATACCAGAGTTGAGTTGAACATAGATGCAAATGAAAATTCAGCTCAATTGAATTGGGGTGCAGAAGGAGAAGCAAGTGATAATAGTGAAGACAGTGACTATAAGTGTGAGGTAGAAGTGACAGAATCAAGTAGTGATGATGAAGAGGTTTATGAGTTTGAGGAATTAGGTAATGATGAAGAGGGGGTGCATGATGAAGTAATTGGTCAAGAGTCTGATAGAGAAGATGATGAATGGGTTAAATCACAAGAGGCAATTAAGCAGGCTACTGAGGAAGAGAGTGCAGCCCAGAAAAAACTACTTGAAGATTGTTTAAAGGAAAAAGAGGTTAACTTGTTTGAAAAGCTTGAAGATGGGAATTTCACATATAGAAGGCTATAGTAGTTATGAGGATTCTGATGGTGATGTTGCCACTCCTGGTGAAAGTGAAGATGATGACATTAGAGGAAAAAAAATACAAAGACAGTGTACCAGCAGTGAATGAACATACCAAATGGAAGAATTACAATTGGAGAGTTGGAGTAAGGTTTGCTAGTAGGGATGCTTTTAAAGCTGCTGTGAAAAGATATGCTGTGACCAATGGCAGGAATGTGTACATTGCAAAAATTGATAATAACAAACAAGGGCGTGTAGCTGTGAAGTGTGTTAAGGATTGTCCATTCTACTTGTTCTGTTCATATCACTCAGGGAAGTAGTGCTATATGGTTAAAAAAGTAAGTAACAAGCACAATTGTCAAAGAAGCATGATAAAGAATAGACAACTTACTGCCCCATTTATTGGAAATAAGTTATTACCAATTTTCAAAGCCAAACCCAACTGGTCTGCTAAAGAGATACAGTTAGCTGTTAAAGAGAAATATAAGGTCATTATCAGTAAGTGGTTTGCTTATAAGGCAAAAACATATGCACATAAGAAGTTACATGGGTCAATGAGGGAGCATTACAGCAAACTTGGTTCCTATCTAGAGGTTTTAAGGCAGGCCAACCCAACATCAACATTTGAGCTTGTCACTGCACCTCCAGGTTTCATGAACTTAGAGTCTGAAGCTACTTGTAAGACATTTTTAAGGTTATTTGTTTGCTTTGATGGTGTAAAAAGAGGGTTCTTGGCAGGATGTAGGAAAGTCTTATGTTTAGACGGTTGTTTTCTCAAGACTTTCTTAGGTGGTATGTTATTAACTGCTGTTGGTAGGGATGCTAATGAGCAAATGTTTCCATTAGCATGGGCAGTAGTAGATGGGGAGAATAATGATAGTTGGGAGTGGTTTATTGGTGAGTTAAAGAAGTGTTTAGGTGTTACTGATGAAGGGAAGATTGGACATTCATTAGTGATCAACAGAAGGTATTCTAATCTTTTTTGGTTTAACCTTTGCTTAAATAAGATTTGTGTCTAATCTTTCAATATTGTAGGGTCTGTTGAATGTTGTTGCTTTGATATGGCCTAAGGCAGAGCACAGAAACTGTGCAAGGCATATATATGCAAACTGGCACAAGACATACAAGGATGAAGAACTAAAGGAGTTATTCTGGAAAGCTGCAAGGGCATATAGTGAGGCAGACTACACTCAGGCTATAGAGGAGATTAAAGCTGTGAATCCTGAAGCAGTGGAGTCTTTGCTTAAACAGAATCCAAAGTGTTTCAACAGGTGCTATCTGAAAATTCATACAAAGTGTGATGTTATTGTGAATAACATGGCAGAAACCTTTAATGGTTTTATTATTAATGCAAGATCAAAACATATCATACACATGTTAGAGGATATTAGGATACAAGTGATGAGTAGGCTAGTAACCAAAAGGTTAGAAATGGAAAGAAAAGATGTATTCATTTGCCCTAAAGTTCAAGAGAAATTAGAATATTCAAAGGGAGCATCATATAGATGTGAGGTTTTTCCATCTAGTTACCATGTTTTTCAAGTTAGAGAATTTGATGATGTGTATGTGGATCTGGTGAAAAAAATATGCACCTGTAGGAAATGGGATTTAAGGGGATATCCATGTACACATGTTTGTGCTGTTGCTGGTTTTTTAAACAAGAGACCAGAAGATTTTGTTAATGAGTGTTACCATAAACAAACTTACATGAAAGCTTATGAGTATTCAATCCCTCCACTGTCAAGTGAGAAGTATTGGCCAAAGGTTGAGTATCCAATGGATGCACCACCAGTTAAGGCACAACCTGGTAGGCCTAAAAAGAATAGAAAGAGGGATCCTCATGAAGACCCCAAAAGACCTGGAAAATTGACAAAGCATGGGATTAAAATGACATGTGGGATTTGTGGTGCAAGTGATCATAATAAGAGGAAGTTGTAACATCTCGTAATTTTGAGTTAATCTAAGAGTTAGTTTTGTTAAATAATAAATAGTAAAATAATAATAATAATAATAATAATAATAATAATATAATAATGAAAATAATAATAATAGTTTAAGTATAAAAATAACAATAATAACTAATAATAATAATAATAATAATAATAATAATAATAATAACAATAATAATAATAATGTTGTTATTAATATTAATAATTTATAAAAGTTTTAAACTTTGAAATGTTTAAAAACTTAAATAAGTCCAGGGGCCTTAATGACATTTTACAAACCTTAAATAAAAGTTTTATTACATAAAATAATAAATGTCAAACTGCAGGGACCATTGGTGAAATTTCAGAATTTACAACCCAACCCCCCGCCCCTTTCCCCGCTCGTTTTTCCGGTCACCCACCGTCGGCCAACTCTCCGGCGAGGCCACACGCTCAACAATACTCGATCTCAACTAAATTAAAAACTCCCGATAACACCATGTGCGAGATTCGAACCTAACCCCCACACCAATTTGAATATTATGATCGGTTAGTGCGATCTAACAACCCACGTTCACGGTCGGCCTCTTTACAGCTTCAAATCGCACTAAGACTCAACATTAATCGAATTAATCCAACCTACTCAATGTTATAAATAAACCTAATCGGTCTACGCATTCAATTGTACCATAAAACACACAAACATCTCAATTCGATCCCTTCTTCTCCGCGACCTGCAAGTCACTCGAAATCCAACTTAGACCCATTATAAACCCAAATTGGCAGAAGGTTATTGTTCCTAACCATCATCCGAAGCTATCCCCAAGCTTAATTTGATTATCAACGTTGTTTGGAGCATCAATCGATCACACAGTGACCGCGGTCTGTTCTTCGACCTGTTCGTCTTCAATTCGTCATCATATTGGTAATTGAACACACCCACTCACTCGTTTTTACATGGGGATCAAAAGCCCCATGATTTCAGATGTTTACAAAGTCGAATTCGAGCCCAATTGGCCGGGATTCGAACTAGGGCTCGAATGGATATTTGGGGTTTTGGTTAACTTAGTTTAAAACAATTAAAAACGGATTTTAACCGCGTCCGTAAGCCTTGGTTCACTGGTCCTGCGCTTGCAATCCTTACCCGAGGTCCCGGGTTCGAACCCGGTGACCTCCAATGTTTTTTAAAACGTTTTTTGTTACTTTTAAAATATATAAAAAATTCTAAAAATTATAAAAGATTATGTTCATAAACTTTGTGTATTTAAAACCATAAAGATATTTTCTGTAAATTTATTTACACAAATATCCTTATATTTTATTTAGAATTTTAAAGGGAAGGTTATAGTAAATGTATATTTATAAATTATAACCTTAAATACTTTAATAAAATATTAAGTTACAAACATTATACTTAGTTTATTTTTATAAAAAAAATAAACTTTAAATAATAGTTTAAAAGATTAAATTATTATTGGTCACGATGTAAACGTAATTATGACTTTCTCGTAGAAATTATATGTATTTCATAGTTAAATTTCACAATTATTTACAAACGTAATTTATTATAAAATATACTTTCACAATTAATTTAGATTAATAAACTATTATCGGATAATACGTTGTTGTAACGATATTTATTACAAAGAATATATACAAAATATATTTAAACAATATCCGATATTAAACCTAATTTCATTTCTAGATTAAAACACTTAAAAGACATATTTCTTTCGAACAAATATAATATACAAAACCTCAAAATCCTAAAACCCGAGTTCACGTCTAAATGTCAAACTTGATATTGAACTTAAATCTGTCAATATATATACAGTCTTAGGTATCTCGTGAAGGATTACATTGGAACGTCGTCTATTATCATTATTAATCGTCATTCATATACTTAATTACCAAGTGAGTATTTCTATACCCCTTTTTCTTATTTTCACACTTTGGGGTGAAACATGTTAACTTATTTCATTGCACTTATAAACTTATTCGAGACTTGTAAACTTATGGCAATTTACTTGTGAGTTGTGGTTAGTTGAACTTTTGTGGTTATCATTTTATGGCATTATATGTACAATCATTAACTATTGCTAGCCCAGCGAAGTCATAGATCTATGGGTAAGACAAGCCTACTTGGTTGATTCAAGTACACTTAGCTGATCGTATATACTTTTAACGTTAATAGAATATTAACGTCGTTTGATACTTGTAAAACATTGTCGAGGTTTGATTGTGCATTGTTCATAACATCCCTAGTCACTTTATTCACTAACTTATAACTTGAATTGCCATCTTTTATATACTTATGTATTCAAAACTATAGAATGCTCACCAACATTTTTATGTTGACCTTTATTTTTAACATGTTTCAGGTTACTCTTTGAAGCTTATCATATTTAGGATTGGACTTAGAGAAATAAACGAATGATCTGGATACTTTTATACTTGTATTCTGGATGTATCTTTGTTTGAACAATTACTTGTATTGTTACAATTGAATCTTGATTAATATATTTGGAACTAATAATAGCGTTATGTAGCTGTGAACAATCGTAACTCTCACGCCTCGATGATTCCGCCGTCAAGGTTGGGGTGTGACAGAAGTGTAGAGAGAGTGACAAACAGATGGAGGTAAGATCATAAAACTATTTGATGTAATGTTGTACTTGTACATGTTGATGATTTAGACTAACTGTTGATTAATTTTGTTATAGTTCCACTTGGTTCAGAAAGACAAAAGGGGAGGCCACGAGGGAGAAAACAAAACCAGCAGCCAGACCAGCTTCCAAATTTAGGAGTTAGTCAATCAAGTCAGAAATCAAGTCAACAAGCTTCAAGTCAAATAACTTCCCAAAGGTTGGCTGCAAAAAGACAAAAGGGGAAAGGCAATTTAGCTTAGATTTATTTGTGATGTTTAATGAACATGTAATGCTTTTATGGGTCTTTTGTATGGGTCATATAGTACTGCATTTTGGTTATGATGTTTGACATTATGGGTCTTTTGTATGGGTCATATAGTACTGCATTTTGGTTATGATGTTTAATGAACATGTAATGCTTTTATGGGTCGTTTAATGAACATGTAATGCTTTTATGATCTTTGTCAATGATGGTCATACTGTAATTTCCAAAGTCTAATTTTCATTCCAACAAAACACATTCATAATACAAGATAAGTGTTCAACATACAAAATACAAACTCATTCACTGCTGTTTAAACACACTACAACTACTTAGCCAAATAAACAAACAACACAACTACAGCTAACAGAGTCATCAGCCATGCCTTCTTCCACTTGGACTCTTTCTCACTTGTCACCTTCTTTAACCTTTTGTTTTCATCAACAAGCATCAAATTCTGCAAAACCAAATTCTTCATCCTCATCTCTTGAACAGTCAAGCAGGTGTTGGATTGTTCTTTGTACATGAACTCCAAGTCCTCTCTCCATAGAAAAAACTTACAATCAGATATCTAAACAACAAGATAACATCATATGTATTAACAAGTGGAATATCGTTTAATTAAACCAAAAATCAAGTGAAAGTGAAATACTTACAGGCCATTGACTACAACCATAAAATGGTTGACCTTTTCGAACACTCTTTGGTCCAGCAATTCGAAGGACAGCAAGAGCTTCGTGATGGCAGTAAACATTACCTTCTAAATCGACCCTAATAAATTTAGGGTTTCTGCTATGACTGGACACAGAAGTAGATGAAATCATTAGATCAATAATGGAGTTGTAGCGATGGAGGGAGAAGGATGGAATTATAGTTGATTTGATCAGTGAAGGGGGTGCGATGGAACTAGGGTTGCTTCATCGATGATGATGGAAAGGGGTATTTATACCCGGTTGACATGTCGCAAACATACACAACATTAACCACGTCAGCTGCCACACAAGCGAGGCCTGTACACGTGACGCCTGGTGATACAGACACCTCAGTGTTTACTTGGGAGTTATATAAGCCAAAATGATACTTGGGGGTGGCATCGGCCAATACTCAATAGTTGGGAGTATTTAAATCCATTAACCCTATTTATAATGAAACGTATGTGGGTGCTATCAAACAAGATGAATAGTGCATCATCAATGACGAGCTCCAAAAATCCCCGCACCTTGGTAGTCATGATAAACGTCATCGAATCCCACCCCACATAACTCGTTCAAGGGTGTGAACGTCTATCCTTCTGAGCGATGGCAAGCTCCTCCTCCTGCCCTCCGCATGAGCTCAAAAACACCCTAAAACCTAACCTTGTGGACACTCTTACCCCAAACTCACCTTTTAATTAACAACCAACAAATCAAACTGTCATATCAAAGTACACATTGCAAAAGAACACTATAAATGGAACAACTCACACTGGTGACTTGAATATCAATCATACATTTATTCAAATGAAACACATACAAAGTTAACCCAAACTTCCACCTTTAGGGTCTCCCACACGATGATTATCAACAATGCTTATGAAGGAATGCGACTAATAGCATGTTTACTTTATCCGGAAACTGTTCTTGGACGAAATGGCTACCTTCTGGCTCATATTCTATCTGCAAACTAGATGCAAAGTGTTTAACCATTCCACTCTCTATGAAATCTCCTATTCCCGGAAACTTCAAGCAATAATCCTTCTCCCTACGATCAGTAACATCGGATTCTTGATAACAGGATCTTTAATGTCATTGTATTCTTCTTCAATTGACCTATAACAACATAATTCACAAGAACCCAAATTCATTCTCAATTACCAATGATCATCACTGAAACTGATGTTGAAACTTCTGCTTTGATCATAGTTAATGATTGTGTTCTTAGTTACCTGTAAGGAACTTTCAGCGCATTAAGAAAACCAGATTTCTCGTATAGAGATCCGTAGACCGAAAGATCATCCTCACTGAACCATGGAGGTAAAGGAGTTGCAGGGTCAACAATATCCATAATCTCTTGGTTTTCACTCGCGATTGGAATTTGATCTCTCGAAAACATGATGTATATGTTTCTAACAACAGTTTTCGCATCAAGACGACCAAAATCAGCTTCAACTCTTCCAGGCTCCTACCAACAAAATCAGCTAACGTAAACTTGTAACAATCAAATACAAAACTGACTACCAAAAACATATTGTTAACACAAGTTCATACCCTCCATCTGTTGATATAGAAACCTTCAGGCAGCTCCTTGAGGAACTTGGGTGGTCCGAAAGGCGTATGCGGTATTCCAAGTGTTACGACTCCGGCTACCCTCGCCGGATACCGGAGCGTGAAGACATAAGTTGGTCTAACTCCGGCGTCCTTCGCCACTATGAAGACCTACAAATGAAATTATTACAGGCTTACATGCAATATTATTTGAATCAACGAACAAACATACTCTCTGCTTTACTCTTTAGCGGGTGTTTGGATGTGCTTCTCAAAAGCACTTATTGGCTTTTGGACGGGTGAAAAGATAAAAATACCACTCCAAAAATCTTAATAAGTCAAAAATTTCTAATTTATTAAGACTTTTGAAGTCTTTTCACCAATGATTTCGAAACTGGACCGGACCGGCCGGTCCGACCGGTTCGACCGGGAACCGGTGATGAAGTCGGTTCGGTTCGGTGGTTTTGGACCGTTTTCGGTTGAACTGGCCGGTTCGTGCGGTCGACCGGTCCGACCGGAACCGGCGAACCGGGTTGAACCGGTTTTTGGAAATTTTTTTTTAATTTTAATAGAAAAATATTATTGGATATGGATTAAGGAACACCGATTCGTTAATTTGGACTATGTTTACTTGAATGGTATGTATTTTGGATGTTTTGGATTAAGGAACACCGGTTCGTTAATATAAATATTTGGAATTTTTTTATATTTTTTTAAATATTTATGACGTCATCCGGTTCGTAATCCGGTCCGACCAATGAACCTCTAGGCCGTCCGATTCGCTTTCCGGTCCGGTTTTAAAAACATTGCTTTTCACCCACCAAAAAGCCAGAATATTATTATCTTTTCACCCTTTTAAAAAAGCAGCCACTAAGTAAAGCACATTCAAACACCCCTTTACACTATTCAACAAATAATTTGAATCAAAACATTTGATTGAATATCACTTTACTAATTACCAACACGAGTCACAATCACTTAAAATCAGTGATTCAACGGCTACTAGTAGGTGAAAATGATTAGTTAATGTACCTTATCAATGCCTAGAGAATCGATGATTGCTAGAAGATCGTCGACGATATCGGAGAATCCAAATTTCAGGGTGTCTGGTGGTGGATCTGAGAGGCCGTAGCCTCTGCAATCGAGAGCGATGGCTCTGAAACCGGCACCGGCGACGGCGATCATCTGGTGACGCCAACTGTACCATATCTCCGGGAAACCGTGCACGAACACCACCGCCGGTGATGATTCGTTGCCGATTTCAGCTAAGTGAAGCTTCACTCCGTTTACCTCTAAGAATTTGTGTGCAATTTGATCCATTGTTGCTTGATTTCCTCTTTCTTTGGTTATGTCTTCAATGGTGATTCTCACGAGAAACAGAGAATAAATACGTGAGAGGTTTGGTAATTGTGTTACAATGTTTTTATATTTTATTTCGATTTCGATTACATGTTTTTTTGTGGGATCTTTTGGTTTGATTCGGTAGTGAGAAAGAAACAAAATATTCTCTAAAGATATTCTCTACTTGATATTTTTAAGGGTGTTGCTAAAGATATTCTCTACTCTCTCACAAATGCCCTTATACGTTTTGTTTAACGACTAAATTTTACGAAGAGAATTTAACAAAAACTAAATACTATAAGGAAAAACAAAATACTCAAGAAACAACAAATAAGAACATAGGGACATTGTCTTCAAACTTGTGGCTTAGTAGTAAGAATCCCCCCTCCCAAAGTAGAGGTCAGGGGTTCGAACCTTTTTGGTATCGGTTTGGGGACATTTAGAGCAATGAAGAGAATTCTCCTTTAAGCTAGTGGTTGCGGAGGCCGATTCTCAGAGCTCGATCCCGGTTTTCATTCGGCTGTTACTCCAGAGGGGCAACCCTTGTGGAGTCAGTACGGTTTCCGGGGGAACGCCGTAATCAAGTTTGACAATCCAGCGTGGACCCGGTTCAGACAACATAGTCTGGGGCAGATCTTGGCTAGGGTCGCCCAGGGGGCGATGTGACATTGAGTCACTCATAAGAAAATCACCGTTCAAAAAAAAAAACATAGGAACATGAGATCGAGTTAGCCTATATTAAACAGACTTTAAAAAATCATTTAAAAAAATCATTGAGAAGCATTGTTTTTCATCCTATTCTTTACCAATAAGCATTGTTTTTCATCCTACTTTACCCATAAAATAGACCTTAGAACCAGTGAATACTTGGATTTGCATTATTACAAAAAACTAATGTGACATTTTTCCGTATCATTGTTTCTCATCCTATTCTTGACCCATAAAATAGACATTAGAACCGGTGAATACTTGAGTTTGTTTTATTACAAAAAATTAATGTGACATTGTTCCGTCATTGTGTTCACTCTACAACCAAATATAAATTTTATGAACCTAAACAGACAAAACAGAACACTTCTGATAAAATTCACTCTGTATTAGAAGAAGTGAAAGTTCAAAGTAAAGATAAAGCTAAACTTCAGGAAGGAACATCAGAAGATTCAAACTCTCTTAATCTAAAATAAAAAGTTAATGAAAAAGAATCTTCATCTGAAGATGTTCAATCTGAAAATAAACCAATTTCATCAAAAGCAAAGAATCAGAGAAGAAGAAAGAAATCATCAAAAACCAAATCTGAACAAAACATAAATCTTTATAACTAACACTTTATAATTAATATTTCAAAATCATGAGATTTTTTAATTCTAAGATAAAAAATTAAATATCAATCACGGCTATATCTTTAATGTTATTTATGGTTAATGGATTTTGAAAAAGGCAGGTTAGAAACGGTTTATTAAGATGTATATAAAACAAATCACCTCTAGCTTTAATTAATTTTTTCAAGTAAATTTTATGTCAATAATAATCATCCTCAAGACACAAAAGCAAGTTACTTAAATTTGATTACAGAATATTACAAGTCATACCTGAAGTAATCCACTAACATTTAAGATGACAAGGTCTATCATATTGACACATTTTTGTGACTTGGGCAACCCATAAACATGTCATTTATTTCAGACGCAAGATAGATAGACAGATAGATAGAGAACACTAACGAATGCAAAAGCACTAACATTTGTTGCGATTGAGAAAATCCAGTATGATCTGATTAACCTTATCCGGGAACTGTTCATGAACAAAATGACAACCTTGAGGCACGTATACGATTTCAAGATTTGGCACAAATTTCTTCACCTCCCCACTCTTCACATATCCCTCAATTCCTGGAAACTTGAGCACGTAATCTTCTTCGCCCATGACCAACAGCGCTGGAACTTCGATTTTCAGATCATCAAGACTTTGTTGTGGATATACGGTTGCATCTGCTATTGTCCTGTACGGAACTTGGAGTGGAGTTTGAAATCCAGACTTCTTATACAAATCTCCATATACTGCAAGATCATCCTCTGTGAACCAAGGGGGTAGAGGAGTTGATGGGTCCACTAAATCCATTATCTCTTGGTTTTCATTGGCTATTGGTACTTCACTTTTGGAGAACAAGATGTAAATGTTTTTCACAGCAGTTTTAGCATCAAACCGACCGAAATCAGCTTCAGCTCTTCCAGGTTCCTAATCAAAGGTCAAGTTTTATTGCTAGCTAGGGACATGTTCAATACGAAACCAAATAATAAATAGAGAACCATAAGAACTACATAATACACTTGTACGTAGTGCTTGACAGATATAATAAGAGTTAGAAAGAGAGTGTGGTAAACGGTTATGGAACTGCTTTATAACAAATGGTACAAGTGAAATATGTGGTTCTCGTGGTTTGTACATACCTGCCATCGTCGAATGTAGAAACCTTCAGGAAGAGCTAGATACATATGGTGAGAACCAGGGGGCAAAAAGGGCAGGCCAAGTGTTATTATACCTGCAACTTTTAGTGGGTAATAAAGTGCAAATGTGTACCCAACCATTGATCCAAAATCTTTACCAATCACCAACACCTAAACATAATGATCAAAGGTAATTTTTGTGTCCAATGTTAGTAATACACATATCTTTAATATTTAAAAAGGCTGAAAAATCACAACGTTTTTGAGTTTTTGTTCTAAGCATAGTATATAAAGAATGTGTAATAAAAGCAGCAAGGGACAATCTTTTAGTTATAATTGCATAAATAGTATTATCATGATAATAATAATGATGTATCAATCTTGCATGGACTTGGGCTTGCTTTGATGCTTGTTGTGCTTCGGCCCTTCTGTGGGCTTTCATCGAGGTTCTGAAAGACAGGCCTAATAAAATGATTTAGATGATTCTATGCGGTAAAAATCAACTCTAGACAACTTTAAAATTATTTTGGTGTTTTTTTTTTACTTATTTGACTCCTTTGAGATAAAATACAACCGGAACTAATACATAGTAGAGACTAGAGAGTGACACCACTTTTGTCCATTAAAAAGTGAAGAGACATTTCGTTAGACCTAAAGAACAACTAGTCGTCACAAGCACTATATCCTTGACCATCGTTGATTTATACCTCGTCCTCATTTCTATCACCAAAAGTCATCAACTTGACTACTGATGTAGTGTTAGAAAATTTAGTGAAAATTTACATTAGAGACATGTAATTATATTTATAGATGTGATATAGAATTAATAATTTAAATTTTACCTTTTTTAACAAATTTAATATCATGATAAGATCCTAATCAGTGTTATATATAACTATAAAATACATATATAAATCATATATAAATTACTTATATTTAATTACATATATAAATATAATTAAAATATAGTTAAATCCGGTCCGACCGGTCCGACCACCAAACCAGTAAGACGTCCGGTTCGACGTCCGATCCGGTTCTGAAAACATTGATCCTAATATACAAGAAAACTTCTCAAAATATCTCTTTGACCAAAAACCTTCGTCAAAATGTCCCTTTGAAATATCTTTTCTTTTATTTTATCTCTTAAATATGGACGTAGACGACCTTAAAACATGGTCATTCGAACTTCACTTTTAAGGTAAAAAATGTCACGTATCAAAATACGACCGGCCCACCCATATTGTAGGGCGGTCTTAATGGAGTATTGGAGTTAGAGTCGTCCGAACGGAATTGGCGTCGGCCGAACTTTGTGAAATATGTATGTAAAGTTTATAATTTTTATTATATTAATTTAACCAACTTTACTCGTTTTTTTTCCTCTTATAAGTTTTAAAATATAAGGTTTTATAAAATCTTACTACTCTAATAAAAGGGTAAATGTGTGTGCCACGTGTCACCTTTACATTCATTCTTATCTAATAAAAGGGTAAATGTGTGTGTCACGTGTCACCTTTACATTCATTTTTATCAAACTTTTCTCGCTTCCCTCTCTTATTAAGTAACCACATTAATTACTAATAATAATATTTATTTATTTTCACATTATAATTAGTTTTTTAATAGATTAAGAATAAGAATTTTTTATTAATGTTATTTCTTAAAAGAGTTTTTTATAAAAAGATTTTTTTCTAAAAAATAAAACTATTTTATGTAATATTTTATAATTAATTTTTTTAATGTAATTTTTTTATAAAACAAAAATAATTAAAATAAGAAGTTATAATAAGGAAAATTTTAAAAATAAAAAATTTTTAAAACGTTATTTTAAAATAAAATATTTAATTTATCTTTGAAAAAAAAAAAAAAAATTAAAAATTTCATATTATTGTTTTACTACTTATAGTTATTATTCATACATAATTTCAATCATATTATTTCTTCGTCTATTGTTTTATTATTAATAATTTTTATTTTATTTAATATTTTATATATTCAACCCGTGTAATACACGGATTTATTAAAGCTAGTTTTAAATATAACGGTTTGACTTGCTTTACCGACATAAAATTTCATCCAAAACTATATCGGTTCGAATTTACATCGAACGTTTCATTATACACATGCAACCACCTGTGTAATCTATTTTAATCGAAATCAGTGAAGAAGATGACAAATAGAACTTTAGTTTCAAAAATTAAGAATAACGAGAATAGGATTCTCCAATTTCTCTGCAATCATGAAAACATAACACAATCGAAAACCTAAAATCTACATATATGCACAAATATACCTTAGAAATGGCGAGAGATTCCAGAATAGCAGCAGTATCGTTGGGAATATCAACAAATGAGGTCTTATCGGGTTGTGCAGGGACGTCGGATAGTCCGTATCCTCTGTAATCGGGTGCAATAGCTCTGAAACCCGCGTTTGCGACGGCGATCATCTGATGGCGCCACGTGTACCATATCTCCGGAAATCCGTGAAGAAAAAGCACCGCCGGTGATGATTCGGATCCGATTTCAGCTACATGGAGCTTTAATCCGTTAACGTTAACGTAAGTATGCTTGATTTGATCCATTGTTTTCTCCAAAAGAGGGAGTAGGTGTGTGTTTTTGAGGTTTTTGCTTGTGGTTTTAAATGGTGCAGTTGGGGAGAAATACCCTAGTGGTTAATGTATATCGTTTATAATTGGCTTTCAAAGACATTTTTTTTATGGTTCAAACAAAATCTTTGAAACATGCCCAAAACAAGTGGTAACACAAGTTAACAAATTAAATGATTTGTTTTTTTTAACAGTGTTTGAAACTATTTCAATACCAGCCTATGATTTTTGAGATAGAATGTTCACCGTTTATACTGAATTTAACGTTTAAACGCTTCACACGTGACTCATCCATAAACATTATTGAAAAGAAAATCCAGTTTTGTAGGGAAACAATCTTGAGTTAGATTTGAATCTAAGACCACAAAGTCCATAGCCCAAATCATCACCCCGACCCATTCTATTAGACCCGAAAGTCAACTGCAAATTATTTGATATGTATGGTTCATTGTTAAATTTTTATTATTCGATGTGACGATGTTTCTCTTAAATTGCTAGACTATTAAGTTTTTTTGCGTTTATCACGGATAATAAACGGATGTGATTTTAAGCTCGTAATCGGTTACTAGCGACAGATAATGCATACATGTTACTTGTGTCGCAATGGGTGGCTCATGCCTTAAGTATTAGATATGTATTAAAATTAGAGTAAATTGCCATTTTCGTCCCTGTGGTTTGGTGAAAATTGTCACTTTCATCAAATAGTTTATTTTTTCGCATCTGGGTCCCTGTGGTTTACAAATCTTGTCATATTCATCCAGTTCGTTAACTTCATCCAACATTCTCCGTTAAATGAAGGGTATATTGGTCATTTCGCATCAGGACACGTGCCCCGCATTTAATTACATCGGAATCACCCCAATCATAACCGATAATCCAGTAACGGTCGGAGAACATAAAAGGCAATGGATTTGCCGGGGAATAATCCCTATAAATCAGCACACGAGACGAACACCACCACCTTAACTGGTGTTGTTTTCATTGTGCGTAGGTGTGAAGCTTCAGAGAGCATCGGTGGATCGAAGTTCAACAAGACCGGAACCATCCAGAGTTGGACCTCGTATTTACACACCACACCACCACCACGCCACAAAACCACCACCACTCCATTAGAACCACCAAATCATCACCACCACCCTATCATAAAACCACCAACATCACACCAGACGGGCACCACCACCACACATTAGATCTCCACCACCACACATTAGATCTCCACCATCACATACTAGATCATCACCACCATGTGGACCCTAGAAACCAACCGTTAATCTCAAACTTATAACAAACCCCTTCGAAAACGTATATGGAACCCTTAAAAACGAGTATTGTAGAGGTATTAGTGGGGTTTGATATGCATTTTCGAAGTGGTATGTTACAAGTTCAATATTGATTGTCGATTTTTAGGGTTTACATGGTAGCGACGATCCGATGTGCGTGGTGGTGGTGGGCGCTCTGGTGTGGTGTTGGTGGCTTTGTGATGGGGTGGTGGCGGTGGTTCGGTGGTTCTTGTGACGGGTAGTGGTGTGGTGGTTATTTTTGGACTAAATTAGCAAATACGCTAAAACCACAGGGACTAAAATAGCAATGTATTTAAAGAGTATATATTAAATCAGGTTTAAAAAAATAAAAATAAAAACATATATGTAAAATGACCAATATACCCCTACATTTAACGGAAATTCTGGATGGAGTTAACGGACTGTATGAATATGACAAGATTTGTAAACCACAGGGACCCAGATGCGAAAAACAAACTATTGGATTAAAGTGACAATTTTCACCAAACCACAGGGACGAAAATGACAATTTACTCTTAAAATTAAAAGGTTGTAGTGCAATGGTAGCAAGATTGATTTAGTGTTAGAGAATTCAAGTCTCATTCAAAAGTGATGGGTTATCGATGTGTGAGTTTATCATTAGATGCATAATTTTTTTCTTTAAGGTCCCCTAAGATGAAGAACTTAAATTTATATAATATCAAATTATTAGATAGAGAAAACCATTTTACTAATAAGAAATTACATAAATCATAAATATATTATTATTGATTATATGTGTTATATTATTATTCTAGAAGAATTTTCAAACTTTTATAATAGATTATATATTTATGTAGTAAATAAAACTATTAATCTATTAGGTAAACAACACTGATTAATATATGATAAAAGCACGGTTGTTATTTAATATAATACATCAATCAACAGTTGGAAAAATGTTACGAAAGCTACTTTAGCTTTAAATCTTCTTTTACCAAACATTAGTAGCTTTCCTATGTTTATATTTATTTATAATTAAACGTTATAAAAACTCATATATTAAAATTTGATATATATAAACAGTAGCATTCACATCTAATTTCTTATCTTTAACTTTAACCTCAGAATTTAACTAAAAGTTACATACATCCATATAATTTGTTCTTTTTTTTAAAAACCCCCCACATCCCAATCTTTATATTTAACTTCAAAGAATTAAATAATATTTATTTATTTATTATTAACTTCAAAGAATTATATAAACACATAGTAACATTCTCATCTTATTCTATCTGTAACCTTTTTATTTAGCTAAAACTTACACGTATTCATATACTTTGTTCTTTTTCTTAAAACCCCCCAGATTTCAATCCTTATAATTAACTTCAAAGAATTAGATAATCCTTATTTATTTTTTTTTATTAACTTCAAAGAATTCTACTCATAAAACATATATGAAATAAATATAAGGAATCAATAGTAGTTGCTAAATATAAAGAATGTGAATTTAATCCATATAATTAGTCTGTATATTCCCTAATGCCTACATGTTACTTGTGTCGCAATGGGACGAAATTCTAAATTTCACAAAAACCATATTTTTTTTCCTTATATTATAAGGATATTGTTGGTTTAGGGATTGAGATGTGAATGTTTTAAGCTCATTCCACTTACTTTGGGCTGAGTTCTAAACTTATTCTGATATTATTCAAGTGTACTAAATTGACTTAGATTCTATACCTTTGATAAACATAATTATCATAACTTGAATAGATGTTTAATTTCAAATAGAACATTTATGTCCAATCACGCATATAATTGTTGAAAACTTTAGCTAAAGAAAGTTGAAACATTCTTTCCTTGTTATTTCTAGAAACACATGCATTATGATTTGAAATCACATAGCGTGTCATCGTTTTGAACTAAAGTGAAATGCTCAAAGGATATGTAATCCAAGCTACATACTTGTGTGATCTGTGATAAAAGCATAATTAAGTAACTTAGGTCAAACGAATTAATTTGTGAGGCTATAACCATGAAATACTAAAGATCAAAGATCAAGATTGTTATGTGTAGATTCTCCCATATAGAGTGACAAGATTGATGATCTAAAAGATCACGATTGTTATTTGTATTCGTTTTGCGTTTTTACTAAGCAACTTCTTGGCTTACTCTTGCTTTGCACTTCTTAACTATGTTCTCCGCATTTGTCTATGTTTCTAACTCCACGATTATGGATTATAATTATTCACTTGCTTTGCTTATACGAGCAATTAAAAGATATGATGTTATTGCTTCTTTCTATGTTTAGTTGTTAATTCAATATTGTACGTTTTGATTCTTAGTAATATTTGAAGGGTTTGATGATGCTTTAAACCCAATTGGTTGCCATTGGTAATTTTGAATAAACCTAGGATATAATACTACATAAATGATTTATGATTAGTTAGAATAATAGTTGTGTATGACATGAGACCTTTTAGTTGGAATTAGGCTTCTAGATAGTCAATACAATGGATCTGAGTAATTGAACATGGAAAGTCTAAGTTGGTTTTCCCACTAAAATATGTTAATCATTTAATTGGCATAAGGCATGTTTTATTAACCTATTTACTATTAGTTTGAGGTAAATTATTTGATTTAAATTCTCGCCGTTACTTAACTATTCAACATAACATATATTTTGTTAAACTTCCGGTGTCAATTAACGGATATGACAATAAGAACTAGGGTCGTAACTATAACGAAAGAACATAAATAAAACATAATGTGTGTATGGTGTGTTTCTGAAACAACACAAGAGAGAAACAAAAAGAAAGTCATCACACGTGAGGAAGGAGTCAACAACCAACCAACATCCACGACAAAAGCAATGAAAAGAGATATGAATAGAGGAAAGAGAATAAGCGAATAACCTTAAATATTGATATCATATAAAGCAATGAAAACTCCATCGAATATAAATGCATAAAACAAAATTAACTTAAAAGAATCGAATCAATTAATCTCTAATTATAATAAATCTTAGGTAATGTTTAAATAAAAGAGTTTATTATGAAAAATTGTAGGAAATGAGCTTAACCGCTAATATTCTTAATAAATGATTAAGATCAAATTGTAGGAAAAACGTTTGCTAGAATCACTGGCGGAGGTTAGTGGAGACCGAGTCGGCCGCCACCCACCCCCTCCGTCTCTTTTTCGTCGGTAGTGTTAAATTTTAGTTCGGTAGTGTAAACTTTTGTTCCGGTAGTGTAAATTTTATATAAATATCAAGTTCGTCCCCCAAAAAAATTAATTTTGCCCCCGTCCCCCCTACGATTTTGTTCAAGCTCCGCCACTGGCTAGAATAGTATTTTAGTTATAAGCACTTTTGTTAAATTTTTACAAGTTTCCTTCATTTTTTTTAAACGTTCATAATTTTATATACAACATTGTTTTTTTAAGATTACACCATAAAAAACAAGCGTTTTTTATATTTAAAACGGGTACAATATCGTTATATACAGATGATAAATAACAACTAGTTTATCATGTACACAATGTTAGAATAACAACTAATTAATCTAATACATTAAAAATAACAAAATAACATAAAATAAAATAAAACATAAAATACAATGATAAAATGTCTCATTGTATTTTTTTTATCGTCGTTATGTTTTCCTGAACAATATTTTGTTTTTCTAAAATTATAAGTTTTAAAAACCACATTAATAAAATAATATTATTGTGTACTTCTATTTGTAAAATACAATGATAATTTATACAATGATAAAATAACAATGAATTTATATATAAAATATAATGACAAAAAACAAGAAATAATGTAAAAAATAAAATACAATAATAAATACGTACAATAAACTATGAAAAATATATAACACAAAACGTTATATATTTGACACAATAACTAATTTATTTAAAAAATAGGAAGAAGACTAGAAATTAAACTTTTCCTCCCCTTGGAAAAGTAGAGAATTTGGTGAGATGAATGGGGAAGACAAACACAAACGTCTAAACAAGCCGCCTCGCAGTTACTATCAAGATATAAATATTTATGATACATTGATTGATATACAGAAATACAGTCAATGTGATTTAGATTAATTGGTTTAGAAATATATCATGACTTTTTAAATTTGAGGTTACAAATTCGAGTCTCGTTCGATACATATGTTTTAGGTGAGCCAGAGATTTTACCATAGTGAATGAGGAGCCAAATATCAAAAATTCAGGCCAGGTTGAAGTAGTATCTGTTTTATTATAACTTCTAATTTGAAATATCTAACCATTATCATTTTTAGGAATACTACGTATACGGGAGTCACCCCCCGTGGGGGAGGAGGAAACCAACCCGTCGAACACATTTGCTGAAGAGGCGTACAACCCTTTATTTGGACCGACGGGTTACGGTGAATGGTACAGACATCCCCATTGCAATTCTTACGGGCATGTCTCGAACACGTACCACTCACAAACAGAGCTGGATTACAGACATCTCCCGTACCGGTCAGAACTAGAAATTACACATGTGTCGGATACTTTTAATGGGAATGACACAGATGAGAGTGACGGTTCGATTCACCTCAAAGAAAACCATGGGGACACCGCGGAGCACGATGAGGATGAGGATCGGATAAGAAAGGCTACGGTTTCTTATAAAACCGATAAAGTACGAAAAGTTTTTATTCTTTGTTTATTTTATTTTTTTATTTGTTTTATATATTGTTTTTTATGTCTAGCCTTTATAATTTTTTCAGTATTTTAATTCTTAACTTGGAGAAGTGGGCTAAAATGAGAGGACGCGAGCATGGGTGCGTCATTGTGATGGGACGGTCACGAAAAAGGATGTGAAACTATTATGCAATCGTAGTGGTGAATCTAAATTCACTGGCACAATTAGACGTACCGGGAGCATAAAGAAAGGATGTCCCTTTAAACTCGTAGGGAAGTACGTAGGAAAGAGTGACAGTTGGATGTTAGAGGTGAGAAACGAGACGCACAACCACGATCTTGTTGTGCAAGAGTAGGGCCACGCGCATCTTAGGAAGATGACCGCCGAAGAAACTGATCTTGTTGATAAGTTACACAGGCAGCACGTGCGGCCACGACACATCCATTCAGCCGTAAGGGAGCACTATCCCCACAGCGTCTGTGTTGTCCAGGACATATACAATCTTACGTCGAAGTTTAGGGCTGAGGGGAGAAAAGGCATGACACCAATGCAGTAACTTGAAAACCTGCTACAATCTAAAGAGTTCGTGTATGAAACACGAAAGAATATAGCTACTAAGGCCGTGGAAGATGTTTTCTTTTGTCATCCTACATCGTATAAATGTGGCGCGCATTCCCGCACGTGATGTTGATACACACGACGTACAAGACCAACATGTACAACATTCCGTTTGTTCAGGTTATTAGCGTTACGTCGACGTCGAAGTCGTTTTGTATTGTGCATGCATTTATATCGAGGGAACGGCAGGACAACTTCACATGGGTCTTGAAGCAGATCAGAGATATGCTCGATGGGTGTGTGGAGCCCCGCGTTATTGTCACAGACAGGGACCTTGCCCTGATGAGCGCGAGTGACACAGTGTACCCGAGTGCTACTAAAAACCTATGTAGGTGGCACGTTAGGTAGAATATTAAAAGACGGTGGAATATTATTTTCAAAACCGGCATGTGGAAGGATTTTCCATATTGATGGAAGACTTTGTGTTCGTCTCCCACAGAGGCATTATACGATTACAATTGCACGAAGATGGAAGAAAAGTTAAATGAAGACGGTAAAAATGGTAAGAATTTCATTGTTATTGTTACTCTAATAATTTATTTGTTTATTTTATAAAATTTGTTATTGCAATTTGCACTGCATGAGAAGTCTGGCTAATCTTACCAGGAGGTAACGATCAGGAGTATCACAAGTTCTCTATTCTATACCCTAGGGTGTGCTAGGATCATAATTCTAGTAAGACCTCATTAAGGGTAACAAACATTACTAATACTTGCTATTACTTAAGTCCTGTCCTACTTAGAGCCCTCATGGTATTCCCAATCATGACATTGATTCTATCTTCGCGAAACATTCCTCCACTTAGCATTTCAGTAACTAAGGAACTGATTGAATGCTTAGAATAAAAGTGGACTACAGGAAATGTAGAGGAGTGATGATACTCTCTACACATACATTACGTTATTTTTTGAGATGATGCTAAGGAAAATTAGGATGTCGCGTAACCAGTTTAAACGTCATTCAAGGTATATCGTGGATGTGGTGGGAACGATGCGGGGAACCCTATATATAAGCATCACCGGTATACTAAAAATGTGCTTAAACTGGGCTACGTGATGATCTTGATGGACCGAAGCATGGGTTATCGGAACTTGATAAGTGGAATCATACGTGTATCTTAAAGTGACTAAGGTTTACACGTTTACTAAAGTTTACATGTTTACACATTTCTACGATTAGAAGATGCCGCCTCGAAGAGCCACACGTAGTACCAATCAAGGTGAGACCCCGCAAGGCAGAGGTAGGGGTAGACCACCAAGAACAGGTGGTGCTCCAGCTGGCAACAATCAGGGAACTGACAACCCTGACACAGCTGCTATGATTGCTCAGCAGCTAGCCGCATTGATTCCAACTATTGTGACTCAAGTGGGCGACACTCTTCTGAATCATCATCTCCATGGGGATCATGATACTAATGATCAGCATAACCAAGGAAAAGAAGTTATGCAACGCACCGATATTGTCCCTTCCAGACGAAACTGATGATTTTATGGTGTACTGCGATGCTTCACATCAAGGATTGGGTTGTGTGCTAATGCAGAAAGACAAGGTGATTGCCTATGCCTCGCAACAACTTAAGGTGCATGAGAAGAATTATACGACTCATGACCTGGAGTTGGGCGCGGTAGTATTTGCACTCAAGATATGGAGGCACTACCTGTATGGAACCAAATGCATCATCTACACACATCATAAGAGCCTTCAACACATCCTGAATCAGAAAGAACTCAACATGCGACAACGACGTTGGGTAGAGATACTTAGTAACTACGATTGTGAAATTCGGTATCATCCGGGGAAAGCAAATGTGGTGGCTGACGCCCTAAGTCGTAAAGAGCGCGTGAAACCACTATGTGCTCGAGCTTTGGGATTGACTATTCAAACGAACTTGAAAGCTCAGATCCAACTTGCACAAAGGGAAGCATTGAAAGAAGAAAACCATGCGGGGGAAGAATTCCGAGGGTTAGACAAACAGATGATTTGCAAGGATGATGGCATACAGTACTTCATGTATCGCATATGGGTACCCAAATGGGGAGACGTTCGTACCCTGATCATGGAGGAAGCGCACAAGACACGATATTCTGTTCATCCTGGTGCAGACAAGATGTATCACGATCTTAAGGATCTATACTGGTGGGCAGGCATGAAGAGAGACATTGCTATATATGTAAGCCGATGCTTGACGTGCTCGAAAGTTAAGGCTGAACATCAAAAACCATCGGGATTATTACAGCAACCTGAAATTCCTGAGTGGAAATGGGAGAACATAGCCATGGATTTTATTACCAAACTCCCAAGGACGCCTAGCGGACACGACTCGATATGGGTCGTAGTGGATCGAATGACAAAATCCGCTCACTTTTTGCCTATCCGAGAAGACTATAAAATGGATAAGCTGGCAAGGTTGTACATCAAAGAGGTCGTGACACGGCACGGGGTGCCGGTGTCAATCATATCCGACCGCGACAGTCGATTTACTTCATGATTTTGGCAGACGTTACAGAAAGCGATGGGCACTCGATTAGATATGAGTACCACCTATCACCCACAAACAGATGGCCAAAGTGAACGAACAATACAAACATTGAAAGACATGTTCAGAGCTTGTGTAATCGATTTTGCTGGTAGCTGGGACACTCATCTACCATTAATTGAGTTTTCTTACAACAACAGCTACCATACAAGCATTGGATGTGCTCCATTTGAAGCATTGTACGGGAGGAAATGTAGATCCCCAGTTTATTGGGCTGAAGTTGGTGAGAGCCAGCTTACGGGCCCAGAGATCATTCAAGAGACAACTGACAAGATTTTTCAAATCAAAGACAGACTTAAAGCTGCTAGAGATCGCCAAAAGAGCTATGCCGACAATCGTCGGAAGCCTCTGGAATTCAATGTTGGAGATCACGTTTTACTCAAAGTCTCTCCCTGGAAAGGGATTGTACGATTTGGAAAGAAAGGGAGGTTAGCCCCTCGATACGTAGGACCATTCGAGATTACAAAAAGAATCGGTCTGGTGGCTTACCGATTGAGGTTGCCACAAGAACTCAACGGTGTACATGATACTTTTCACGTGTCGAACCTCAAGAAGTGTTTGGCCGACGAGTCCTTACACGTACCGATTGAGGAAATCAAGATCGACGAAAAGCTTCATTTTATCGAGGAACCTATCGAGATCATGGACCGAAAGGTCAAACGCCTGAGACGCAGCAAGATACCGATCGTTCGCATGAGATGGAACTCTAAACGAGGACCAGAATTCACTTGGGAACGAGAAGATCAGATGAAGCTCAAGTATCCACATCTATTCGAGGATGACGCTCTTGGACCTAGCACCAGTTGAGTTTTGGGACGAAATTCTCTCAACTGTGGGATACTGTGACATCCGTCACCTCAAGGTCTGTCATTTAACGTGAAATTTCGTTAACTATACTTAGAGCGTTCATTTTTCATCTTCATGGATTATTCGTGAGGACATCATGTTGATTTGTTTTCCGTTTCAGTGGTGATATCAATATTTGCAATCATATCATCCAAAACGCTCACGAATATCACAACCGACATCGCTAATTATATTATGTTATATAATATAAACATCATTAACAACAATATATTCAAGATATAAACCACAATTAACACACCCTATAATTAATATAACGCTCGTATTTACGTCGTTTTCAACCGAAACAAGTTTGGGGACTCGGGGGCTAAGTGCAGGGACTAAACTTGACATTTGCCAAACTAGGGCTGTGTAAGGCCCCGCTCACCGGGCACCTTACTGTTGGTTCTTCATCGCACATATAACGTACATAATGTGTATAATCATAAATCAACACAGCGGAAATGATAAAATATATACATTCTCATTCATTCATAAAAGTCATTACATCATTGACTCGATTACAAAATGCAGCTTTCTCTACTTTGCCTCTCCTCATAGGATCATACAGCGACCTCTAGAGGAGATATTAAGTTCAAAAACATAAAAAATATATTTTATTACGTAAGAATATTCCGTAGGTAATTCCGTACATCGGAACCCTGACGGAATACTCTTGACACTCTCATGCAACATATTTTGTTGCATGTACTATGCACACGCATCCAATGCGTGGCGAACTTATCAAACCTATAGGAGATTTCTTGAGTAATCTCGTTTATTCAGATCCTCAAGAAATCTCATAATGACATGCAACGTGATGTGTTGCGAATATTATGGACCCGCAACCCATGACGTTGCAGCATTATCAACTGGAAAATGCCATCCCAAAAGAGCTGAGTAGTCGCCTCGCGCCATCCTCAGCAACACTACCTGCGAACTGGAAAACACATAAAAGTCAGCGTTGCTGAGTGAGTTCTAGTTTTATAATAAAACATACTTTCATTCTCATTAACTGCTCTTTCATACATGTGTTCACACATCATACGTACACGTAGATAATATTATTATTATTATCTCATCATTCATTGCTTACTTTCATTCGTGTACACTTCATCATTCTCTTTACTTTCATACATACATACTTCACGTACTTTTGTACGTACTTTACTTTCATTCTTACATTCATTACTTACGTTCGAACATTCATTACATTCATTCATACTTTCATTACTTTCGTTCGAACGTTCATTACATTCGGTGACATGTACAATACCCCACTTTCATCATACATACTACTGGTGCTGGACCTGTGGTGGTTAGCCACGAACGTTGTGCACAAAGCTGATCCAGTCACCTGGGGTAAGTACACGCACCACTTATCTTTCACTTCACTACTAACATACGTTAGCCGAGTCTCTTGCAGTGCGCGACTGCTCACCTCAGTGGCAATCTTATGATTGCCTGCTAACCGAGTCTCTTGCAACACGAAGTTGCTCACCTCATTGTCAATCTCAATGATTGACCCGATGTACATCCTTCGGGGTAGCTAACCCGTACACCGTTGAGCTAACACCTGCCAGGGGTGTGTACATCCTTCATTTGCTTGCAAGCCTTTCTTACTTTCTTTCATTAATGCATGCATTCATTCATCATGTTCCTTCTTTCCTTATCTTTCACTTTACGTTCTTAATACATTCGTTTCTTTCGTTCATTCATTCACGTAAAGTTATTAAAGATAAAACACATATACATAAGGAACATACATACTCACATATCATCAGTATTCACCATTTATCATGGCAACATCATACTAACATACATACATCATACTAGCATACATACATCATGCATACACTTCTACATTCACTCACATCAGCCCTGTCCGGGCGACTGAACTACCACCAGTCGCATGTCCTCCATGCGACTGGGTCATGCGATTGGGCTACTCATACGAATGGGTACTCAAACGTGCGATTGAACTTCCTTCCGTACGACTAGACACTATGCGACTGGGTTATATGCGATTAACTCTTAACCGTGCGATTGAACTACTCTGCGATTGAGCTTATGCGACCGAAAACCTCTGTCGCATCACCTATCGTGCGATTGAGACTCAATCGGGCGTCTGAGTCTCAGTCGGGCGATTGGACATCAACTATTACTCATTCGGCCGAATGGCCCTTCAGTCGCATAACCCTAACTGGGCAGCGACTGGAGTTCTTCATGAACAGCAGTCGCGAAACCCCCGTCCCCACAGTCACCATAAACCCATTTTCAGCCCAGTTCAACCCTCCCAAGCCTTAGGGATTCCTACTAGGACCTCATACAAGCATATACTAGTCCTAATTCATACCATAAACACATTACTCAAGATTTACCCAAATGGGTCAAACTTTCACTATTTCAAAACTAGGGTTTTAATGTGTTTCCAGCCCCAAAATCATTAGAAAACATGTAAATGAGGGTCCTAGAACTCACATTGTCAGGTAGAAGTTGATGAGCTTCGAATTAGCTTGCTTCTCGACAATCGGGCAGCACTTTCCCCTCTTTCTTTCTCTTCTCAGTCTCTTTCTGCTCTCTGTCGCCCTCTGCTCTCTCTTCCCGACTGAAAATGGGAGGAGAGTGGAGCTGCTCCCTTTTTATACCCACTTCTCAGTCGCATCTGGTCCAGGGGCGACTGGACCTTCAGTCGCAAACACTATGCGATTGGACCCCAATCGCACCTGTTCCATGCGGCTCATACTCCATTCGGGCGGTTGAACTCCAATCGTGCGGTTGAGATTCAATCGGCCGAATAGCCATGCGGTTGACCTCCAGTCGCATAAATCACAGGCGACTGAGGCTCAGTCGCATAGCCTACCAACAGGTCAAACTTTCGGGTGTTACAAGTCCACCCCCCTTATTTTAGGTTTCGTCCCCGAAACCTGTCACTCCTCGAACAATCGTGCGTAATGCTGCCTCATTTCTTCTTCAGTTTCCCACGTCGACTCGGATCCCTTCCTGTGTCGCCACTGTACACGCACAAGGGGAACCACTTTATTTCTCAACCTCTTCTCTTTTCGATCTATGATCGCCACTGGTTGCTCTACATAATTGAGCTTTTCGTCTACTTCGATATCATCCAGTGGAACGACCATGTCTTCGTCCGCCAAACACTTCCTCAGATGGGACACGTGGAAAGTCGGGTGGATTCCACTTAGTTCGTCTGGCAGATCTAACCTATAGGCCACCTCTCCTACTCGAGCAATGATTCGGAAAGGGCCTATATATCGCGGACTCAACTTACCCCGCTTCCGGAATCGAATGATCCCTTTCCGAGGTGAGACCTTCAACATAACACGATCTCCCACCTGGAACTCAATCGGTCTGCGTCGTTTGTCGGCATACGATTTCTGTCTGTCTTTGGCCGCCTTCATGTAAGTTTTAATTCTTTCGAGCTTCTCAGTCATAGCCTCTACCACTTCGACGCTTCCCAATTCTTTCTGACCAATATCACCCCAACAGACGGGTGTCCTGCATCTCCTACCGTATAGCATCTCATAGGGTGGCATGCCGATACTGGCATGATAACTGTTGTTGTATGAGAACTCAGCTAACGGTAGATGGTCATCCCAACTTCCCCCGAAGTCAATAACACATGCTCGGGGCATGTCCTCCAAGGTCTGAATGGTCCTTTCTGACTGACCATCAGTTTGAGGATGATAAGCCGTGCTAATATGCAATCTCGTCCCCATAGCATCGTGGAATTTCTTCCAAAATTTAGATGTAAACCGGGTGTCGCGATCAGACACAATCGACACCGGTACACCGTGACGAGTCACAATTCTTTGATGAAAAGATCAGCCAACTTCTCGGACGAATATGTCTCCCGTATCGGTAAGAAGTGAGCACTCTTCGTCAATCGATCCACAATCACCCAGATCGTATCATACCCTTTCGGGGTGCGTGGCAGCTTTGTGATAAAATCCATGGTGATGTGTTCCCACTTCCACTCCGGTATGTCCAACGGTTGAATCTTTCCATACGGCTTCTGATGCTCCGCCTTCACTTGCAAGCACGTGAGGCATTTACTCACATACTCCACCACATCGCGTTTCATACCCGGCCACCAATAATCTTTCTTCATATCTTGGTACATCTTGGTGGCACCGGGATGAATGGAGTATCGAGACTTATGAGCTTCATCCAAAATCTTCATTCGCAGATCCCCAAGACGAGGAATCCACATACGCCCAAACCGAGTTCTAACACCCGTTGCGTTCTCACCCAACTCCGCGACCAGACCTCTCATTCGTTCAGAGTTAAGATGTTCGTCTTTCAAAGCCTCATCTTGAAACTCTTTGACCTGCTTCATTACATCGGAGGTCATGATTAGCTGGTACGCCTTCACCCGAATTGGCTCGGGCCTCTCTTTTCGGCTAAGGGCATCCGCCACCACATTGGCTTTGCCCGGATGGTAATGGATCTCACAATCATAGTCTTTTATAAGCTCCAACCATCGCCGTTGCCTCATATTCAGATCTCTTTGCTCGAAGAAGTACTTCAAGCTTTTGTGGTCCGTAAAGATGGTGCACTTCGTCCCGTACAGATAGTGCCGCCAAATCTTCAACGCGAAAACCACAGCTGCTAGCTCCAGGTCATGAGTAGGGTAATTAACCTCATGAACTTTCAGCTGTCGGGATGCATAGGCTATCACCTTTCCTCTCTGCATTAATACACATCCCAACCCCGAGTAGGAGGCATCAGAATAAACCACCAAATCTTCACTCCCCTCAGGTAACGCCAATACTGGAGCTTGGGTCAATCTCGTCTTCAGTTCTTCAAACGCCTTCTCTTGAGCTTGACCCCACACAAATTTCACATCCTTCCGGGTCAACTTTGTCAGTGGAGAAGAAATTTTGGAAAAGTCTTGTATGAACCTTCGGTAGTAACCAGCCAAACCCAAGAAACTACGGATCTCGGTCGGCGTCTTCGGAGATTTCCATTGCATAACTGCTTCCACTTTCGCCGGATCGACCATAATCCCGTCCGGATTTACTACATGACCCAAGAATTGAACCTCACGCAACCAGAATGCGCACTTGGAGAATTTAGAATACAACTTCTCCCTTCTCAACGTCTCCAGAACTTCGCGAATGTGACCGGCATGCTCAGTCTCACTCTTTGAATAAATCAAGATGTCATCAATGAATACAATCACTGATTTATCCGACATCGGCCGGCACATCCTATTCATCAGGTCCATAAAAGCAGCTGGCGCGTTGGTCAAACCAAAGGACATAACGAGGAACTCATAATGACCGTAGCGCGTACGAAAAGCTGTTTTAGGGATATCCTGCTCCTTCACCTTCAGTTGATGGTAGCCTGATCGAAGATCTATACGTGAAAACCAGCTAGCACCCTGAAGTTGATCAAACAAGTCGTCGATCCTCGGCAAGGGGTATCTGTTCTTTACTGTCAGCTTATTCAACTCGCGGTAGTCGATGCACATCCTCATACTACCGTCCTTTTTCTTTACAAACAGGACCGGAGCACCCCAAGGTGAGATACTCGGTCGAATAAACCCCTTATCCAACAGCTCTTGTAACTGCTCCATCAACTCTTTCATCTCTGTCGGGGCCAATCGGTATGGTGCCTTGGCAACAGGTTGGGCGCCTGGTACTAAATCAATCTGGAACTCGATCTCTCTGTCAGGTGGCAATCCCGATAAGTCTTCCGGGAACACGTCTGGGAACTCACACACAACCGGAACATCAGACAGTTGTGGTGTTGGCTTCTCTACATCTTTCACATAACATAAATAGGCGTTACATCCACGCCTCATACATTTCCCCGCCACTGCCATTGAGATCACTTTCGGAATCGTAGTAACCCGATCCCCATAAACTGTCACTGGACTACCGTCAGGCGCTGTCAAACTGATCATCTTCTTGCGACACACAATGTTCGCCTCGAAATCTGCCAACCAATCCATTCCAAGCACCAAATCGAAACCGCCCAACGTCATCGCAAAGGGTTTAACTGGGAATTTGTGACCCTCCAGTTCTACATCGCAACCCTCAATTACCTCAGAAATCCTAGTGGTTTTACCTATCGCAGTCTCTACATCAAACGGCACATCCACACGCCTACTACTAACGGGCAATTTGGCACAAAAAGCGACAGAAATGAAACTCTTACTGGCACCCGAATCAAATAACACAGAGGCTAAAGTTTGGTTCACCAGAAACGTACCGGACACTACATCAGGGTCCGTCCTCGCCTCTTCCTGCGTCATCGTAAATGCTCTGGCGCTCGCTTTCGACCCTTCACCCCCTGTCTTCTTCACGCCGGAACCCTCAGATCTCGGCTTCTTGCAGTCTTTATTCATATGACCACTTTCCCCACAGTTATAGCACCTCATCGCTTTACACTCTTTGGCCATATGTCCGGACTTTCCACACTTGAAACATACATTCAGCCCCCATCTGCACTCACCACCGTGCTCTCGCCCACACTTCCCACACTTTCTCGATCCTGCACTTGTCACGACCACACGGCGTTCATCAACCCGTGCCTTCTTACTACTTGTCGAAGTATCACCCCGACCAAACCTCTTTCCCTGCCACTTCCTCTCATCACCTCCCTTCTTACTGCCCTCAGATTTCACCATCGCAGCCCGTTCATCGTACAACCTCCCAGCTAAATCCACCGCCGACCTGAAAGTACTGGGTCGGGCGGAAATCAAATGCCAACGAATTTCGGCTGGCAACCCCTGAATATACCGGTTAATCTTGCGAGACACCGGCGTCACTTGCTCTGGCACCAACGTGCCATGTCGTTGAACTTGGTCGTGTATTGTTGGTGGGTCATCGTTCCCGCTTCCAACTGCAGGAACTCTCTCTCAACTCTGTCCATCTCTCGACGAGGACTAAACTCCTCGATCACCATTCTCTTCAACTCAGACCACTTCATTTTCCCAATGGCCCTGCTACCCTCGGCCTGGACAATATTGTCCCACCAGCACAATGCCGTCCCCGTAAACGAGTGGGTAGCAAACTTTACCTTTTTATCCTCCTGGCAGTCACTAATATCGAGGACCGCCTCCATCTCCCTCACCCATTGGTGAGCATCAGCAGCCGTACCCGAACCATCAAAAGTCGGAGGCTTACATCTCATAAATTTCCCGTAATCACAACCCCGGGCTGTCCTCCTAACCTGTTCTTCCTCCTCTTCCTCTTCGTCATCAGACAATACTGTTTCTGCCTCTGTCTGTTGCTGTCTACCGGAGGACCGTCTCCTCCCTCGTCTATCCTCCTCTCGTACTGCCTTTATCGCTTCGGTCATTACAGTCGGTAAGATCGTCTGCATAACCTGGTGCACTTCCTCAATCACTGCCTCTTTAACCGAGGCTCTCAACTTGGCGCTTTCGTCCGTCTCTTCCTGGTGAGGAATCTCGTTCTCCTCACAAACTACTTTCTCTTTCCTAAGTCTTCCTCGCGTGATACGCGGCTCATCACCACGTTCACCATCACGGGAAGCATCAGATGATCTGTCACCGACCATCTTCTATCACACTGAAAGATTAAAACACCAACACGGTCATTCAAGGAAATAGCTCAGTTTATGTCAAGTATAGTAAGTCCCTAATTACAGTGGCCAGTTGTGATTAGCCACTTACTCTACTCTTCGTACCCCGAGCATCACCTATCCTGACTACATTAGTATCTCAGTCTAACAGTACACATCATTCACATAACAAGCGCACATAATACCAGTTAATCTTTAAGAAAAATACCTGATGGCACGCGACTACTCAGATGGCATTCTCATTCTCCCTGTCCCATTCTCAGTTTAAGTTTAGGTTTATTATAAAAAAAAAAATTACCCATTTTACTTAAACCTTTTGCTCTGATACCAACTTGTAAGGCCCCGCTCACCGGGCACCTTACTGTTGGTTCTTCATCGCACATATAACGTACATAATGTGTATAATCATAAATCAACACAGCGGAAATGATAAATATATACATTCTCATTCATTCATAAAAGTCATTACATCATTGACTCGATTACAAAATGCAGCTTTCTCTACTTTACCTCTCCTCATAGGATCATACAGCGACCTCTAGAGGAGATATTAAGTTCAAAAACATAAAAATATATTTTTATTACGTAAGAATATTCCGTAGGTAATTCCGTACATCGGAACCCTGACGGAATACTCTTGACACTCTCATGCAACATATTTTGTTGCATGTACTATGCACACGCATCCAATGCGTGGCGAACTTATCAAAACCTATAGGAGATTTCTTGAGTAATCTCGTTTATTCAGATCCTCAAGAAATCTCATAATGACATGCAACGTGATGTGTTGCGAATATTATGGACCCGCAACCCATGACGTTGCAGCATTATCAACTGGAAAATGCCATCCCAAAAGAGCTGAGTAGTCGCCTCGCGCCATCCTCAGCAACACTACCTGCGAACTGGAAAACACATAAAAGTCAGCGTTGCTGAGTGAGTTCTAGTTTTATAATAAAACATACTTTCATTCTCATTAACTGCTTTTTCATACATGTGTTCACACATCATACGTACACGTAGTAAATATTATTATTATTATCTCATCATTCATTGCTTACTTTCATTCGTGTACACTTCATCATTCTCTTTACTTTCATACATACATACTTCACGTACTTTTGTACGTACTTTACTTTCATTCTTACATTCATTACTTACGTTCGAACATTCATTACATTCATTCATACTTTCATTACTTTTGTTCGAACGTTCATTACATTCGGTGACATGTACAATACCCCACTTTCATCATACATACTACTGGTGCTGGACCTGTGGTGGTTAGCCACGAACGTTGTGCACAAAGCTGATCCAGTCACCTGGGGTAAGTACACGCACCACTTATCTTTCACTTCACTACTAACATACGTTAGCCTAGTCTCTTGCAGTGCGCGACTGCTCACCTCAGTGGCAATCTTATGATTGCCTGCTAACCGAGTCTCTTGCAACACGAAGTTGCTCACCTTATTGTCAATCTCAATGATTGACCCGATGTACATCCTTCGGGGTAGCTAACCCGTACACCGTTGAGCTAACACCTGCCAGGGGTGTGCACCTCCTTCATTTGCTTGCAAGCCTTTCTTACTTTCTTTCATTAATGCATGCATTCATTCATCATGTTCCTTCTTTCCTTATCTTTCACTTTACGTTCTTAATACATTCGTTTCTTTCGTTCATTCATTCACGTAAAGTTATTAAAGATAAAACACATATACATAAGGAACATACATACTCATATATCATCAGTATTTACCATTTATCATGGCAACATCATACTAACATACATACATCATACTAGCATACATACATCATGCATACACTTCTACATTCACTCACATCAGCCCTGTCCGGGCGACTGAACTACCACCAGTCGCATGTCCTCCATGCGACTGGGTCATGCGATTGGGCTACTCATACGAATGGGTACTCAAACGTGCGATTGAACTTCCTTCCGTACGACTAGACACTATGCGACTGGGTTATATGCGATTAACTCTTAACCGTGCGATTGAACTACTCTGCGATTGAGCTTATGCGACCGAAAACCTCTGTCGCATCACCTATCGTGCGATTGAGACTCAATCGGGCGTCTGAGTCTCAGTCGGGCGATTGGACATCAACTATTACTCATTCGGCCGAATGGCCCTTCAGTCGCGAAACCCCCGTCCCCACAGTCACCATAAACCCATTTTCAGCCCAATTCAACCCTCCCAAGCCTTAGGGATTCCTACTAGGACCTCATACAAGCATATACTAGTCCTAATTCATACCATAAACACATTACTCAAGATTTACCCAAATGGGTCAAACTTTCACTATTTCAAAACAAGGGTTTTAATGTGTTTCCAGCCCCAAAATCGTTAGAAAACATGTAAATGAGGGGTCCTAGAACTCACATTGTCAGGTAGAAGTTGATGAGCTTCGAATTAGCTTGCTTCTCGACAATCGGGCAGCACTTTCCCCTCTTTCTTTCTCTTCTCGGTCTCTTTCTGCTCTCTGTCGCCCTCTGCTCTCTCTTCCCGACTGAAAAATGGGAGGAGAGTGGAGCTGCTCCCTTTTTATACCCACTTCTCAGTCGCATCTGGTCCAGGGGCGACTGGACCTTCAGTCGCATCAACACTATGCGATTGGACCCCAATCGCACCTGTTCCATGCGGCTCATACTCCATTCGGGCGGTTGAACTCCAATCGTGCGGTTGAGATTCAATCGGCCGAATAGCCATGCGGTTGACCTCCAGTCGCATAAATCACAGGCGACTGAGGCTCAGTCGCATAGCCTACCAACAGGTCAAACTTTCGGGTGTTACAGGCTGGGTATAAATACCCCACACCAGCCCTAGCCTTCACATTCTGCTTCTTCTTCTTCACTCCCTTCTTCTTCACTCCACTACTTCATCTTGGCACCGAACCGCCCCGTTTTCGTCTCGTTTTTGTCGGTTGAACCTCGACTACAGCCTAGACAACACGTTTCAAGTAGGTAGACGACCTTGGTCGCCCGTTTCTTGCTCGATTTCACTTCTGCGTTTTCTAGGGTTTCGGGTGCTCGGGTTCATTCGAGCACATGAGGTCGTGTGGGCTTGTGTGTTGTGTTTCTGAGTGTGTTTCTTGTTTAGACATGTTAGAATGTGGATTCTGGAAGTTCTTGGGGTGTAAAACGAGTGCTCGGAGCAGCTGGACGCTGCTCGGTGCTTCAGCAGTCGCGACCTGCTGTACAGGGCGACTGGGCCATTCAGACGATTAAGCCGTGCGACTGAGTGAGTCGTGCGACTGAGTCCACGCGTATGGGTGAGTCGTGTGATTGAATGCATGCGATTGAGAGTGTGTGCGATTGAGTCAATGCGGATGAATGTGTGCGACTGTGTGTATCGCACGACTGAAGATCCAGTTGTACGAATGAAGATCCAGTTGTACGAATGAAGATTCAGTCGTACGAATGAAGATTCAGTCGTACGAATGAAGCTGATTCGTACGACTGAGGGTTGAATCGTGCGAATGGAAGGTTGAGTCGTGCGATTGGGTGCCGTGTGGTACGACTGAATGCTTAGTCGCACGAATGGGAGTTCAATCGTGCGAATGAAGCTGATTCGCACGGCTGAGAGCTGATTCGTACGAATGGAGTGTCCGGTCGTGCGTCTAGTCCTGGCGTGTAATTGGAGTCATTGTGTGTGAATCCTTCCTGTGTGCAGTGTGTGTTGTCGTGTGATGTTATGGTGACATCGACACGGTTGCCATGGTTGATGATGATCTGTAAGACTAACACTATCAAGCTTATTAATGTTATATCAAAATCCAATCAACTTAACATTTTGCAATTAGTAACAAATGATTTATAACACAAGTACTTAACAAACACTTCTCTGAAAACAATAACACTTTTACACAAATATCATCTACAATGGCAACGCTTCCAGTATTCGGATCTACATAAGATCTATCGTGTGTGTTTGCGTGTAAGTGTTAACCACGACCGAACCGAAGCTGCCCGAACCTATTGAACATCATCTTATGCTTTATGCTCATTATTAATGCTTGTTAGTAACTGTCAATAAGTGTTGACTGTTCATAGCATTCTACTGTTGGGAATATTCATCATTCGTGCTTATCATCTATTCAGTGAGTTTCGTAGCCCCCTTTTACGCTCATATAACTTTTAAACCTTTTCAAACTTGGGGGAAAAGAATGCTCGCTTACTTAACCCATTTTCAAGCATCTTCTTTAGTGGAAGTCTGCTGCAACTCTTTTGGTTAACTTATCTTGCTTACCTTGTTGAATGATGCTAATATGACACTTGACTTTATGCTATGTTGCTACCTTGTAAGTTACCTGGTGGCTTTACATTACTATGCGCTATTACTTGATGTTATGTGTTGCATGATGTTACTTGTGAATGTGATTGACCATGGATGCTCTCGGCGGTGTGGTTCTTCTTTGTGGGTCTACTTCGTGGTTCTTCTTTGCCGAGCATCCATTACAACCATTAGTTCCGGTAATGGGACCTAAGGATTGGTTTGGTTAAATCTATACGTATGCGCTTCGTGGGTCTTGCTACGTCATGTGAAACTTGCCCTTCAATACAACCATTAGTTCCGGTAATGGGACCTAAGGATTGGTTTGGTTGTAACCTATTACGTATGCGCTTTGTGGATCTAGCTACGTCATGTTAAACTTATTATGCTATGGAAAACCTTTCAACACAACCCTTAATCCCGGTAATAGGACCTAAGGATTGGTTTGGTTGTAATCTATACGTATGCGCTTTGTGGATCTTGCTACGTCATTTTAAACTATTTACGCTTTGGGAATGCTTTCTTTACAGCCATCAATTCCCGTGAGGAACCTATGAATAGGTTTAGCTGTAACTATTTATAACTGGTAAAACCGCTTACACATAAGTGTAGTCGCGGTAACTCTTATTAAACTTACAAGTTGTTTTCATCTTAACATCTTTTATTACTTAAAACCTGCGAAACTCACCAACAATTATGTTGACCGTTTTGAGCATCTCTTTTCAGGTGATCAAGGTAATTGAAGTTCTAGGAGTGCTGCCTTTTAGTGGAGACCCTAGGAAGCATTTTTGAGACTGAACATACATGATGAACAATTCTTTTGTACATTGTTGCAGTCCACTAAACAATTAACATTCTTTTGAACACTTGTTCCCGGGTTGTGGGAAACTAAACAATGTTATTCTATATGGTTATGCGATCCTTACATGTTATGCTTAAGGGTATGTTGTCGTGAATATTGACTAAACGCGACACAAGTCCCCATTTGTGTTCGGGTGTCGTCATGACACGCTTGTCATCATACTTATATTGCTTCTCTATCGTATACCATGTGTTATGACGATCCCGTCTAGCACGCATCCCTGTGTTTCCGCTGTCAGCGGGGTGTGACAGTGCATGTGGACACCAGTTGTCCACGTCCATGGGCTTGTCATGTGCTTGTCGTTTGGAGATATAAATCCGAGAAGGTTATATTTTTCTTAATATATTTTTTACTATTGTCACACGATTGCATATTTTTCACCAATAATTTAACATTTAAATCCAGTCACAAGTATTCCACTCGATGCGGTAGATCCACACTGGAGGAAGCTTGATTTCGGCCAGCGTACGTCGCGCCGCCTGAACCCGACTACGATGAGAAATTTGATTACTTGAAACAAAAGGTTATGTCGTCTCCCAATCCTCAAGTAAAAAAAATTGTTTAAGAAATTATACGAGTCTTTATTTTCAAGCAAGTCAAAACTTAAAGAACCTGAGGTGCGTAATGACCAACGTGGTCGTCCAAATATTAAGGAGCAACAAAGAAGAGCGGACTCCAATACATCACAGTATGAGGCAGCTAGACACAGCTCGTATACTTCCTCACAACAAACTATGCCTGACCCGGCGAGGCATAGCTCATATACCCCCCAGTTTAAAATGCCCAACGACCGTTTTAATCGGGCAAAGGCTGTTTCAAATGTACCGATTGCGGGAGCTGGCCTAGGGTTTCCTTTAATAGTGGAACCAAAGGACGTGATAAAAGTTATGAAGTTTAAGGATCAGCTGCCTCAATGGATTCACCGGTACGTTTCGAGTATAAAAGATGTGCGGCCTGATGATAACTGTGGTTTTCAAACGATTGCGGTGGCTTTAGGGAACAAGCAAAAAGAATGGGAAAGGGTTAGGCGACAAATGTTGTCGGAGATGGACAGAAACATATGGTATTGGCGGAGCAATTTAAACCGCGAGATGCCGGGCTATTATGATTCTGTTCGTAATAGCTTAAATTGGTTTGGCACGACTCAACCCGCACCCGATACCCATTGGCTAACTTTTCCGGCCTATGGACTTGTAATTGCGAAAACATTCACTTGTATTGTGCATCTTATTTCTTCATTTGGCAGCCAGACATGGTTCCCGCTGAGAACAGCCCCCGAACCATTATTTACCTATCCAGTTGTCGCACTTGCTAATATTAACCAAGATCACTTTATTTGCATACAATTGGAAGGGGATTACCTAATTCCCAATGTGGGCTACCATTGGATGAGATTTGCATATCAACAAGCACTAAAATGGCAAAATATGTATCAGGATCGTATAAACAATTACGTTAGAATAATGGATCGTCAAAGAGACACCAATGCCAAATGTAAGCTATCATTCTCGGAGACATTATAATATTAATCAAGATCACTTTATTTGATGATGATGATGATGGTGATAAAAATAATAGTAAAAATAATAGAAATAATAAAAATAAAAATAAGTATAATAATAATAATAATACTAGAAATAATAGTAATAATAATAATAATAATAATAATAATAGAAATAATATTAGAAATAATAGTAGTAGTAGTAGTAGTAGTAGTAGTAATAATAATAATAATAATAATAAAATAATAATAATAATAATAATAATAATAATAATAATAATAATAATAATAATAATAATAATAACAACAATAATAAAACACTAAGAAAAGGGGTTGTTGAATGAAGCTGTCACAGTTTCTTGAGAAAAGGGGTCACGTTGTGACCTTACCGTGAGAGTTTATATGGGCGAAAGGTCACGGGGAGGCCTAACCGTGACCTTTTAGGTTTCCCAAACTTATATCTTAACTGTTTATGATCAATTAGTTATATCGAAACGGATATTTTTTTCATGAAGATGCACACACATCAACATATATAGACAATAAGAACAAATATTCTTCGTAGACGTACATACAATAATAATAATAATAATAATAATAATAATAATAATAATAATAATAATAATAATATACTCTAATATAAAAAAAAATACATAATAATGATAAATAATAATAATAATAATAATAATAATAATAATAAATAATAATAATAATAATAATAATAATAATAATAATAATATTAATAATAATAATAATAATAATAATAATAATAGTAATAATAGTAATAATAATAATAATAATAATATAATAGTAATAGTAACAATAATAATAATAATAATAATAATAATAATAACAACAATAATAACAATAATAATACTAAAAATATTAATATGAAAACAAAAGGTCACGTGTAGGCCACACCGTGACCTCTTTAGATATTTTTTAAATCTGATTTCCCCTCGATTAGCGCACCTGCCCTATCCGAAGGTGTGACGGTTTGGCCAAACCGTCACACTTACTCATTTCATCTCTGATTTCTCATCGATTACATCATCTGACGTTACACTAAAAGGTGACGGTTTGGCCAAACCGTCACTGTTTGCTTTCTGGTTTCTCCGTCAACCGTCCCCATTTCACCATCATTCTTCACCACCATTATTAATAGTAATAATAATAATAATAATAAAAGAAATAATAATAATAATAATAATAATAATAGTAATAGTAATAATAATAATAATAATAATAGAAGTAATAATAGTAATAATAGTAATAATAATAGTAATAATAATAATAATAATAATAGAAATAATAATAGTAATAATAGTAATAATAATAGTAATAATAATAATAATAATAATAATAATAATAATAATAATAGTAATAATAATAATAGTAGTAGTAGTAGTAATAATAATAATAATAATAGTAATAATAGTAATAATAGTAATAATAATAAATTAATGATAATAGTAATAATATTAACCGTCAACCATTAATTTTTTAAACATTATAAATAATAATAAACACGAATTTTTTCTCAGAGATGGATGCCGACGCTGCGTTTACTCCCGGGATTGATGACTGCCCGCATCTGCAGTTCGACGAGAGGAGTACACCATACGAGCGGTTCAGGACCCTGAGAGGACGACCGCCAACACCGGGGACTGTCTTTTCAGAGGAGTTCTTAGAGCTCGTTGTGGAGCGCGAGCGATTTTTTGAGATCATAGGCGATGACAGCCCATGGGACCAGCTGTTCAGGATGGGCGACCCTGTACATCGGGAGCTCACTGTGGTGTTTTACTACACGTTCACATTCCGTCCTCGTGCGCAGGAGCTTCCGGAGCTGGATGAGGACGACATCGCGGATGGTCGTGAGCCCGCGGAGGTTGCTTTCAGGATGTTTGGCTCCCTCCACCGTATGTCACTTAGACGGTTCGCTGTCATCAGCAGCCTCTATACGGAGGTGGAGGTCCGACAGCCGATGTACACCACCGTCTTGATTCGTGGGGTTGACGACTCGGATCAGGTCTGGTGGCCTGCGATCGGCGACGGACCATACGGTGGCGATTCGAGGTCCTCTAACATACGAGACCCTCTATATCGATACATTCATTGACTGATCGCCACGTCCGTCGCTGGTCGTGGGGCGAGGACCGGCAGGGTCAACACCGCTGACCTTTTCTTTCTCCTGTGTGTACTCACACACCGACACTGTCATCTCGCGCATGCCCTTGCGGACTACTTTGCTAGTTATTATCACAGGCAGGCGCGAGGGGCGTTGGTGGGCGGAACATTGTCTTCCGGATTGCTCGGGGCCTAGGGTACGCGCATGCCATGTCCCAGCTCCCGCTACCTTCGATTCCTGTGCGAGTGGCAAACCGGGCCACCGCCACTAGGATGAGGATCGTCCGGAGGTTCCCTGACGGCACGTGGCACCTGCTTTGTAGATACCATGAGCTAATGGCATGGGTGCCCGAGCCGTTGGTGGACCCACCCGAGTTGGCGGGGGCTGAGGTCCACGTTCAGGTTGCCCACGAGCCGCTTGGTGGCGGGGAGGATCAGCCCATTCCTCCACCGCACGACCAGGACCCGCCCCAGCATCCTCAGCGCGTGTACCATGCCGTGCGATTGCCTGCTCACGTTATAGATATGCTTCAGGACACGCGAGCCAGGGTCACGAGGCTGGAGGATATGATGGACTGGGTCATCCAGCGCATGGTCACGGACGATGCCGCATCGGGTACGCCGTTGTTGTCACAGCGATCCAGGCGGTTAGGCCATGACGGTGTTGGCCCCTCTGACGCGGGCGGGTCAGGTCAGGGCAGTGACGATGTGGATATGACAGATTAGATATATATTTTGTTTGTAATTTTTTTTTGTATGTACAAACTTGTTGTATATATATATGCAGTTTCAGTTGTGATGGCTTGTATATTTGATTGTGTTTGTTTGGTTGTGTTTATTTGTTTGTTCTATATTTGTAATGTTGATAATGTTAATTGTATATGTATGAACCAACTTGTAATGTAACTGTATAATAACAATCGATTTTTACGTTTAGGTTAACCGTGTGATAAAATAACAACCTACTTGTAACAACCATCACATGTTTAATAAAAAAATTACTTGTAATATGATAAATTAATAATAAACACAAAACACAAACTCGTATGTTACGATTATGTTAACCGTGTGATAAAATAAAAATAAAAATAAACTTGTATGCTTAAAAAATATAGAAAATATATACAATATGTCACGGTTTGGCCAACCGTAACATATCTAACTTGCGCACAATCAATTCCCAAATTAATTACACATCCAATAATTGCAACTGATCCCGAGGGGTGTAAAATGGTCACGGTTAGACCTCACCGTGACAGTTAGGTCTTACACCAGATTGAAAGGTCATGGTTATCCCTAACCGTGACCGTTAGAAACGGTAACCTTAAAAAAATCAGCGGTGTGCGCAGAATTTTCGTTATTATTAAGGGACACATCTTAACCATATATTTTTATGATTTCCTCCATTCCACTAAGAGCATTCACAACTTATTTCTTAAAATTATGTGAGTGATAATTCTTAAATTGTATGAAATGTTTTATGTGTTATGAGTAGAGGAGAGAGAAAATGTTACTTTTCATCTGTAAATTTAAGGATTCACTGTTCAACCCTTATAAATTTTTTAATATTTTTAAAAGTGGTTCTAAGTGAAGAAGAAAAAATAATAAAAAAAACATAAAAATATACTATTTAATTGAAAGGAGAGAGAAAAACAGTTCAACTTCTGACCTTACCCGTTTAGATATACATGCTTTAACATTGCAGCACCGCGATTGCACAGTTTCTCACAATGGTGCGACAAGCTCATCATCACTCATTTTGAGTGGGTTTAAAACTCGGTTTAATATCATTAAAGATTACAAGGTGTAATAAAGGACTACAATATGAAACATCACTACTATAACTTCGTTGGTTTTTATTATATATGCTAATTACAAGTGAAAACATTCAGGTCCAACCACGCCTGTAACCTGTTATCATCAAATATATTTTTATAGAATTAACACCTATCAACACGTTTTGAGGGCTCGAGCTACCCACAAACGTTTCATTCGGACTCGAGATATTTATTCAGATTACATGACCACAAGTGGAAGCACTAATATTTGTTGTGATTGAGAAAACTGAGTATGAGTTGATTAACCTGATCTGGGAATTGTTCATGAACAAAATGACTACCTTCAGGCAAGTATATGATTTCAAGATTTGGCACATATTTCTTCGCCTCCCCACTCTTCAAGTATTCCTCCATTCCTGGGAACTTGAACACGTAGTCTTTCTCACCCATGATGAACAGAGCCGGAGCTTCAACTTTCAAATCATTTAGACCTTGGTTTGGTGATTCAACTTTCTCTTTGAATGACCTACAACAGTTAACACTTAACATTATTGACTCGATTCTAAGGAGAATATAGAGTCCACATTTCATTCATTGCACATTGCAACTTATCTGGTTTGACAAATATAATTTTTGTTCTAGTCATGATGTGTTGAATAAAATTACCTGTAAGGAACTTGGAGTGGAGTTTGAAATCCAGACTTCTGATACAATTTCCCATATACTGCAAGGTCCTCCTCTGTGAACCACGAGGGTAGAGGGGCCGACAGGTCCACCAAGTCCATTATCTCCTGGTTTTCACTGGCTATCGGTATTTCACTTCTAGAGAACATGATGTATATCTTTCTCACCACTGTTTTAGCATCAAACCGCCTAAAATCAGCTTCAGCTCTTCCTGGTTCCTGATAATAATTTCAGTTTTATTGTTATTACTTATTATCAATAGCTTAATTTAAACATGGATTTAAGTCTTTTATTATTAAAACATCAAGAGAATTATCGTGCTTGGAAAAATGTACTTTTTTTGGAACACCAATCCTGGCCATTGGATCTCAGTGTTTGTAATTGATTTCCAATTTTAGAGTATTTTAGATCTTCCCATGATTTTATGTTGCAACTAGCAAACTAACTATAATTGATTACCAACTTCTCTTATATTAATTTATCTGTCTGGTTTCCATCCTAAAATACCAAGTATGACCATATAAGATTATGTATTTTTTTCAGTTTCAAATTAAATTACAGCAGTTATACTACACATAATTACACTTGACGATCATATCAAGAACGACTCGCATATACTTGGTTTAAGATAAACAAGTTGCTTTGATTAACATGCTAATTTCACTGAATTTTCTTAATCACATTTGTATACAATAATCAATGAGTTTTCAGAAGATTTCTATTACGCAGAAATGTCATTTCATAAAAACAAATGTGATTGACTACCATAAATCCTATCAGTATAGAATTATAAGGGAAGTATTTTTTTTTTGGGTTTGTATATTACAAAATAAAAACAAATAAGCACCTGCCATCTTCGAATGTAGAAACCTTCAGGGAGGACTTGATGACTCTTGTGAGAACCAGGGGGTCTAAATGGCACCCCGAGTGTTATTATACCTGCAACTTTTTCTGGGTGAAAAAGTGCAAACGTGTAGCCAACCATTGCTCCAAAATCTTTACCAATAACATAAGCCTGCGAAAATCCAGTCAAACATGATCAAGGTGATTTGATGTCCATTGTTAGTACTTAGTAACATCTATACACATTTATCCAATAATCACAATTCACAAAGATAGAAATCGGAACATTTTGAGTCCTTAATCCAAGTATACTATGAGTCCTGACTAAAACCAAAGACTTTGGGTAGTAAATTCCACAAAAGACACTTTAATCATGTCAGCACAAATAATATTATTATAATAAATATAATAATCTAAATCTAAATCTTCGGATAAGATGATTAAGAAGGTTGTATGCAATAAACATTGAGTTTAGGAACCTTTCAACCCGTTGATCCGTTCTATGTTTCCATATTCCTTTTCTTTATTTGAGTAAGACGATCATAACTTATGCTTAGTAGAAACTCCCACTACAGTTGTGTGGAAACTGGAAACAAAGAGCATAGAGACATTGTGTGAGCCCAAAATCTTTATATTTCTTGATAAGGTAAAGTCACATCCTTGAGTTACATTTGTTACCGACTTGTTCCAAGCTGACTTAACTCATAACTCGAACAAATCACATATAAAAGAGCAACCACTTGTCTCCGGTGTTATCTCCTTTACCATTGTTGCTTTATTACTCGTTGTTATCATCACCCGAAAATTATCTTTTTCCTAAAACTACCAACTCACACAGCATCTAATCCTACCTCTAAATCTACACATTTATCCATCATGGAACTTGAAGCCACACATTTCCTACACACATTAATATTCCATCACCACTAACACGAAGACAACCTACAACAACAGACAATCTATCAATAAGCTGAATCAATAACACAATCTTTTACAGGTTTAGTTTTCTTAAATTAGATTACGGATACTAAAAATCACACCTATCAAACATTATTAGTGCATAAATTCATCATATGAGATCGAAACTCCATAAAAAATGTAACATTCGAAAGCGGATCCGCCAATTTCTACAATTTCCCCAATTTCTTGAATATAACATGATCGAAACCTAAAATCTACAAAAACGCATAAATGTACCTTAGAAATGGCGAGAGAATCTAGGATGGAGGCAGTATCGTTGACCAAATCAACGAATAAGGTCTTGTCGGGTTGTGCAGGGATGTCGGATAGTCCGTATCCTCTGTAATCGGGTGCAATAGCTCTGAAACCCGCGTTTGCGACGGCGATCATTTGATGGCGCCACGTGTACCATATCTCCGGAAATCCGTGAAGAAAAACCACCGCCGGTGATGAATCGGATCCGATTTCAGCTACATGGAGCTTTAATCCGTTGACTTCGATGTAAGTATGCTTGATTTCATCCATGTTTTTGCAAAGATGGAGGGATTGTTTTAAGGTTTTAGTTGGGGGTTTATAGAGTAATGCAATGTTTTATTGGATTAATCACATGATGCAAAAGAGTATGATTTTTTTCCCTTAAAACAAAAATATAGTTTAAAATTATATATTTTTTAAATCATGTTTTGAAGTATTAAATTTATGATTGATTATGTTTTAAAAAACTATATAGTCTTTTAGGTAGAGAGGAATGTATATGCAATTTCTACTTAATTTAATATTAAGACCACTCACATGATCTTTTATTTTTATTTCTAATCTTTAAATCTAAACTATGTCAATCTATAAAATACTTCTTCATTGGTATTTTTAAAACAAGTAATTCTTACCATCGAGCTACAACCGAAGTGTACAAAAAGACATCATCAATAAAATTATAAAAAAGGAAACAATTATTAAAGATTGAGTACAGTTAGTTCCTACGGCAATAAATCTTTTATTCCATTAGTTTTAATTTAACTTTTTAAACACAATAGTTGTTTTTTCACTTGTAAACTTCACTAGACTTTGCTATTGACTTTTCCATCTCTAAGTGTCATCTGGTACATGTAAATGTGTTAATTAAAATGCAACAATGATTTTACAACTTAAGAAAAGGGTTTACTATCAAAACATCAAGACATATAGTTCGTCAATAAGAAGGTTCAAACAAACTCTATAGAAGATGCTCTAAGTCCGCTATCTAATATCAAATAATAGTTAAATGTCAGAAGTTAGAACAATCAAACGAATAGTGATATTTTCGGTGCTATTATTTCTAATCGTATTTCTATCATCATTTATTAAAGTATTAAGTGGTATAACATACTGTAAATATTATATATTTCACGAAGGATATGAACATTCCCCTAGATAATCATACGTGATGTATAATGCATATTGATATTTGACACTCACGTTGAATAATATGCTTTCCATTTCAATCATACATTCATATTCATCATCCATGAATGAAGTTTTAGGGGTCCACCACTCCACCCATCCACTATGAGTGGGTATTCACATGTCACACTTTTTCACTAGCCCCCGCTATCTCTATCACATACTAAAAAACTTAGTACTTTCACCTTTTTATCTCATAACTTTAATTCAACTTTCTAACACTTATCTTTTGATTCAAATATATTTAAGTTCCAACTTCTACAAGTGTTACGTGTAGGCAACAATCCCCTCACATTGCATATTTTCACAAATAATCAGAAACAGGAACCTGTTACGTGTAGGCAACAATCCCCTCGCATTGCATATTTTCACAAATAATCAGAAACAGGAACCAAATAATACTGATTCCAATGCCAAACAAAGTGATATGTACGTATCGAGTTGGTTGTGGTTGTGAAACATAAAAGGCACAAGCCAGAATGAAAGCCAGCAACCATTAACTCCAATAATTATTATTGGTCGATAGATATCGAGTTGCCATCGGCTATGCATGTGAATGTTAACATCAAAAGATTAATAACTTTGTTAATATACGTACTTCTTTATCTTATAGATATGTAAACTATTAGTTCACTACATTTTTTCTTCATCTAACACATACGAAAAAGGTATACAAATTATTAGATCAATACATCTGTCATGATATGATTGGACAAAAATATAATTACTTTTAAAAAACAATCTAATTTATTTTTATTTTTATATCTATTGTTTTTTAGGGACTTAAATAATTAATCTTTCATATTATTATTTTGAGTTAAGTTCGGTTTTGCTCCCTGAGGTTTAATAAGAATAATCATTTTTATTTAAAAGATTATAAACATCAATTTATCTCCAAAAGTTTTCTAACTTGTTTTAATTTCAGTACAAATTTTTCATTAGTTGTTTCAACTTAAATCTAAAATTATTAAGCTTTTGCATTGAAATCGAAACAATTTATGAAACTTTAAAAGATAAATTAATGTTTTTAATCTTTTATTTTTCAAACATAAGAAGAAATTAACTCTATTATTTTTTATATTATTTTTTACATTTAGATAATGTCTATTGACGCATAAGAGCATTCACATCCCATTCTTTATCTTTATCTATATAATTACATTAAAAATCACTACTTCTTCTCTTTTCTTTTAATTAAATAATATATTTTTATACCTTTTTCATTACCTTTTCTGATGGTGCCGGAGGGAGGGTTGTGGCGGTGATGGTGCGGGAGGGAGGGTTGTGGCCGGAAGGGAGGGGTTGTGGTGGGGCGGTTAGGTTGTTCTTGTGGTGGAAGAAGGTGTGGGTTGGGTTTGAAATAATGTAGAAAATTAGTTATTCTAAGAAATTTACACAAATAGTCCATATCAGTAAAAAAGACAAAAATGTCCTTCTAAATAACAGAATCATTGTAACATCGCATATTTTTGATGAATAAAAAAATAAATAAAAAAAATAAAAATAAAAAAATATAATAATAATAGTAATAATAATAAAAATAATAATAATAATAATAATAATAATAATAATAGTATTAATAATAATAATATAATAATAATAATGATAATAAAAATAATAATAATAATAATGATATAAAAAAAATAATAACAATAATAATTTGACTTATAAGTCAAGGGGGTGTTGTGGTAATTTATAAAACTTAAAAACTAAGTTTTAAATCAAAACTATCAAAGCATAAACCACAGGGACCATTCCTGTAACTTTCAGAAACATCCCAACCCCACCCCCTGTTTCCCCTTTCTTCTTCCCCGATGACACCACGCTTGGTCGGGAATCTCTGACCTCCATCGATCGCACTAACGATTAAATTAATCAAACCTAAACCACTATATAACTACATCTAATCGGTTTCTATACTCGATTTCATCTAAAACGCACCCGAATATCACCTTCAACCAACCTTGAACCCGTCGAACCTGCAACTCAAATTTAACCCATTCTCCGATCGATTTTAACAAGTTTTGATAAGGGGATTTTGTTTGTAATCATCATTCGAAGCTACCCTAGAGTTTAATTTGATTATATTCAACAATTAGCCGCTATTCGATCGAATACCGAAGCCGCGACCTGCAACTTGTTTAAAATCCAATCGCCGAGCGATTTTAACTCAAATTGGCAAAGGGATTTGCTTCCAGATCATCATACGAAGATTCCCTCAAATTTAATTCGACTATAATCAAGTTTTGATCATCAATCGATCACCAACCGTGTCGCGGACCTGTTTCTTCATTGGGTAAACTCAATTCAATACCATATATGAAATTACACACACACACACACTCGGTTTTTCATGGGGAACAAAAGCCCCATGAATTCGGAAGCAATCAAAATCGATTTGAGCTTCAATTGGATGAGATTCGAACCTAGGGTTCGAATGGATTTGGGGATGGTTTTCTGTTTGGTTTAAAAGAATTAAAACCCGGGTCATCACGCGGATTAGGCTCTTGGTCTGATGGTTCCTGCGCTCTATCACGAACAGGAGGTCCCGGGTTCGACCCCGGGCAGCCTCACTGTTTTTTTATGCCATTTTTAAAGCTCTAAAAATCCTAAAAAAAATTCATAAAAATCATAAAAATATTTTTAAGACATTAAAAATATTTAAACAACTAAATTATTTTTCTGGAATTTATTTCTATATTTTATCTATTTTTAATAAATGTTTTAAATAAATAAAGTTATAAATAATACAAAATTATTTAAATAAAAATGAACTCCTAATAATAATTTAATTTATTGAATTATTATTTGACACCATATTATTTTTAATTATTTCACACAATATTTATTATTGTTTAAATAATGATTAAATATATAAATTTTTATATTTAAATCATTTCAAATAACAATTTCATTTCTTTTAAATAATTAAACATATTAATTAATTATCACATAATTAGTTAATAAAATTAATTATTTATTTTTCCACACGTTAACAACAAATAAAACGGATACGTAAACTGATACGTTTATTTTAAATCTTAAACATAATCATTTTCAATAAATTCATTTTATTTATTTCAAGACATTTAAATTAAATAAATTAGTTTATTTAAACTACCATTCAAAACCAAATGGAAATCCTAATACATTCCCAATTTTTCAAATCATAATTATTCTAATACGAGATACCGTTCCTTAGGTTAATCATAAGGAAATCGTAGGTGTCCAATCTATCACATTCAAAATCCAATCTCATCAATCATGTGAGTATTCATATCCCCTTTTTATATCATTTCCTATTTGGGGAAATCATGTGATACAATATATTCTATCATGATATTCTATTGTTATTTCATTCTAAATTCAATTCAAGACAGGTTATGTTATTACTTGCAATTATGTGAACATACTGTGATAAACTGGACGACAGTAAAACCCTAATTCAATCAATCAATCAATCAATCAATCCTGGTATCAATGGTAGATCTACTGGTTTGGGATAATCCACCCCACATGGCTTACGAGTGGTGATTATACAAACCCACCCCATATGAATAGTCGAGTGGTGATTGTGCCAGAGGCAAGAGTCAATCTATGGTGTATGTGTGGAGTCTATTATATGCAAGTGTCAAGTCAAGGGGTTTCTATTGTGTCGGTTATCTATATGCTTTACTATTGCAATATAAGTCTTAATGTTACCTGGTGAATTGAATTATTCTCAATCAATCAATCAATCTATATGTATACTCAAAACTGTGATTACTCACCAGCTAACTCGTTAGCTGACTTTATTTTCTCACATGATTTCAGGTTAAGCAAGATAGTGGACTTCTATGTGCTCATCTAAGACACGGACCTAGTTATAATAAAAGACAATTATTATTTGTGGTTTCGATTGTTGTATTTGTATATGTTGTACTTATTCTATCATGTAAACTGAATTTTAATATTATTTCCACAAATAGACAACCATGTGTTATGAACAATCAATCATTCCCTCGTCCGCTCCGATGATTCCGCCGTCGGTCGGGGTGTGACAGATTGGTATCAGAGCCATGGTTATAGGGAATTAGGTTATTAGAAATGGAATGACCTAGACTATAACTAAGTACCTTTACACATGAGTCCTCTCATGTATTTTATATGCATAGATAGGATTATATGTGCTTTACATGTTTATACTTGATTATGTGATTATATGCCTTATGTGATTCTTCTTATACTTTGAATCTTAACAATGTACACACGAATCTTAAATCATATTCTAAGGCATTGTGTGCCTAATTCAAGTGATTTCAATCTCCAAAACTCGATTGTTATTCATGGTTTTCAAATCTCGTCAAAGTCCGTGTCACATGACCGAGAACATGCAATGCTGGAAGAGTGGGATACCTGTATCTTAAGGTGTTCTGTCTAGGCAAGGTATTCATACAACTTGATTACCTTATCTGGGAACCCTCGAGATGAGTATTCGCTTATAGGTACGCATGTCCTCATTAAGGTTGTGGTGGACACAAATACTTTGATTAGTCAACGTACTCGCTTTGATTTACGAATCAAACGATTACACTCGGAACATATCATCGTTATTATGCCAAATTCTCGATCCTCGTTTTCATGTTGTATAGCTCATATTACCCAATTCTCATAAACTATCTCAATGTTTCAGAATGTCTTCTCGTCGAATCCGTTCACGATCTAGAAACTCTGGCCGTAAGATTTCTGCTATTGTAGCACGTGAAGTTACTGCGGTCATCCCAACTCTACTTACCCATTTGAACCAAGGCAACAATACTGTCCAAAACCCAATTGCACCAAATCCTCCCCGAACTTGTACTTACAAACATTTCAGTTCTTGCAACCCCACTAAGTTCAGTGGAACTGAAGGTGCTACTGGATTACTACAGTGGTTTGAAAGCATCGAGAACACCTTCCTAAACAGCGAATGCCCTGAAAACCTAAAAGTCCGGTATGCCACAAGTGTCCTCCAGAAACGCGCACTCACTTGGTGGAACGGAGAGAAACGAACCCGTGGAACTGATGCTGCTCTAGCATTAACATGGGCTGAAGTTAAGGAGCTTATGACTAAAGAGTTCTGCCCAAGAAATGAAGTCCGTAAACTGGAAGCTGAATTTTGGAAATTAACCCAAGACAGTGGCGAGAACCTCGCATACACTAACCGATTCCACGAACTGAGCCTTTTGGTACCGCATCTTGCTACCCCTACCTCCCGAGCCATCGAGAAATACATTGGTGGTCTACCCATGCAGATTCAGGATACGGTGCTAGGAAGGAATCCTTCAACACTAGAAGATGCTATCAGGCTGGCTGCACAGTTAACCGATAATCATGTGAAAGCTGGTTCCTTAACCAGGAAAGGATCGAAGAAGAATACCGATAAACTTCATAACGAAACCGTCAAAACCGACCAACCCAAGCTTTCCAAGAACAAGAAGAGGAAGGCTCAATCTCAAAACTTTGCTGTAATTACCCCTGCTGTGCCAATTACTCAAGTCCCTCCAACACATCAACAAGCGGTAAACAACCAATCGCTGATGAGAAAGCCATACGCTGGACCCCATCCACTGTGTAACATCTGCAATTACCATCATCCCGCTAACACTCAGTGTCGTCAATGCACAAACTGTGGTCGTTTGGGTCATACATTCAACGTGTGCAGGAGTGCTGCTCAAGCTCCGACCAATGCACCAGTTCACCAACATCCTCTTGCAATCACCCAGGGTCGTGCATGCTATCAATGTGGTGATCCGAACCATTTTCGCAAACGATGCCCTCAACTTGTCATCCCAGTTCCTACGGCTCAAGGACGTGCTTTCAACATCAATACTCAACAAGCTCAAGCCACCAATGATGTGGTGTTGAATAATTCTTGTTCTTGATTTCATCTTCCTGATTTAATTCAAGATTTGTAATCGTGATTTTCCTTATGTTACATTGATGTAATTTGAAAATTTCTAAATTTCTAATTGAGATATTTTTCCTTTCGTTGTTAAGTCGAACTTTGAACCATTTGCACCGTGGGAGATGCAAGAGTTTACAAGTCAACCTATGACTAAGGACACTCATATCTCCTAAATGATTTTAACTCATCAAAACAGGGGTGATTCCCTTACTTTGGTGATGATTCTTTATTCATTTCAATAAATGGTTTTCCAATGACGTGTTTTATGAAATTTCATCCTCCGGATTAGGGTGATTTCCTTATCTCGAGGACTGACTTCTATTATTCTCTTTGGAACTTACATTACACAAATGACATGATCTCACCAAAATAGGATTGAAACCCGTACTTTGGTGACAAATGTCAATCTTCGATTGTTTTCTTGTTATTATCAAGCTCAATCATCAAGATACGCGTGAAATTCATACCTTGATGATAATATCATTCTTATGGATTGTATTTTCGCAAATGAAACGACCTCATCAAAGTAGGAGTGAATTCTGGATTTTGATGAAGAAGTTTATCTTGTTATATTTTGTTTTGTAAAAATTCATCGTTAAGATAGGAGTGAATCCCTCACCTTAATGATGAGTTATCTCGTCTTATTTTTGTAGATCCTCAGATCGAACTTTTTGATTGGAAGGTTAGTGGTCATACCTTGAGAGTACACCATCAAGTTAGGGGTGAAAACCATACCTTGAGGACTATTCTCATTTCTTGATCTCTAACTTACCATGGTTGTAATCAAGTGACGAGACGCATGTAGTAACTTGAAGGGTGAAATAATGTTAGTGTTTCGACCTATCAAGCCAAAGCATGATCTCTGAACTTGAACAGAGACCTGATCGTTTTAGGTTGATTTTGATTCCCAACTTGGAACATTTAAATTTTTAAATCAATTTCTTTTCCTTTATTATCATGTTTTGACTCGATCTAGCTACATCAAACCATTTATTCCTTATCTATCGACTTTCATTGTGAGTTATCATCAAAACCCGATTACGTGATGGTAGTCTTCCTAAACAATCTTTTGTCAAGTAAAGATATTATCTCTGATCGTAATGGTCGCTTCATCTCTCGTTTTCTGGAAAAGTCTCCAATCATCTCTCGAAACTCAACTAAATCTTAGCACAGCGTATCACCCGCAAACCGGCGGTCAGACTGAAAGAACGATACAAACCCTCGAGAATATGCTCTGGGCTTGTGTCATTGATTTCAGTGGATCGTGGGATTCTTATCTTCCGTTGATCGAATTCATTTACAATAACAGTTACCATACCAACATCTAGATGGCACCGTTGAGGCCTTGTATGGCCGAAAGTGTGGTAAACACTAAAGCGGTCAGCTAAATCGATGATGAATTTTCTTCTTTTGATACCTCATTAGAACCCGAAAAGTTCTTCAAAGTGTACCTTAGAAACATGAAAACATAAACTGTATCAAGAAAGAAGAAGAGAATCACTATGATCTATCTCTGATGAACAAAGTTCTAGAAACATACAAGATATTCCCAAATCAGAAAGGAAACCTAAGATTCCTCTTGTTGAAAATCATGGGTCGTGAACCGACAAAATTCATAAGATCCATGATAACTTGGTCGCTGCTAGAAATCGTCAAAAGCATTATGCTGATAAAAGACGTAAACCCATGGAATACAATGTCGGTGATCTCGTACTTCTTAAGGTGTCACCTTGGAAGGGAGTGATTCGCTTTGGAAAGAAAAGGAAACTAGCACCTCGTTACGCGAGTCCACTCAAAGTACACGAGCAAATTGGGAAAGTGGCCTACAAGCTTGAACTACCCCAAGAGCTCAGCAATATACAACCAACGTTTCATGTTTCAAATCTCAAGAAATGTCTTGCCGATAAAAATTTCCACATCTCACTCGACGAAGTCCAGATTGATGAAACTATGTACTTTGTTGAGAAATCTGTGGAATTTATGGATCGGGAAGTCAAACAACTCAAACGCAGTCGGATACCCATTGTCAAAAACCGCTGGGAATCTAAACGTGGCCCGGAATTCACCTGGGAACGTAAGGACCAAATGAAATCCCAGTATTCTCATCTTTTCGTTTCAGCCTCCTCGTGAACAAATTTCGGGACGAAATTTCCTAAAGCAGGGGAGACTGTAACATCGCATATTTTCGATGAATAAAAAAAATAAATAAAAAAAATAAAAATAAAAACAATAATAATAATAATAGTAATAATAATAAAAATAATAATAATAATAATAATAATAATAATAATAATAATAGTATTAATAATAATAATAATAATAATAATAATGATAATAAAAATAATAATAATAATAATAATGATATAAAAAAAATAATAACAATAATAATTTGACTTATAAGTCAAGGGGGTGTTGTGGTAATTTATAAAACTTAAAAACTAAGTTTTAAATCAAAACTATCAAAGCATAAACCACAGGGACCATTCCTGTAACTTTCAGAAACATCCCAACCCCCCCCTGTTTCCCCTTTCTTCTTCCCCGATGACACCACGCTTGGTCGGGAATCTCTGACCTCCATCGATCGCACTAACGATTAAATTAATCAAACCTAAACCACTATATAACTACATCTAATCGGTTTCTATACTCGATTTCATCTAAAACGCACCCGAATATCACCTTCAACCAACCTTGAACCCGTCGAACCTGCAACTCAAATTTAACCCATTCTCCGATCGATTTTAACAAGTTTTGATAAGGGGATTTTGTTTGTAATCATCATTCGAAGCTACCCTAGAGTTTAATTTGATTATATTCAACAATTAGCCGCTATTCGATCGAATACCGAAGCCGCGACCTGCAACTTGTTTAAAATCCAATCGCCGAGCGATTTTAACTCAAATTGGCAAAGGGATTTGCTTCCAGATCATCATACGAAGATTCCCTCAAATTTAATTCGACTATAATCAAGTTTTGATCATCAATCGATCACCAACCGTGTCGCGGACCTGTTTCTTCATTGGGTAAACTCAATTCAATACCATATATGAAATTACACACACACACACACTCGGTTTTTCATGGGGAACAAAAGCCCCATGAATTCGGAAGCAATCAAAATCGATTTGAGCTTCAATTGGATGAGATTCGAACCTAGGGTTCGAATGGATTTGGGGATGGTTTTCTGTTTGGTTTAAAAGAATTAAAACCCGGGTCATCACGCGGATTAGGCTCTTGGTCTGATGGTTCCTGCGCTCTATCACGAACAGGAGGTCCCGGGTTCGACCCCGGGCAGCCTCACTGTTTTTTTATGCCATTTTTAAAGCTCTAAAAATCCTAAAAAAAATTCATAAAAATCATAAAAAATATTTTAAGACATTAAAAATATTTAAACAACTAAATTATTTTTCTGGAATTTATTTCTATTTTATCTATTTTTAATAAATGTTTTAAATAAATAAAGTTATAAATAATACAAAATTATTTAAATAAAAATGAACTCCTAATAATAATTTAATTTATTGAATTATTATTTGACACCATATTATTTTTAATTATTTCACACAATATTTATTATTGTTTAAATAATGATTAAATATATAAATTTTTATATTTAAATCATTTCAAATAACAATTTCATTTCTTTTAAATAATTAAACATATTAATTAATTATCACATAATTAGTTAATAAAATTAATTATTTATTTTTCCACACGTTAACAACAAATTAAACGGATACGTAAACTGATACGTTTATTTTAAATCTTAAACATAATCATTTTCAATAAATTCATTTTATTTATTTCAAGACATTTAAATTAAATAAATTAGTTTATTTAAACTACCATTCAAAACCAAATGGAAATCCTAATACATTCCCAATTTTTCAAATCATAATTATTCTAATACGAGATACCGTTCCTTAGGTTAATCATAAGGAAATCGTAGGTGTCCAATCTATCACATTCAAAATCCAATCTCATCAATCATGTGAGTATTCATATCCCCTTTTTATATCATTTCCTATTTGGGGGAAATCATGTGATACAATATATTCTATCATGATATTCTATTGTTATTTCATTCTAAATTCAATTCAAGACAGGTTATGTTATTACTTGCAATTATGTGAACATACTGTGATAAACTGGACGACAGTAAAACCCTAATTCAATCAATCAATCAATCAATCAATCCTGGTATCAATGGTAGATCTACTGGTTTGGGATAATCCACCCCACATGGCTTACGAGTGGTGATTATACAAACCCACCCCATATGAATAGTCGAGTGGTGATTGTGCCAGAGGCAAGAGTCAATCTATGGTGTATGTGTGGAGTCTATTATATGCAAGTGTCAAGTCAAGGGGTTTCTATTGTGTCGGTTATCTATATGCTTTACTATTGCAATATAAGTCTTAATGTTACCTGGTGAATTGAATTATTCTCAATCAATCAATCAATCTATATGTATACTCAAAACTGTGATTACTCACCAGCTAACTCGTTAGCTGACTTTATTTTCTCACATGATTTCAGGTTAAGCAAGATAGTGGACTTCTATGTGCTCATCTAAGACACGGACCTAGTTATAATAAAAGACAATTATTATTTGTGGTTTCGATTGTTGTATTTGTATATGTTGTACTTATTCTATCATGTAAACTGAATTTTAATATTATTTCCACAAATAGACAACCATGTGTTATGAACAATCAATCATTCCCTCGTCCGCTCCGATGATTCCGCCGTCGGTCGGGGTGTGACAATCATTTAACGGAGTTAGTGCCTTGGAGTTAAACCGAGACAAATGCAAACCACAAGGAGGAAAATCGCGATTTTAAAACGTTTGGATGAAAACCGTTATTTGGACCAAACCACAGGGAGCAAAAGCGAAGTTTACTCTTAAAAAATATTAAAAATTTTTATAAGGGTTGAACAGTGAATATTTAAATTTACAGATTAACAGTAATATTTTCTCGCTCCTCCACTCACAACCACTCAAAACTATCCGATATAATTTAAAAACTTATAATCACATAATTATAAGGCATGAGTTGTAAATACTCTAACCGGTTAAGATTGTAGTTATGGGAAAACGGTTTATTGAATTATTGCACCTCACCTAACTCGAGCATGTGCCTTCTTTTCCATGGATCAACACAAAATAAACAATAAATGCAACCAATAAATCTTCTATATCCACCACTAAAGTACAAACAAGACATCAATCCCCCCACTTTATCGATCAAACAAACATATTTTTGGTTCCAAAAACTTCAAAACACAAACACACACACACACACAACACCAAAACACACACTCCCAGACTATTTGCCGCCATTAACATGCTTATCTACACCCTCCTACTACCCACCTTCTCAACAATCCAAAACTCATGAACACAAAACCATGAATCATACAAAAGGATCATGTGTTCATACAATAAATCAATGGGGAACAAGAAGAAATCTTTCTTTGCTGTTCTATCTGTTCTTCTGATCTTGTTAATTTCCTTCAATGGAGCTTCTATCTTCTCCATTAACATACCTTACCCTGAAAATGTCGCCGGAGATTCAAGAAACTTGCTTTCTATGTCATCATCATTGTCAAACTTCATGTATGCTGTTGAAGAAGAAAACCCATCTGTAATTTCGAATACCCAGATGAAATTACGTGAAAACACAGTCGCCGGTGCCGGAGATTCCACAAGATCCACCTCCGACGAAGAACACAACCACCACCACCACCACCGTGTGAAACAAGAATCACCACCCCTGATTTCAAACACCCATTTGCCCCTTTTGCGTAAATCCCACAGTTTACCTCATGAATCTGAAGATTTTCCGGTGAAAAACAAGAGAATCTTACAGGTGTTGACTTTTATGCAGTCGTCTGACCAACTCCGGCGAGGGGATTTCCGGTCGAAAGTTAAAGAATTCTTCAGCAAGAATGAATCTTCATGTAAAGTTCGTTTCTTTATGACATGGATTTCATCATTAAACTCCTTTAGTGCAAAAGAATTTCACTCGATTGAAACGTTATTCAACACACACCCAAAAGGGTGTCTGCTAATTGTTTCACATTCCATGGATTCACACAAAGGAAGACAGATTCTAACACCCTTTATAGAAAAAGGGTTTAGGGTAACAGCAATTTCCCCTGATCTAAAATATTTGTTCAAGAACACAATGGCAGAACCATGGTTCTTGAAGCTAACTAGTGGTGATCTTGATGTTGGTTATGTCCCATTAGGCCAAAACTTATCGAATTTGCTTCGGCTTTGTTTGTTGTATAAATTCGGTGGTGTTTATTTGGATACTGATGTTTTTGTGCTGAAAAGCTTCTCTAAGTTGAAGAATTCGATCGGTGCACAAACAATCGATTTGGATTCGAAGAACTGGAGTCGATTGAATAATGCAGTCATGGTGTTTGATAAAATGCATCCTTTAGTTTACAAGTTTATTGAAGAGTTTGCATTAACTTTCAATGGTAATAAATGGGGTCACAATGGTCCTTATTTGGTTTCACGGGTAGTTTCAAGGCTACAAGATAGACCGGGGTATAACTTACTATACTGCCACCGATGGCTTTTTATCCGGTGAATTGGAATCGCGTCCGGAATCTGTTTCGTGGGGCGAGAAATGAGAGCGACGCGAAATGGTTAAGGGGTAAGCTCAGGCAGATTCGAAGCCAGAGTTATGCTGTTCATCTTTGGAACAAGCAGAGTCGAAAACTTCGTGTTGAAGAAGGAAGCATTGTGGGAAAGATCTTGTCGACCCGTTGTGTTTTCTGCAATTCATCGACAAATAACATTGTACGTCCGTAAGAGACATCTTGACAATTATACAGGATGCAGGATGTGATGATTTTATTCTAAAGATCAACATTGTATAGAATAGCATTTGAAAAAAGATTTGATATTTTGTTCTACATGTGGTTATGAATCAACTCAATTTTTTCCACATCTAGAGTACAATAGAAACTCCATGAAAGAAAAAGTATCAAACAAAGGTTAAAGTTTGTAGACTTGTGTTTTGGTTTGATAATGCTAGTATGATCATATATAACTAGAAGCAAAGTTTATAAGTTCAGTTATTTCCTAGAGACCAAGATTTGGTTATTTGTTTGTCTTTATGTTCTTCTGAAACATATTGTAACTTGTAGTTCTTATATAGGACCTCTGTTTTTTTAATTGAATGTTATAAATATTTGAGTAACCAGATTATCAAAAAATAGTTTTTCTTTTTAATCTTATGCCTATAACATATTCAGAAGAATTTCATATATAATTAGACTTGTGAGGATGGGGTTGAGCCAATAGTAATAGTATTGGAGGTACATAAGGAAATAACAAAAGAAGGTTCTTTATGCTTGTGGCTTATTAAATCTTTTTACTAAAATAACAAATATTTTCTATAAACCTAAGGTAAACTTAAAAGATGAAAAGTATAAAAAACTTAAACTGAGATAAATATAAATATGAAAAATGTTTGTTGTTATTTTTTTTGGTTCAAGGACACTGAAATTTAAAGTAAAGTCGAAACATGTAATTACTAGTCGAAATAAAAATTCAGTATTATCCTACGATCATGCACCTATTTTTGTGCTTTATGTCGTTGAACATCATTCCATACTAGAAATCAGTACGTGAGTGGAGAACACAATCATAACTTGTATATCATGCATTATGAAGCTGTACGTAGTGCATCTATAGTTGTACATTTGCTATAACGTGTGCTCACCTCTTGACTTCATACTAAGACAACTTGACATACTATCACTTCTTTAGCAGCCTTAATAACATATACATTTGATCTTATGTAGATGCATGTTACATAGGACTCTCTTTTAAGTTAAGTTAGACTTGTTAAATGTCACAATAGTGTCTTTTATAATTAAATTCAAATTTGATGAGCTAAAATAACTCATAGTATGTTTAACTCACCTCCCCAATGGTACGTTCAGGTGGTTAAGTGGTGGTATTACAAGTAAAAAGTAAAAAGTTTAAATCCTGTAAAAAGCAGATTATGGTATATTTATCAATATAATCCAGATAGTGTATTAATAAAAATTAACTCACTACTTTAGATTTGTGATCAAGATCATTTAATGTTATAATTTCGTATTTAATACAATGAAAAGTTGTACATTTGAATTAAAAAATTGTTCATTATGTGGTATGTTTCTCTTTGGTGAAAGGCTGGACCTTCTTCTATTATATATTCGTCTGATTTGTGCTATATGCTAAAGCTATAACATCATCTTGGTTATGATCATATCTGTGCTCTAATAATACGTATATCATGCATTTGAAGTTGTACATCAATACATCATGTCACATGGGGTCATTGATGATAAGGGAAAAACCTACCTTCAAGTTGGAGTGCATATTAGTTTAATGATTCAACTACCTTATGGTTAAAAAGTTGGTGACATTACACGAGCAAGGTAAGGATGATTACTTTGTAGATTTTCAATATAAAATAACAAAATACCTTTCTTTTCTAAAACCGATTAATCGATAATATACAATATATTACTTATAATGACAATATCATAGAAAAAAACATTATTTTTATATTTTGACAAAAAGTTTTAACTTAATTTTGTTATAATAAAGCCGGCATGAACTAATATCAAAGTTAAACATAATGACCAATATTAGTATTTTTTATATTTTTGACAAAAGTTTTAACTTAATTTGTTATAATGACCAATATCTAAGTATTATTTTTATTATTTTTCAAAAAGTTTTAGCTTAATTTGTTTTAAAAGGCATTAAACTAAGTTTTTAATATCAAAGTTCATAAACTTGTTAAAATATAAGTCATCTTTGACATTTTTATAAAGTGACATTCAACATGTTTGTAAAGTAGTTTTTTAGACAAGTTTAAAGTCTTGATATACAAAATTATGTAAGTTATTCTTTTCTACTAGTTCTTCGGGTGAGCTTAGTATATCAAAATGAGGTTGAAAGATTCACGATAGTAACAAAACATGTTATACCTTTATAAAATATAATTCTAACCTTATTTGTAGTTTTTTATTTAACAATACTTTAATTACACTTAAATACAAAATATCATACATGAAAGATTTATACTCATGCAATTTTTATCATATCGTTGGACCATAAAAATCATGAGATGACAGTTATCATATTTTTTTTATTTATATACGTAAAGTTATAAACGAACAAATAAATTTTTCTCCATTGTGTACCAAATAATAATTAGAGTTATTTACGTAAAGTTCATGTGGTTTAGCACGGTTTTCGGTTTGTTTCTAACTTTTTAGTAACAGGCTGTGATGTGGTTTAGTGATTTATTTCTATTACCAATTTCTAGAACATAGTCGAAACGGACGACGGTTTGTGATGACCGGTATATTTGATGTGTTAATATGATTTATACATATTTTATAGTATTAAACTACTATATTTGTATATCTTACGTACTAATATGTAACACGTTTTTAACAACTCAGAAAAGCTACACTCGGTTTCGGTTGTTCGGACGGTTCTGGTGTTTGACGGACGGCAGCCAGATTGCGGTGAACCGGTGGACCGTGATGGTGCATTGATTGTACTAAGCCACTGTTCGTCGGTGTTTTCGACGTGGGCCGGGAGTGATGCTAGAGTGATAGCGGCGGTGGCTGTATCGGATGGTGGTGACGAGATTATTCGATGCCCAACATGAGCAGTGGTGGTGGTTGTCAGTGGGGAGCAACATGAGGGAGAAACTGGGGGCGGGTGGGGTTGGGTTATAATTATAGTTAATTTACACAAACTGTCTCTAGATTAAAAGAATTACAAAAATAGTCTTTCAAAAGCTATTTTAGTCATTATATTTAGATTTAATTGATTTTTAATGAGAGTTAGCATTAGATTCAAACTTATTACAAAATTAAAATCAAAGGCCCAAATTTGTCGCTAAAAAAGTTAATACCCTATTTAAAATCACGTCACCATAGACTACTTGTGTAATTAACTCTAATTTTTATTATTTTATACAAATTACCTTCCTTTATAAAAAAGGACACATGGACATGATAATGGATAGACATGTGAACAATTTCTGGTTAGATAGCTACTGAAATAGGTCCGTTAGACCCATAGCCGGCTAGCCCCCACCCACCCTCACGGCACCCATGGGTCCATATGCACAATAGTTTCGGCACATGGTACAATCGAACACTCTTGTTTAGTCTTTATTGGATATATGGGTCACTATAATGGATGGTGTCTCTTCAATTTTCTTTGATTAAGATGTGCGTTTTCAATCGAATCCTATTTTATAATATTACCATTTAATCAAATTATAACAAATTATATATATTCTATGTTTTATAAAAATCCTATTCATTTCAAATAAACATTTACAATAAAATGACAGGTAAATGAGAAACAAGTTGTGTAGCAACCCTTTTCGATAGCAAATCTAATCCTACTAAAAATAAATTTTGAGACTTAGAGGCAACAAATTACAATGCACGACACAATGAATCCTATTCAAAAGGTCCACGACATGAGGGACGAGAAATAAACGTATCAAAACAAAATTTGAGACTTAGAGGCAACATGTTTATAGCAGGGATGAAGATTCTATACATGTGGTGTCTATTTTTCAAATAGTTGCCATTTTTATTTTTTGGTATAAGAGGAAGCCTTTTGCAATTTTAATGAATACCTTTATAGTGAGGATGAAAATTATATAATTTTTTGTGGCTACAATTGGTTAACAGGAGACATGAAGCCCAGTGGGCCAGTAATCATACCCAAAGGCCAAAGTTTCAAACCCAATGTTTTGATCACAACACTAATAGAAAACCACATTATAACTAGGGGATAATATCAAAATCCATACCCATTTCTAGTAGGGGTGTAAGCGAGTCGAGTCGAACCCGAGCTCGCTTAGACTCGAGCTGGGCTCGTTTTAGTTTTAGAAAGCTCGAGCTCGAGCTCGGCTCGTTTTAGTTTTGAAACGAGCTCGAGCTCGTCGTTTAAAGTTTTATTTCTAAAGCTCGAGTTCGGCTCGTCAAAAAGTTATCAGGCTCGAGCTCGGCCCGGGCTCAGTTGTTTATTGTTAAATTTTAAAATTTTATTTTTTTAATTACTTTTATATTTTTATAATGAAACTTTTATATTTAACATAATATATATTATTTAATTAATTTTATCATAAGAATACATATAATGATATGATTTATGTAAATATATATTTATATACATTTAATATGTAAATAAAAAAATTATATAAAACAAAAAGCTTGTTTAAGCTCGCTAGTCGTCTCGAGCTCGATGTCTGAAGCTTGGGCTCGAGCTCGTTTAGTAAAATATGAGCTTAAGCTCGGGCTTGAGGTCATTTAATCTCGGCTCAATTCGAGTTTTTTTTCGTACCGATCTCGAGTAGGTTGCGAGCCGGCTTGACTCGTTTACATCCCTACCCATTTCCATCTAATTTGTAAACTTCCAACACGAAACAAGCATAACCTAAATTTGAAGATAGTTTAGTGTAAACGGGTTCAAGGTTAATTTTCGTCAAACCAGCAAGCACTTTAGCTATATGGATACTGTTCGGGTTGACCCGTCAGCTTCACGAGTATATATAGATCCATTCAACTTATTTATATACTTATTTGTTATAAAATGCGCAACCCTAAACTATTTTGATAATTTCATACCAAAAACTAACCGTTTATATTGGGTTCCGGCCAACCATTGAAGACAGAAGTGAAGATTATGTTGAGAATTTTGGACACAAAATAATTATATTTATATATTTGTTATATAAATAGTTATTCTTTTATTGGTTTAAGTTCTTGTTTTTGCAACGAACTATACCGTGTCCAAACTGAAGCTAAGATGAATTGATATCGATGCTCGAAGTTGAGTGTACGGAATGAAGAAAATTAAAACTTGGGTGACTATAGTAGAAAATTGTTGTAATTTATTTAATACTAATAAAGACATATATTGATTTAAATGAATGTTTTATGTTGATCAAGTATTTTAATAAATATTATGAATATTTATTATGAATCATAATTTTTTTAAAATTGGTATTAAACATGTCATGAATAAAATGAGAGTTTTAATTTGATCTCATAAAACATTTCATAAATCAAATGGGAGTTTTGATTTTAAATCATAAAGCTCGCATTAATATGAACTTATTAGCATGAGTATATAAACAAACTCATGATGATGAAAAGAGAAGAAGAAGACAATTTAATTTCTTGAGTGTCAACAAGTTTTATAGAAATTTAGAGAGGAATACTCTCTAAATTGTTCATCCTACGTCATCATCTTTAATCTTGTTCCATATAACTTCATAACACATATACTTTGCCCGGTGATCTCTTGGGCCGAGGCACTCTCCGGCAGTACATACTGCTTTGGCTGTTGTACCCTGGGAAACAGACGCGTTGACTTGAGTAGAGACGCGAAATCTGTTTTAAGGGACCGTGTCTAACACGATCCTCAGCCATAACCGTTAATCTCTTGTTTGTTAATTATTGCTGTCAAGGAGTATAGTTGAAGATTCGAACGTGATGAAGACTTGTGTCAAGAATGTTATATGAAGACTGTTGGAGTATATACTAAAGACGGATGTTTGAATCAAGTTTGGCATATAAATATTGTTTATATTTATTTTTCTATTCGTTTTGTAAACGGTATTATACTAGAATATTTCCCATGACTAACGAGAGTATTGTTAAAATTACTATCTTTTAATATAAAAGTGAACCTATTTCCTACAATCTTAAAACAGATTTGGTGATGGAATTTTTAAAACCTTATTACTATGGTTTTTAGGTTCACGAAATGTTAAATAAAAATTATTTAAGATTTTGGTTAAAATCAAATAATTTCGTTTTGGGAAATAACGTAGTACAACGTCGTGTTTGGATTTAATAAAGATTGGAGTACAATCTAATATCCAAAATATCGTGTTACCAAACGAATACTTTGATTCTATCATGTGCTAAAACATTTTTGTAAATATTTACAATCTAACATGTGTGTTAGAGATGGTTTAACTTTCTTAAAGTCATTAGGAAATTATGGGTTTATAGTTTTAAACTATTTATTACTACAATGATTTAAGTAAAACCAACTTTTGTTTTAGAAAGAAATTAAAACTAATGTTATGCAATAAATAAGAGAAATAGTAAATTTTATATGAGTTGAGAAGCTTACAAACGATTTTATAATCGTTTAGAGCTAACGAGCGTGTTAGAAGCGGGTTCATTGTATATGAACCAATAAGCTTAAAAACAATTTTTATGATTGTTTATTTCTAACAAGCGTGTTAGAACCGGTTATATTTTATATATCGAAAAGATTTAAATGATTTATGTAATCATTTATTTCTAGCGAGTAAGCTAGAACTGGATTTATTTTATATAAATCGGAAAGCTTTTAAAGCGATCTTTGTTTTCGTTTATTTCTAACGTGCGGGTTAGAAGTGGTTATTTAACCGATAAACTTAAAGATTATTTGTATTCATTTATTCTCTAACGAGTGTGTTAGAAAACGGTTTATTTAATAAGAACCGTAATATTTAAAATGATTGTTGTAATCATCTGTCAAAAACGGTTTATGTGTATAAACCAAAGTGTGTTTAAAAACGTTTTATAATCATTTATTCTTTAATAAATGTGCTAGAAACAGCTTATTTTATAAACAGAAAAGTGTTAAAAAAAATGTGTTGCAATTGTTTGTCATCTAACGAGCGTGTTAGATAGTAATTATATTATAAAACCATTTTGGAGTTTAAGGATTTGACTATTGTTAACAAGACGTAAAATAAATACGATATATTTTTAAAAAGTTGCAAAGCTATAAAATGTTTGAATGAATAAAACATGTGTTTTGCAATCTAAAATGGTTAACTACTCATGGGAGAAGAAACACGTCTCGAACCACATAATAGTCTCGATGAGATTATTCGAAAAAAAAACAACTCGAGGTTGTTGTGAATAGAAATAATTATTCAAATACAACTATTTATGAATAAAATAATGTATACAAAACGTTGTTGTTTTTTGGTTGGGTTGACTATTTAAATTTACAGTTTCAAGATGAAATGAGAAATGATCGTATGAGTGCATGAAATACGTTTAAGGGAGTACCTCAATACATGCCACAAAATCGATATCATTGTTAATGATGAAAGTGTTATAGATAGTAACAGTTTGAGATTTGATGTCTAGATGTAATTTTATCCGTTTAAATTATTAATTAAAAATGTTTTACACTTTACGTTTTAATTTTGGTTGTATTATTATTTGTGTTCAATATCTTAAGATAACACATGGAATATTTACAACGAAATAAATCAATTCTATTATAACGTTCAAAATAATTTTGTTGGAAATAATTTAAACGTCAATTATAATGTTTAGAAAATATATATCTTTAAACGGATAGTGAAATAAGAGATTTGCATAGTAAACAACTTGAGAGTTGTTGAATTGTTGAAGTGTCAAAGTTGAGACATCAAATGTCATTAGATCGAAAATATGATGAGTGTATTGAGATAAAATACACAGTATCGTGTAGTACATATGAAAGCAATATATGTTATCTTTAATGAATTTAGCTAAATTCATTCTGAAAGATCTAAATGTAGATGTGTCTACCATTTAATGTGTTAGAGCTATGTGGAGGATTTTCTTTTATTTGGGAAAGTATCCTAGTTACATAGCCTAAAGGGAACAACAAGACATGTTTGTCAATAACTCCAGACAAACTTTATGAATTGCATATTATTTAGTGTCAATGTATTTGACTTTGTCTGAATGCAATACTGATTATTGACGAACTTCATTTATCTTGTTAATGATAAATGTGTTCAACAAAGTGAATTGAATCAAGACTTATTACTAAGTCTTTATAAGTCAAAGGGAAGATAATGCCTTTGCACTTCGCACACTCGCATTGTTGTGTTTGAAAGTCGGCTGAGTAGTTTCGAAAGATGCCACCGAGATCTTGGTCTTATCTCAATGCCAACTACCGAATTATGTGTACGCTAGATTGGTACCGAGCTTGCCTTTGAGTTGCTACCAACCTATTTTGTTAATGCCGAGATTCGACTATTGCTACCAACTGGCTGCTGCTGAGTTGGTGCTGAGGCGGCTACTAGGTCTAACGTCATGTCTGGTGACTTGCCTCTAGATTAGAGGAATAAAGGAAAACAAGTTATGTTCCTAACCGAATGATTAATAAGTTTCATGATTTGTCTAAAATAAGATATGGATATGGACAAGGAATAATGTGTTATTCCTTAAAGCTGTGAAGGATCAGAATGATGCATCTTCTGTTCACATGCTAGAGTACTATAGTCTAAAGCATGCTAGACTAGTACTTATCCAATATGATGCTCTAAGGAGGTCAATTATGTATAGACAAGGTTGAAAGAGGGTGTCATTCGGTTCAAGGTGGTTGATATAACCTATGGAAAACTTAACTAACTAGATAATGTTATCTAGTTTACAAAGTCTAATGAGAAGGACTCAGTTTTTAGGTTTGTCTGATAGCAAACCTCACTTTGAAATCAAATTGCAAGAAATGTGGGGGAGAGACTATTTTAGAAAACAATCCTTTAGGGTATGTAGAAATGGTTTTGTGAGAAGTTTTCTCAAACATATTTAAAAAGGGAGAACCTTTCATTACCCCATATGGATGTTATCTAATAACACTTAAATGTGGGGGTGTCTTGCATTTGAAAATAAAATTAGCAATATGGATTTTGGCAATCTAAAGATATTGCAAACTCATAATCAAGTGTAGTACACAAGGATAATGAGGAGTCTATGATAGACTCGGATTCTAATTGGATAAATTTAGAATCTTGATAGATGTCTTCTACCAAAGGCATAAATGAGATGTGTTTATTTGAAATAAGAATTGTATTCTTCAAATAGACAAAAAAAGTTTCACAATAGCCATTATTAACTTACGAGTTAAGAACACATCATGAAAACCTATCTCGGTTGAAGTTATCTATATCGACTTGACAAAGTGATAGATAATAATTTTGGATCCAACAACCTGCGGGTTGAAACGAGACGAGATAGAGAGGAATTGGACTAAAGCCCGTAGGGAAAGGGGAATATGAGGGAAATCTAACTAGTTGACTAGAGATCCTAAGATCTAGGTTCAATAGGACAACTTAATCATATGACCAACGGAGTCTCTCTAGGAGAGTACCCTAAAACTAAAAGGGAGTGACGAACTTCCTAGTCCATTCACTCTGGGGGAGACCCCGAACCAGTGACCAAGGGAAGGTTAAGCATATTCATGTTAAATGATTGTGGGAATCAATATAACCATAATGCTTTTAATGATTCATGGAATCACCTATGTTAGAGAGAAGTGGGGTCGCTTCAAATGGATTGTGGGGTGGCGCAAATCCTAGAGCTCTCGCAGAACCAGGATAGTGATCCATGACCATAACGGACACGAAAATGAGGGGATGTGCCCGACTAGGGAGAGTCTTGTGTGAATGTATATTGTTGTCTATACAAATGGGGTATGTTCAAAGACATCGTGTCTACACACCACCAGTAAGCTAAGTATACTTCACAAAGGAAGGTTCAATGGGAACACCTACCTATCCTGCAAGACTCAACTGTCGAGTTTTCATTGGGAATTTTGTGTGTTTTGATCGATCTCCATTCATGTGGGGGATTGTTGGAATTTTGGACACAAAATAATTATATTTATATATTGTTATATAAATAGTTATTCTTTTATTGGTTTAAGTTCTCGTTTTTGCAACGAACTATACCGTGTCCAAACTGAAGCTAAGATGAATTGATATCGATGCTCGAAGTTGAGTGTACGGAATGAAGAAAATAAAACTTGGGTGACTATAGTAGAAAATTGTAGTAATTTATTTAATACTAATAAAGACATATATTGATTTAAATGAATGTTTTATGTTGATCAAGTATTTTAATAAATATTATGAATATTTATTATGAATCATAATTTTTATTAAAATTGGTATAAAATGCATTCATGAATAAAATGAGAGTTTTAATTTGGTCTCATAAAACATTTCATAAATCAAATGGGAGTTTTGATTTTAAATCATAAAGCTCGCATTAATATGAACTTATTAGCATGAGTATATAAACAAACTCATGATGATGAAAAGAGAAGAAGAAGAAAATTTAATTTCTTGAGTGTCAACAAGTTTTATAGAAATTTAGAGAGGAATACTCTCTAAATTGTTCATCCTACGTCATCATCTTTAATTGTTCCATATAACTTCATAACACATATACTTTGCCCGGTGATCTCTTGGGCCGAGGCACTCTCCGGCAGTACATACTGCTTTGGCTGTTGTACCCTGGGAAACAGACGCGTTGACTTGAGTAGAGACGCGAAATCTGTTTTAAGGGACCCGTGTCTAACACGATCCTCAGCCATAACCGTTAATCTCTTGTTTGTTAATTATTGCTGTCAAGGAGTATAGTTGAAGATTCGAATGTGATGAAGACTTGTGTCAAGAATGTTATATGAAGACTGTTGGAGTATATACAAAGACGGATGTTTGAATCAAGTTTGGCATATAAATATTGTTTATATTTATTTTTCTATTCGTTTTGTAAACGGTATTATACTAGAATATTTCCCATGACTAACGAGAGTATTGTTAAAATTACTATCTTTTAATATAAAAGTGAACCTATTTCCTACAGATTAAACCTGTTAATTGGTGAAAATTATAAAAGACCACTCCAGACTCCAGGAGCATAATCAATCGCAAATTAAGTTTGCATAGTTCATCAAAGTTGCTTTTATTCAATATTGGTTCAAATTTGAATCAAATACAATAAACAAACAAACAAACATACATACCCAGTGTATCCCGCTGAAAGCAGGGTCTGGGAGGGGTATGTGGTGGCAAGTCTTTTTTCTCTATATTGAAAGATAGAGAGACCGCTTCCGAAGACCCACGACTTGTTAACAAAGGCAATAACAATAGTGATCATAAAACATAGCATACAAAAGCAAGCATAGCATACAACACATAGGTAGATATCACATGAAGAATTATCTAGCGCCACATCATAAAAAGCAACATGTAACACTCAAAATGGGAGATGATACATGTCACCGAAAACCCTTCCCTCCCACAATATGTGATAAAAAAAATATAAAAATTAAATACAGAATAGAAAAACAAACTAGGAACTTATTATTAATTATAAGTGGAGTTAACCATGTTAAAAGAAAATCTATTCTGTGAGTAATTAGGGGATCAGCTTCCTACATCATATCCCATTCTAAAATAATAACTTTTTTCATCCAGCAATATACCCATTGTATTACAGCCTGTGTTTCATGTATAGCTTTTCATAAGCTCTATATTACGTATTTCTCATATTGTAAAAAATCCAATCAATAATACAAAGAATTCTTGTAATACTATTGTGAAAACATGGCATCAGAGGAGTGAATGATCCTTCGATCAGTTCATTTGCTCGTGCTCATCATCTACCATTTTCCCATCTCACACACCAGACCACAATGTCCGAAGACGGCAATCTGATCAGCAATGATGATCTCTCAACACAACTAGCCAACCTTCTCAGAACAGTCTTACCCCAAACCCAAATCAAAAAAACAAAACCTTTCAGATAGTCTCAAAATCAGCCTCAAATTAAACAACAAAAAACTATGCCTTGTGGGCTAGGATGATCCGAGTAGCCATAGGATGCAAATCAAAGAACCTCCTTAGCCACTTATCGGGGAATCCAGCACCCCCAAAACCAAATGATGACACATACGATCAGTGGGAACAAGATGATCTTGTTGTGTTTTCATGGCTAATTCAAAATATTGAGCCAGCACTCGCAAGAAATCTAACCGAATTCCCACGCAAAATCATTATGGGACACTCTTATGGTAACATACAGCAGCGGGAAAGACAAGTTGCAAACTTTTGATCTACATGTCAAAGCAAACGAGATGAAGCAGAATGGGGTACCTCTCGAGGATTTCTGGCTAGTAATGCAAGGAATTTGGGGAGAAATCGAGCGACGAGATCCGAACCCGATGAAGTGTGCAGCGGATATAACCACATACAACAACATCAGATCCGAAACAAAACTCTTCCAATTTTTGAATGCCTTAGATCGACAATATGACCCGATAAAACGAGAAATACTTCGATGGGATCCGCTACCCTCGGCAGAGGGTGCCTATGCGCTGTTCGAAAGGAAGCCGCTCATCGGAACATCCTTGGGTTAAACCCCAAGAACAATCTGACCGAACAAGGCATGGCGGCCGGACTAGTTATCAGTGGACCAGACAAATCGAAGGGTTTAGGGCTCGTATCGAAGGGGCACGGTCAGACCAAAAACCCGGTATGTCATCATCCCGGGTTGACAAAACGGGTCTGAAGTGTAGCCACTGTGGTATGACTAAACATACCAAAGACCAATGTTTCAAAATCGTCGGGTATCCCGAGTGGTGGAACGATGGTCACAAGAAAGGGAAGAAAGGGATCGACGGTAGAAACCCGACCGCCGTGGGCAGCAAAGAAGCTACCAGCAGCAGCGGAACCACCGGAGCTCCGATGGTGGCTTTGGAGGAGTGGCGGCTGCCATGGAAGTAAATCCAACATCAGGTATTGGGTTTGAGGAAGTATCCTCGAGCCCATCCTTTTTTAACTTTAATATTTCACTTGCCTCCCCTCAAGATATGTCTAATGTTACATATACCTCCCCTCAAGATATTGGTACACTTAAAACTAATTTGAATCTTTCAAATAACTCCTCGTCCTTTGTTAATTTGTCAAATGTAAATTCAAACATTTTAAAAACGAAAATAATGTTTTTGATTTCTATAAAAATAAAGATACAATTTTTTCATATAATAAATTAAATTATGGTAAAATTAATTTGGTTAATAATGAGTGTGGAAAACACACAAAATCATGGATTCTTGATTGCGGTGCAACCGATACAATGACATATGATCCCTCTGATATGATCTCAAAATCCGAACCTCATAGAAAACACATTCAAACCGCCAACGGGGGTGTAATGACAGTTAAAGGGGGAGGAATTGTCGAGATATCTCCACAGCTAAAGCTCTCTAATTGTCTTTATGTTCCTTCTTTATCGCATAAGTTATTATCCATTAGCCACGTAACAAAAGAATTAATTGTACGGTCTTAATGCACCCTACGTTTTGCATACTACAGGACATCTGGACTGGAATGATTATTGGGCGTGGCACTGAATGCCAAGGATTGTACTATGTGGATGAAGTGACTCAAGAAGGCACTGTTTTGTTAGCACATGGGACTACTAATCGGAAAGCTTGGTTATGGCATAGGAGGTTGGGGCATCCATCTAATAGTTATTTACATCTTTTGTTTCCGAAACTATTTCCCTCTAATAAATTTAAATTGCGAAGTTTGTGTGTTGGTGAAAAGTCATAGACATACCTTTAAGTCAAATAATACAAAAGTGGATTTACCTTTTTTATTAATACATTCAGACGTATGGGGACCTGCAAAAGTAAATGGGGGGCAAAATTATATGTTCCTACTTTTTGTTGATGATTGTACGCGAATGACATGGATTTATTTTCTGAAACATAAATCTGAAGTGCATGATAAATTTAGTGCTTTTTACACTATGATCCACACACAGTTTCAGAAAATATTCAGATCCTACGATCTGATAATGGATGTGAATTTGTTAATAACTCAATGAAACAATTTTGTGAAAGTAAGGGATAATTCACCAAAACCTCATGTCCACATACACCGGAACAGAACGGCGTCGTTGAAAGGAAAAATCGTATTCTATTAGAAATAACTCGTGCTCTCCTGATTGAGTCTCAAACTCCAAAATTTTTTTGGCCAGAAGCACTTGCCACCGCAACATACCTTATTAATCGATTACCAACCAAAGCACTCAACCTAAAAACTCCTCTTCAAGCCTTGTCTGAATTCATTAACCTTCCTCCTGCTCTTACCTTACAACCACGGATCTTTGGGTGCTCTGTCTTTGTTCACATTCCTAAAACTGACCGGACCAAACTCGATCCATGCGCTGAGAAATGCGTGTTTGTAGGATACGGGGTCAACCAAAAAGGATATCGATGTTACAGTCCAAGGAAACGTTACATTTACACGACCATGAACTGTGACTTTTTTGAAACCGAGTTCTATTATAAATCCAACACAGCGGCCAGGGGGGAGAGAGAGTATGAGGACACACTGAGTTGGCTAAGATGGGCACCAACACCCGAAGAAGTCAATAACAGTGCCCAGAATGAGTCACTTGAATCCCGGCAATCTACGGAACCACCGATCAGTGTCACCGAAAAACTCTTCCAACCTGACACCTGAGGTAAGTAATTCCCAAACCGATAATCCAAATGTTGAATCTAATGAAGTTTATGAGGAAAATATTTCAGAACAGGTAGAATCATTGTAAGAAGAAGAGGTAGAGCCTGAGAAACAAGAATCTGATGAACCAACGGAAGAAGGTACTGAAAGATATGTCTTGCCACCCCGAACTAACAGAGGAGTTCCACCAAACGATACTCTCCAGAAAGACAAACAGGGACTTCTAGGTATCCAATGGCTAACATAGCCAAAGGAAATTTGACCCAAGAAGCTAAAGCCTTTAACTCATCACTATATGCAGAACAAATTCTGACCTCGGTAGAAGAAGCTCTAAAATCAAACAATTGGAGAGAGGCAATGGAGACCGAAATGAAGGCACTAATAAAAAGTGACACTTGGGAGAAATGCACACTGCCATCTGGAAAGAAGCAAGTTGGTTGTCGCTGGGTCTTCACAATCAAACACAAACCAGATGGAACCATCAAAAGATATAAGGCCCGGTTGGTAGCTAAAGGATACACCCAGACATACGGATTGACTACTCAAAGACCTTTTCCCAGTGGCCAAGATGGACACAATCCGGGTGTTATTTTCGGTAGCTGCAAATGAAGGATGGCCACTTCACTAGTTTGATGTAAAGAACGCCTTCTCCATGGAGAATAAAAGAAGAAGTCTATATGGAGCGGCCCCACCTGGATTCAGAGGGAATTACAAGGAAAATGAAGTATGTCGATTAAAAAAGTCGATATATGGGCTAAAGCAGTCACCTCGAGCATGGTTTGGACGATTCACCCTAGCAATGAGGAAATACGGTTTACAACAAAGCAAGTCGGATCATACTCTTTTCCTAAAACAAAGAGGTAAACTTGTGACATGTTTAATTATATGTTGATGATATGATAATTACAGGAAACGATAAAGAAGAAATGATGCGGTTGAAGGAGAATCTATTCGTAGAATTCGAGATGAAGGACCTCGGAAGAATCAAGTACTTTCTGGAATCGAAGTATTAAGGTCCAAACAGGGGATCTTCATCTGTCAGAAGAAGTATATCCTGGATCTCCTAGCAGAGACAGGAATGATCGACTGCAAACCCGCAGATACCCCAATGGTGGCAAATCACAAACTCTATATGATCGAAGGAGCGGAGCTAGCAGATAAAGAAAGGTATCGACGATTAGTGGGAAAATTATTATATCCTCACACACTCGTCCAGTCATAGCCTATGCAGTTGGAGTCAGCAAATTCATGCATCAACCACAAGTAACATATATGGAAGCAGTTTGGAGGATTATCAGATATCTAAAAGGAAAACAGGGTATGGGGTCCTTTTCAAACAAAATAAACATCTAGAGATCCAGGCATATACCGACGCTGACTGGGCAGGGAAAGGAGATCGGAAATCAACATGGGTTACTTCACTCTAGTTGGTGGGAATCTGGTCACATGGAGAAGCAAAAAACAAAAGGTGGTTGCATTGTCTAGTGCAGAAGCCGAGTTTCGAAGGATAGCACGTGGAATAACAGAGGTCTTATGGATATAAAAACTATTAACTGAGATCGGGTTTCCCCCAACCAAAGCCAGCAAGATAATGTGTGATAACACCGCATCAATTCAAATATCAGAGAATCCAGTTCAACATGATCGAATGAAATATGTGGAAATAGACAGACATTTTATCAAGGAGAAACTTGAAACTGGTATTGTAGAACTTCCATTTGTTCGATCAGAGGATCAACTTGCAGATATACTAACAAAAGCTGTCAACGAAAGAGACTTCAGTAATTGTTTGGCCAAGTTGAATATTGGAGATCCACTATTCAACTTGAGGGGGAGTGTTAAAAGAAAATCTATTCTGTAAGTAATTAGGGGATCAGCTTCCTACATCATATCCCATTCTAAATAATAACTTTTTCATCCAGCAATATACCCATTGTATTATAGTCTGTGTTTCATGTATAGCTTTTCATAGGCTCTATTTATTACTGTATTTCTCATATTGTAAAAAATCCAATCAATAATACAAAGAATTCTTGTAATACTATTGTGAAAACAAACCAAACCGACCAAGATTGAATTCATATTCTCTAGTGTCGTTTTCGAAGAATTATTGTGTTAACACATGAGGAAATTTAGATTTTTTTATGAAAATAGTCCTCCACGATTAATTAATATTATATATGTATTATGTATCAAGTAAAATAAAGCCTTAAAGGTGTTTAGATGCGTGTTTCTTTGGAGAAGTATTATAAATTAATAAGTTATATTATTTTAATAGCGGTAGTGACTTGGTGACGATTGTGTAATTAAACATTTTTATTCAAAACATTATTTTTACAAATAACTTCTTATTTCACTCACGATGGTTTTGGTCTTGAAAAAAGATATTTAATATTATATATGCGTTGACCATGATTATCAATGGTAATCAACTACTAAACAAACGTTATTACCATTAAACTTTTAACAGTTTATAAACCATGCATTAATATTATGTAATGGTAATAATGAAGTGTATTGAACCCTCCATGATTGCATTGTGAATGCTTTTTTGCTTCACGTATCAGTTTTCGACACACAAAATAAAGAAATAAATATTACCGTGTTAAATTTTGTTATAGAGAAATTATTCAATAACGTACGAATAGAAGAGAAATTTTTTAATGATGCGTTCCACTTTAATTATCAAGAATTGGTAAGTTTTAAAAAGCATTTTTAAGATATAAATATTACATGTCAAAACTATTATTTTTAATTTTTAAGCGCGTTAAGTTCAAAAAAATATCTTTGACTGAAATCGGAGGTAAAGATTGGCATATTTGAAAAATGGACATGAGTTAATAGTTTAGTATTTTCGACAAATGTCATTGATTGTATTTTGGTGCCATCTCAAGAGGTACTTTTTGTTTTATCGTAGTAACAACATTGAGCGGCAAAATGGCCCAAATTGTGGGCTTTACCTATAAATAAAATTATTTGTAATATTAATGAAATCTATTTTGCAGTAACCAATGGGGTGACCACGATGCCAGATATAAGCCGAGCCCAACCTAGCTTTAAATCAGCACGAACCATTATTATTTATGGTGGTTTGTTTAATGAATTTTAGCTTCAACCATCGACCTGAGACGAGCTAAAAAGTTAAAAAAAAAAAAAAAAAGTTGTTCGACTATAAAGGACTGTAGGCTATGTTTTAATTTTGTGTTAATTTATCTTTTTTGTTTTTCTTGTATATATATAATATAATACAGATAAATTCACCCTAAAGATAAAAGTTTAGTGGAATATGTAATGAATTTTAGAAATTGATATACAAGTATATTAAATTTCAATTATATATGACTATTAAAAGTTATATTCAGCATTCTGATTTTGTTTTGACGATGGTGCATGGTTTTGTTTACCATAATCGATCGCCTCTATTATTGGCTAGGAGTGATCGTTTGTTTCATGAATTGCATAACTAGTTATCATCCTCAATTTGTGACTAGCCTAAATTGGTTAGGTTTGATTCTATCGACAAGTACATGAGTTGACTTGATAATGAATAATCACATAATAGTAACATGTAGAAAAAGGTTTAATGAGGTCATTTACCCTATCAATACGCAAATACGTGAGTTGTGTTTGGTCTTTGGTTAACACAATTTTTAATCAGTTTTGTTTCATTTTCATGTTCATATAACGTTTGTATATGATTTACCTATCAACTTATGAACATGAGAAAAGTTCAAATACAAAGGGAACATTATGTAAAAAGTGTGAGAAGCAATCGGTGAGTGACATGTGACATATTTTTAAAAATAGAAGGAGGGGTATTTTAGAAAGTCTAATTTATTAAGATGAAGGTGTGGGATATATTGACTTTTTTTGTACGATTGAGGTTTTCAAACGATCAACCGATCGAATTCATCTTACATCAATTTCAATCGTTGAAGATTTAAACGTACGAAGTTTCAACTTACATCAATTTTAATCGTTGAAGATTCAGACGATCGAATTCATCTGTTGAAGATTGCTTTACATCAATTACTTCGCCGATGTCGACGATTGATCATCAGTTTGGTACGTATGAAGACGATAATATACTGTAATTGAAATAGTATGTTAATTTTCGCACCGTAATTTTGTCGTTTGGATCATCATTGTGTCTATACTGTCTGATTTTGTGAATTTTGTTATTGATTGACATCATCATTGTGTCATAGGTATCATCATTGTGTCTTTTGTTCGTCATTATGTCTTTTGTATTGTCAATGTATCTGAATAAAACAGTTATTGTGTCTATACTGTTAGATTACTCTGGACATTATCAATATGTTGTTGAACATATTTTATAAATATCAGGTGAGTCTCTATATGTTGTGTCCTTTATACTATTGTGTTTGTTATATGAATTTTGTTATTGATTGACATCGTCATTGTGTCTTATATATCATCATGTGTCTTATATATCATCATTGTGTCTTTTTGTTCGTCATTGTGTCTTTTGTATTGTCATTGTGCCTGAATAAAACAAATATTGTTAATCAATTGGTTACGAACAAAGACGAGTTGTGTTTTTATCTTGATTATTTGAATAATTACAAGTCTAAGGCTGATGAAGTTCAAATGGTCACCCCACCTTCAAGCAGGAGAGATAGGTTTGCAGAGTTAAACTGGAGGGAGCGAACGAAATGAAGCAAAATTCCGTGTACCTGTTAAGCAAAAGACAAAAGGTAGGTCGAAAAGAATGAAGTCAGCTCATGAGTTAGCTATCGAACAAGCAGGAAAAAAGTTGAGAAATTATGGGTTTTGCAAACAACCTGATCACATTATACGTAATTGCAGTTTATATCTTCAAAGCATTAAGGATAAACAAGTTTCAAGCACCTCAACAGTTGATTTTATGCCTATTCAAGAATAGGATTCATTATGTCATAAGATTAATTGTGTGATTATATTCATTATGTCATTATATTTATTGTGTCATAAGACTCATTGTGTCATATTTGAAGAGTTTTGTTTACGTTTAATTTGACGATAAAAACAAGTTATCAAAATACTATTGTGTAATGTAAAGCAACATATAGTAACAAATATTAACATGCCAACACATAGCAAAATATAACAACATGCCAACATACCAAATTACTATTGTTTCAAATTAACATTGTGTCAAACTACCATTGTATCAAACTAGCATTGTGTCAAACTACCATTGTTTCAAACAACATTGTGTCAAACAACCATTGTGTCAAACAACCATTGTGTCAAATTACTTTTTTGCCCCTCCACCTGTTAGCAGTTTTCCACTTATTTGCATGTTTGTCACCGCGTTTTTTTGAACCATTGATCTATTTTAATGAGTTGATCCAATGACCAGAATTACTTCTCATCCTTTTTAGAATATAGCATTTGTAGCATATCATCTCCTATGAACATTACCCCTTTAACCTCTGACATGTATATGAAATTCTAAATATTTAAAAGCCAGTAGCAATTATTCACAAATCATTCGTTTAAGACTTTAACATGTTGCCTAATTTCACTATCAAACAAATACAACATTTTCTTGTAATTTTCGGTATAATTAAGTACATTAAAGCATTCACAACCCGTTCCTCATTTTATGTGAGTAGATGCCCTATATTATAGGGGATTGTTATTAGTGGTTGTGAGTAAAGGAGATGAAGAATTTATGGGGTTGTACCTTGTTTCCCCGTATTTGGAGAAACACGATACAACTCTCATAAATTTTTTAACATTTTTAAAGTGTTTGTGAGTGGATGAGAGAGAAAATGTAATGATAAATGTATAAGAAAATATTATTAAATTAGAAAGGAGAGAGAAAAATAGTAGTTTTTAATGTAACATACATAAATATTATATCATATGATCATTTTTAAATAGTTTTTTGACTAGTATTATTTGTTCATACACATGGCCTTGTGGATGGAATGACGATTTTGACATGAAACACTTTACAGCCAACATCCATGAAACACCATCAATGGTCTCAATTCCACCTTAGTCTTTAAGTATTCCAGCACAAATAATATATATTTGTGTGTGTATGGTTGGTTATTCTAATATTAAAATACTAAAATCTTAAAGTGCATACAAGGTCATTAGGATACAACGTTTGTATACACAAGGGTCAGGGGTAATTGAGTCCGACTAATTACATGGCTTTCGGCAAAAAAATGTTCTAATATAATACGAGAATAATCATGAAACGTTCTATGGTTCTAATATAATTACTAAAACATGTTATTGTTATGTGAATATACCTAGAATTATATGGATTTGTATAGATAAATTTACAAACATTCATATGTTATTTATATACTATAAACATCTGCACACATGTAGATTTAGAATGATTGTTTGATCTACACATGAGTACGTATGAAACTTATTAAGAGTAAGCACAATGAAAGAGAGCATAGAGAATCAATCAACTAAAGAGAGACGATATTGTTGAAATTTTATTTATTTAAAATTTAAAAATAAAATAGTTTAGCTTGATTCTTGTAGTTTCTGTATTATTTGTGATTTTACAACGAAGCTGCCCTATATATACACACAAAGACACACAAGTGGCTATCATTATGTACCTACATAATTACGACATATGTAAAACAGAGTGTCACACTCGGAAATATTTTGTGATGGAGATATAAAGTTTAGAAATCGACTCTAGTTGTATTCCGGGGGAAAATAAGTTTTAATTTATAATTTTTATTTAAAGTTAATAGCCCATTTATTAACAATTTAACATCGATACAATGTTTCAAAACCGGACCGGAAAGCGAACCGGACGGCCTAGAGGTTCACTGGTCGGACCGGTCGGACCGTCGGACCGGATTACGAACGGATGACGTCATAAATATTTAAAAAAATATAAAAAATTCTAAATATTTATAAACTACAAACACATATCATTCAAGTAAATATAGTCCAAATTAACACAATATATCATATACATACCAAAATTAACAATTTTAAACAATATATCATGTTTAAACGGTGTTCCTTAATCCAAAACAACATCCAAAATACATACCATTCAAGTAAATATAGTCCAATTAACGAACCGGTGTTTCTTAATTCATATCGAATAATATTTTTCTATTAAAATTAAAAAAAAAATACCAAAAACCGGTTCAACCCGGTTCACCGGTTCCGGTCGGACCGGTCGACCGCGCGAACCGCCGGTTAACGGAAAACGGTCCAAAAGCACCGAACCGAACCGGCTCCGGCACCGGTTCCCGGTCGAACGGTCGGACCGGCCGGTCCGGTCCGATTTCGAAATCATTGCATCGATATTCAAAAATCGAAGAAATGTATACGTCACTACTTTCTTGGCGTTGAAAAAGGATCACCCAATCTCTCAGCCGTTTCTTGACTTGGTCAACGCATACATACACAAATACACACAAGCATCTATATCTATATTATATATATTAGAGTAAATTACTCTTTTCGTCCCTGCGGTTTGGTCATTATAACGCTTTTAATCCAATAGTTTAAAAACGCCCGATTTAACCACTGTGGTTTAAATTCTGTCACAATCAGGTCCACTTTTGTAACGCCGTCCACTGTGGCCGTTAGTCAACCCACATGTGCCCCTCACGTGAGGGGCATTTAGTCTTTTTACGTCAAATTCTTACCCCTTCCATTTCCTTCCATATATTTAAATCCACTGTGGCCGTTAGTCACCACATCGCAGTCGATTTCTCATCTTCTTCCTTTCTTTCTCTCTGGTACATCAAGAACCATGGACAAGCAGAAAGTGGTTATGTGTTGTTGTGGTTCTCCAACCTATATTCGCACGTCATGGACATCAGCAAACCCTGGTCGTCGTTTCTACTGTTGTGCAAGCAAGGTAGGTCGATTCTAGGTCAATTCTTCACACTATCCTAGTTGTAGGTCAAATCTACTGTTGTGATTATGCTTTTGGCGTAATTTTTCAGGGATCAAGTTGTGGATTTGTTGCATGGAAGGATCCTCCAATGTGTCCAAGAGCAGCTGAAATAATACCTGGACTTTTGAAAAACATGAACAAGCAGGAAGAAATTGCAAAAAGTAATGCCAGTGAAATTAGGAAACTAAAAGTTGTTTTAGTTGTTAGTTGGGTGTTGTTCATCATGTATTTTGTTTTCTAAATGACCTAAAAGCTTGTAAAGGTCATTAATTTCCTATGTACTGGTTTATTTTGGCAATATAATGAATCCTTCATTTAGTAAACCATATTGTTCATTACATAATGCATTAACAATAGTTTTAATCAACATCACCATGACCATAAACTGCAGTACCCAGTTTACCATAAACTGCACTAACAAAATTTAATTAAAATATTAAAGTTGCACATAAAATGCAGTACCCAGTTTACCATATAACAAAAGGTGACCATTATTCTTGTAAACAACAAAACCATTACCATAAACTGCAGTACCCAAATACATCATTGTTCATTACAAACATAAGTCTACCATAAAAGTGTACCATTACAAAAGTCAACCATTTCACCCAAAATAGAATACCACATAAACCATTACAAACTACAAACATAAACCACAAAAGTCATTATTCATTACAAACCATAATCTGACCATTCAAGTAGCTGCTTGTGAAGAAGGCTGACCATCATCTCCCTGTCCCTTGCATGACCTTGAGTTATGACCTTTTTTCTTGCACTTTGCACATGTGACTGTGTTACCAACTCTAACCATCTTTCCACCTTAACAACTGGTTGACTTACCTCCTCAGCACTCTTCTTTCTCTTTTTCTTTGGCCTCCCTACTTGTGTATGATGTTTTGGTGCAGTCAACTTTGTTGGGCAAGAAGATGGTGTCCACATATGTCTTCCATTAATTGGGTCAACTGTGTTTGCATATACCTTCTTCCAGGTGTCTAACCAGTACACCTTAGACACCCAGTTCTCTGGAATACCAACCTCCATTCCATTCTGTGCCATATTCCATATCACTGCAACTGCATGCTTACATGGCATGGCAGTTAGCTCCACTTCCTGCATGAACAACTTTTTCTTCAACATTGACCACACATTGGTCCTGTGCAGGCCCACTTACCTGATATTTGCTCATACCATTACAGATTACTAAGTATTTTACAGCCTCTGCCTTGATTGCTTCAAACAATTTTGTTGCATTTGGAGTCAAAGGCCCATCACACTTTGCTATTACCTTATGCACAGCCACTATCCTTCTCATTAAATACTCCCTGATGAACTCTAAACATGTAATAACAGGTTATTCCCTACCCCCTACTAGCTGCCTATTAAATACTTCACATAGATTATTTAAAAGAACATCACTAGTTGACCTTCCTGCATAAGTTTAATAAGGATTATTACCATTGTCATTAGTGAAACAGGTGAGATCATGCAGTGTTATTTGCATTGTTATTATAAGGTAAAGAGTAAAATACCACTGAAATGGGATCTGGACCAATGCTTTACTGGTATTTCTTTCAACCACTCATGTAAAGCAGGATCCAGGTTGTGTACATTTTCATGGCCTTTGTAAAATGGGGTATTGTTGTTGCACTTGCACACCTCCATAGCATGTTCTTGTACAAATTGCCCCTCCACCTTAACTTCATGTTTTCATGTATATGTCTTAAACAAAACCTGTGTTCAGCACTGGGAAACACTGTTTTTAAAGCTGGTATAATGCCTAGCATATCAATAGATAATGTTAGTATGTAATTGTATTGGAATAAATAGATAAATAGATATAAAAGTTAAACATTTATTTACCTTTTGCCTATCACTAATAAAAGTGAAATTGGAACTGGATGTTAGATCTAGGTCATCACCTAAACATTCTAAAAACCATGTCCAAGAGCTTGTAGTTTCAGCCTCTACTAGAGCATAAGCAACAGGGTAAATTCCATTATTTGAATCTATCCCAATGCAGTCAAGATTTGTCCAGGGAATGGACCTTTCATAAAACACCCATCTAACCCTAGCAGTTCCCTCCCACAAATCTTAAACCCTGTCTTCAAAGCCCCTATGCATACATATATCCTCTTAAATTGCCGTGGTTCACTAGATGGATTGCATTCTCTTTCAACATCAATTTTAATTGTGGTACCTGGATTTGCCCTGATGACTTCATCACAATAATCTCTCAACAGTTCATACTGAGCTCTATAATCACCCTCAATCTTATGGATTGCCATGTTCTTTGCCCTGAACACCTTCTGTCTTGATACTTGAATCTCGAATTTCTTTGAATTAGCTCTTGGACTGCCTTTAACGGGATGGTTAGGTTTACAGTAATAGTTGGTTCATTCTCGGGTAAGGAAACTGACTGTGCACAATCTAACCTCTCTGGTTTGAAGACAACTGTGAGCATTGATGAAGGTCTTCACTATCCATGTTTCTTCTTTGTTATGATTTGTAATGTGCAGTTTCCAAGGACAGGTAGGGGACATTAAAGGTTTCCTCTTTTTAGGTGTCCTAACTTCCTTGTTTGACCCACCAACATTAGAATCTTTGGATCCACTTGCCTCTTGTGAATTTACATCCTTGCCCTCACTTGATATGAAGGATTTAACCCCTCACCACCACACGATATCTACTATGGTCATTTCTTACAATCTTCAGTTGTCTTCTACTAGAAATAGCATACTTCAAAAACCGACTGCTTTACCTCATGCCTATTTGCAAATGTTTGCCAACATAGAAAATTTCATCACCTAAGTGGATCTCTTTACTCTTTTTTTCCTATATTTTCTCAATGCACTTTTCAAGGGAGGTTCATTGTCGTCTTCATCACTTAGGCTATCAAAATCATCCAAGTCCACTTCAATGTTTTCTTCAATGTCTTCACTCTCCTGCCCCAAGGTTCTTCATCCCTAATATCATTGTCAACAAATGCTCTATATTCCTCCATGTCTACTCCAACATCATCAATTATATTGTCTGTGTCTACTATATAATCCGAATCCTCACTTTCAGTACGTTCACCATGCTCACTATCATCCTCAATAGGTCCTCATCTCCAATTGGATGTTCATCTTCAAGGCCACCATGCTCTACATTCTCAAACTGAAACACATCATCCATAGTAACATCATCTTCAATCACATCATTTTCAGCAAAATGTTGTGACCCTTGTTCAATAGATTCATTCACTAACCCTTCCACAACTGATTCATTTTGACCTAAATATTGTGACCCATCTACAAATGCTTCATTAAATGACCCCTCTACAACTGATTCACCATGCCACTCTAATGCTAGCCTCTTCCTACAAGCTTGGGTGATTTCTTGTGTATTCCTTCTAACCTCAGAAGGTCCTGGTTCAATCAACTCCTCAATTATAACATTACTTTTGACAGGCGATATGAAATATGTCTCCACAGTTGTGTTCCCATGCTCAGTGTATACGTCCATTACTTGAATTTCTCAACATATTTTAAGAAATTGAGCACATCAGTATCATTTCCTAGGGCCCTCAAACCAAAGTCTAAATCTTGCTCAGGAATCTTATAATGATAGTAAATTATTTCATCATGAGGATACCTAATTCTTGAATCATTGCATTTACCTCAATAACAGAAAACTCATCAGAATCCACCAAATCAACATAACCTACCTGTTCGTTGATATACTTTCTTCCAGGGGATTTGGTGAATTCCCTCCATGATGAAACTTTAGTGTGAACAAACTAGGGTTTCCACCTAAATATAAAATCACAATATTAAAAACAAGACATATAAACTACAATGGTTACTAAAATAACTAAAATGAAACTGAACACTCACCATAGAGCTCATAGGGATTAACATGCTCGCCTTTAGAACGAACATACCAAAGCGTGAGCACCATTGCATCAAACGATTGCAATATTCAATGGTTGAAGCTTGAAACTTGATCTTTGAAAATTTTTACTATCAATTACAGTTTGGATGATGGAAGTCCGATCGTTGGTGCTTTTGTTGAGGTAGAAGAAACCATGTATGATGAAAGTTAAAAAATATCGAAAGGTGGAAGGGTAATATGGAAAGGGGGTAAGAATTTGATGTAAAAAGACTAAAATGCCCCTCACGTGAGGGGCACATGTGGGTTGACTAACGGCCACAGTGGACGGCGTTACAAAAGTGGACCTGATTGTGACAGAATTTAAACCACAGTGGTTAAATCGGGCGTTTTTAAACTATTGGATTAAAAGCGTTATATGACCAAACCACAGGGACGAAAAGAGTAATTTACTCTATATATTATAACTAATTAAAATTGTTCAAGTGAAAATCTTTTTGAAAGAAATAATATTTTAATTCTATTCGATGGCCGGTTTACATTTAATCTAAATTGTACTGTACTATTTCATTCTATCATATATGAGCAATATTAGTAGAAAAAAGAAATTAAGCAAGGATGGAGGAATAATTTTTATATATTATGATACTGTTCTTAATAGATATATAATTATCTGCGTTCATCATATAAGAAAATCGAGAATAATTCATTATCTATAGCTAATACATAATTAACTTTAAGTAACGACAAAGAACCCATACGAACATTTTTAGGTAGTGCTCATGATATATAAAATAATTTGAGAGATAAAACAGATGAATTATTCCATTATACCATAAATATAGTATAGGAAGTTAAGTTGAAACTTTAAAATCGTAAGAGTTTAGTTTGTAATGAAAACTTTACTACACACCACGATACCACAAACTACAATTTTTTTATACCAACCCTCGATAAGCATATAAACAAACACCCCTATTTTGACCTATATACATACATACAAATAGCAAGAGAGATTCTTAATTCACACAACCTCACATCTCAATTCTCACCACCTTCCCATACATTCCCCCTACCCCACCCAGTACCCTAGCTCACCCTTATATCCTCACATATACTTTGTTTTTTTTCCAACAAATTAAATCAACTTCAACTCTCTCTTTTAGCTAGATCAAACTCACCTCAATTTTCAACATATAACACATACACATACACATACACATATGGGGTTGAGCAGCAAGCAAGTTTCTACTTCTAGTGATCATCATGAGTTCAATTGGACTCAAAACATGTTAACATCAGACACCATACAACACTCATCAAACCAACGTTCGACGCAGATGAAACGACCCATACAAACACAACAATCCGAACCCTTAAAGTGTCCAAGATGTGATTCAACAAACACAAAGTTTTGCTACTACAACAACTACAACAAGACGCAGCCGCGACATTATTGTAAGGCGTGCAAGAGGCATTGGACCAAAGGGGGCACCCTTCGCAATGTCCCGTTGGTGGTGGTCGGAAAAACAAGCGGATCAAGCGCGCTAACACCACTGCCGCCAGCGCCACCACCACCGCCACCATGGATCACACTTTAGGGTTGAGTGATCAGAAATACATGTTCCCGAATGATAAAGGTTTGTTCTTTAAACAACCCGATAGCGAATTTGATCAAGTTTCTTGGGATTTCAACGGTGGTTCACAAGTGCCACCACAAGTATGGAGCAATCACATCATCAGAATTTAGGGTTTTCAATACATTCAAACTTGAGCTTCATCGATACAAACCCTATTCCCATCATTCCAACTTCATTTTCGCCATTATTATCGGGTTTCAAAGATGATTCAACCCTCACAACAACAAGAACAGTGATGGCGAATTCGTCAATGTTTCGCAACCATGGATGCAGGCTCCAACAACAAGCAATTTCTTGGAACCAAATTATTGGCCATGGAACGACACTGATTCAATGATTCAAGGTGATTTGAACAAACCCTTTGATGATCCACAACAAATGAAGCATTAAAATTAACAAAATTTAGATGACTCTGATTTGTTTTTAGGTTGTTTTTGTTAGTAGTATTGATGTGTTGGATGTATACTGTTGTTGATCGAAGCTGTGGTTTCTTTTAGTATTTCAGCTTCATGGTTATTAATTATGTTGTTTTGGTGAATTCATGTGTGTCATGAAGGAATATTGAATGTGGTGAGTGGGTTCCATATGAAGATGTGAATAAAATAGGGAGGAGATTTGGAGTGATGTGCATGTGAAGAGACATAGGGGTCTTGTTACAGCTCAAGGGCTTTGAGTTGATGTCAAGATATATTAGAAAGAAAGATTCTTTTGGATTTGCCCATCCTTCAAATGGAATTTGTGTGAACCATTTTATTGTTATAGAATGATTTATTCCTATGAAAATATAACGAAAACGCTATCTTAAGTGATGATGCAGTGACAAATGTCTGATTTTTTCTTCAGATGTTTTAGGTTCGAATCTAATTTATTTCTACTGGTCTCAATTCGTATCTTAACATGTTAAAGATCGCTTGCCTAACGCAAGTTATACTTGTGATTTTAATTATTTTTTTTAAGCGATGTGGCATACTATGGTTGTTGAAACTAAAAAGATATTGAGGACATAGGATTGTTTTTTCATGTGTTTAATTTGATAAGTTAATTAAATGTTAACATATATATGTTGCAACACTTTGAGACAGATTGAGAGTAAAGTTATTTTTTTACCAATGTTTGGTGATGATATGTGCTTAATTGTGTAAAACTTTATTTCCTTTTTCATATTTGTTGTGTTTATTTATTGTAAAATTACTTTGATCCGGTAAAAACTTCATTCAACACATGCCTCTCAGTTCAAACAATTAATCACAACACCACATCTTCATTCACATGTGTAGCAAAAAGTAGGTGTGATAATATATTGGTTGTTGAATGGAAAACACACTTCGGTACACACCACGAAGATGAAGTGTGTGACTAGAGGACAAAGTAGATGAAGTTATAAAAGCGAAATCAATATCTTATATTAATTTACATAATGTATCATTTAAGTAATTTACATTTCATTTATTTAGTCAGTATCACTCACGTCTTATCATTTCAAGTGTCAATCAGCCCTCGTTATCACACAACTAGTGTTGTTTGAAAATTGGAATCAATTACAATGAAAGCGATAATGCTAGACGGTGACATGCATTTCACTAGTTTATTTTTGAGAATTTAAGACGATGTGTAAGAACATCAAACATGAGATAATATGATAAGGTGATTACGTTTATAATATACGAAACTTATCTAGAAAAAATTTTTGGTTTTGTTATTTTTGAGCCGTTGATGTTGGTTACACACAACTCGATTTGATGAATTATAACAATCGTACGTGTTTGAAAAGCTTGTTAATATGATGTTTAACATATACTTTTTTGGTAAATTAACGCATTAAATGAATTGTGAATGCATGATTTGAAAACTTTATGTCATATTAAAGTTTTTAAAGTACGTGTGTCACGTAACTACAACAAAATAATATATCTTCTTACTAAATCTTCCTAGCAATATGTTTTTAGAAATTGAACAATATCTGTGTAACTAACACTAAATTAACAAAAACATATATTGCCAAATATTTGTAAATTAAAACTTAATTATACACAAACAAATATTGGTCGCTATTTTGTCATTAGCTGTTCATGTAATCATGTGTACTTGTGTAGAGAAATCATTTTTTATTAACAAATCAATAAAGGTACGGCTCAATTAATTAATGCTGGTCTCGCTTACTTAATAGCGTTGTGTTTTCTATTCTTAAACCTTTTGAAAGAGAAAATGAAAATTAAGATAGGAAAAAAAACTAAAATGCAATTAGTTTACACTTTTAAAGGAACTAACTTATTACAATTTTTGTAACAATATTTAATTTTGATCATTTCTTGTTTTATAAAACTAGTTTCTAACATAATTCTCGATATTTTCTTAGAGTGTTATTTTTGTATAATTATAATAATATAGATAATAATAAAAACCATAAGGATCACTAACCATAAATATAAATTGAAGATTATAATAATAATCCAAAGCATAATGGTATGATTAGGATTTGGCTTAGCCACCTTGATGGAATTATGAACATGTGCAACACATATTCCCCACTATAAAAGGAGAAAGGCATGTGAATGGCTGTGAGCCCACAAGTTTCTGTGGTAGTCAAATCTTTGGTCTCAAGTTTGCTTAATCTTCTTTAGAATTAAACATGTTTTAATAAAATATTATTCTGGATGTTTAAACGTCAAATCAAGGGGATTCATGTATACTAATGTATAAATATAAATTTAGACAGACTATTCTTTATTATAGTTTATTGTGGGAACACACCTAAGGTTTAATAGCACCTAGTATTTTAAATTTTAAGCTTTTATAAATTTACACGAGACTTTTGGTTACCCTAAATCATGTATTATATTCATAGACGGGGCAACCTAAGATAAAGTGAGGAGGGAAATACCTCATTAGACTTTAGTGAAAAAAATATACGTTAAACCCACTACAACAATTTGTCAAATTTTACTTGCATTCACCAGCATTTGTAGGCGTATATAATGGTGCGTCTAAACCATTATAACGACGAACCCAACATGTTATGTTTTGATCCGCTCTTGTATAAGTTTGTTTTGATGTAAAGTAGATAACAATGCGTCTAACATATAACAACGGCGAGGTCCAACTTCACATGTTTAATACACTATTGTAATTTGTTGAAACATGTGCATGTAAGGGATGTTTGACCTAGAACAATGCGTTTAGCTTTGCAAACTTAATATTTCCTTCAATAAATGTATATACGTTGCATTTAACTCATTACAGAGGTACCTACAATTACATAGTTTTTTATTAAGAGTTTTGATAGTGCAACGACTTCAAGTCGTTAAAATTTTGAAATAGTGTTTCCAACTTCAAAACTAAATTAAGTGTCGAAATTCATTTTTTAATATGCATGCATATAGCGATGGCTGTAACTAACTCATTTTATGTAAATACAACTTCGCATGATCGACTGATTAAATGTTGTAACTAGTTGTTTGCCGAACTTGACAGGTTTAATTTTAAATTTAAGTAACTATATTAGTTCATCTAATTTTCATAGAAAATATTTTAATAGTTCATCTAATTTTATTGGCAATTAGAAATAGCATTCAGAATAAAAATGCAATGTCAAAAATACAAGTCTGGTACTATACATTTGAATAAAACAATTTACATACACATCCTCTAATTTACTATTAACTATACATATTTGACCAACTATTACAAGACTTGTACACTCAACCACATAACAAGAAAAATTTTCTAAACTCTAGTCACCGTTAGACCAAAAGTCCTAATAATCTAAAAATCTATAAATCATAAAACTAGACATGGAAAATCAAACATAAATCATCATTATCAAGAGGATGACTCATCGTTGTAGATTCCACGATGATAATAAGAAAAGTTGCTATCATCGAGTACGAGCAAGATTCACTGAATTTAATCATCAAGACCAAGCTAACAGATTCATGCTTCTAACTCAATAAATCCACATATTTTTCAGAAAATGCTAGGCACGAATAATCTCCAAAAATGGAAATAAGATTGAAGTGTTATTATCATAAGCATTAAAAGAATACATTAAAGATACGGAGATTATGGAGTCATTGATGTAACGTCATGGTGTTTTTATCTTTAAAGACCTGAGATGAATGATGAGAGGAAGGGAGCTCTAAGTATTAACCATTAAAGAAATTTCAGAGTTATAAAATAAGCAAACCCCATAAGATTTTATATTATTATTAAGAAAAAATTCAAATACAAAGTGTATTTTTGCTACAAAATGTGAGAATGAAAAAGACATAAAAAAAATTTATATCTCACAATTTAAATCGAATTTCAAAAAAGTAATTCGTGACTTGTGTTCCCCTAGTCGTCCTCACTAATAAAAAATAAACAAAAATTAAAAAAATATAAAAAAATTAACGTTTTTTTATTGTGTTATTTATGAAAGACGCAATGACTTCATTGTGTCATTATGAAAAACTCAATGACGTCATTGTATCAATATAAAAGACACAATGACCATCATGATGTCATTAACATCAATGATGTCATTATGTCTATAAAGACAATGAAAAAATTACTTTTTTATTTTTTTTTCTGAAAGAGGACGAGAGGAATAGAGGCTCCGAGTACTTTTTCAAAATTCGATTTAGATTTTCAGATATTTTTTTATGATTTTTTAGTCTCATTATGTCTTCTCACACTTTGTAGAATAACCTCACACTATTATTAATTAGCTATTCTATTACTATTTAAACCAATATTGAAAGTGATAGTGGACAAGTTACAAGCACCTAATATTATTAACCAGCTATATATAAAATTTCAATAAGATATCAAAAAAACCCAATCATAAATATAAAAAATGATCAAAATGAACGTCATCTATATATTATATGCTCATAGATAATAAACTAGATGACATGCTCAATAGATAATAAACTAGATGACATGCTCAATAGATACTGATGTGCCCAACGACCCAAAATAACATCCTCAATAGAAAGTACCAAAGGCAGGGTTGGTTAGGTAAGTTTTGAAAGATAATAACCTGATCATTCGCCAAATTTCAGACGCATAAGCTTCTCATAGATTAAAAAGAGAATCAACTTCCCCTATATGTTTCAGCAAAAATTTTCAACAATTTAACATGCTCAAGAGCATATGCTTTTGAAAACCTAAAGTGGTTGATCGAAAATTACAAAGATGTCATGTTTCTCAGTAAAATACACTACAAAGCATATGAGCACACAATATATATGCTTCTCCAAAAGAAAATTTACACACCTCCAAACAAAAAATAAGGACGCAACCATTATGTTTGCCTCCTTTCTATAACCCTGGTATGGCAAGAATGCAACCTCACGATATCATCATTCAAAACTCTTTGGACTCTTGCCATAAACCTAAGGTTATTGATGTAATTTGATTTTATAGAGAGTCAAATGATCCACTTTTCAGCCTCTCCATGCGTGCTTGAAGCCCAGATAGTGCCTTCTCATCCATGGGAGGACACCACTATGCACAGGATTGGGATTAACGGTACTAACCTCATCTGTCGGTTGACCAGACTCATGGTCTTCGTTACTAACATTCATGGGCATCATGGGCCTGTTCAAAGGTTCAGGGTTCCCAACGGAAGCTAACTGGATGCTTTTCATCCTCTCTCTTATTGCATCTAGAGTCCCACTGCTAACTGCAAATCAGTAAATCAATAAATAGATGAATAAATGAACAAGCATGATATAGTGCATTGAGATTGTGGTAGAGACAAAACCTCCAGCTGGGAATCTGTCATTCATGTGGTCTTCTGATTGAACAGTGATTGGACCTCTTGAGGCCATAACATTAACTGATGATGACCTGTCATCTTCATCATATGAGGGTGGTAGACTGAAATTTGTGGGCTCGGTTTTAGTATTAACAGATTTTCCATCATTTAAAGAATTGGTATGTACAGGTGAAAGAGGTGCAAATTTTGGGGATGAAAGGTTTAAGGCAGACGGTGGAGGAGTTGGCATAGGCACGCTGGATGGAGTTCTTCCAGCTGCAGCATTTTTTTCCATCTGATATACAAAGAAAAAATGAACTTGAATTGAAGAAAGTAAATAGAATATCTTAAAAGTTATTCAGGAGAAAGTTATTGAGACCTGAGCTAAACCATCTCTAATGTATGTTCTGAAAGCTTCACTAGCATTTTGAAGTTGAGAAATATGTCAACCTGAAAAATGTAAGACTTAAGCGATGAACAAATTACACTTGTAAAACTAATATGTGAACAAATAAAACTATTGTTACCTTCGGATACAATTGAGTTATTCTATATAGTTCATACAGACCAATACTGCATGTTTGTTTGTCCCCGATTTTCTTGAATATTGCAGCCAGTTCTTGCTGTGAACACATACAGAAAATTATGAAGCAAGAAAGCGTATAATCAATAAATAGAATTGTTTACATCTGTGACGCCACTAATTTAGTAGAAAAACTGTAAATTTTCGACAATGTGCTTCTGGTGACCAGTTGTAGATATATAGAGATAAAAGAATCACCTTCAATTGGGCATCTGCAGAATGTGTTGCAGGCATAGGATTATTGGCCATCGAGTCACCCCAATGTGTCTGGCCAACAGGCCCAGTTGGTGTCAACATTCTTGCAGCAGCCAAGGTCTAATAATTTTCAATAAGAAGATTGAATTAATACAAGCATATAAGACACATTAAACACCTTAATCAAGTTATATATAATCAAAATACCTGAAGATTAAGATCGATGTAAGCAAGTATTATCGGTTGGGGTTCCATGTCTATTGGAACCATAGAGAGATGGCCTTTAATTGCAGTCCCACGAAGCTTTACAAGCTCATGAAGAACCGTTTTCACCATGCGCAAAGGCTTGTCATCCGCTCCAGCTCTATAAATGGGTTCACAGTAGAAAAAATAAGGGTAAACTATAATACTATACATAAGCAACTCTAATAATTTGCAATTCGGACATCACAAAAGTAATACAAACCTCCTCCTTATTTCTTCCATCCCTAGTTCTTGCAAATAAATATGAATGCTTTGGAGAATGCGATCAAGGTCAACCTCAAAAATTGTACTTTGAAGCACCTGCATCAAATTGAAACAAATCTTAAGCATTCAAAATAGCCCAAGGTGTGGAAGTTATATAATATATCTAAAACTGACCTTTGTAAGTTTGATCAAGCATTTGACAACCAAATCTGAAAACTTCATATTTCTTGTAGCAAATGACTCATTTGATGGTGGATATGGCCATCTAGAAGGGTCCAGTGGTTTTAAGAGATTGATCAGTACCACAAATGATGATGTACGCTCAGCATTATCCTGAATTTAATACCAACCAAGTCAATACAACAAATGAACACAATAAAAAATATTACACGTGCATGAGTTCAAGAAATGGGCAAAAGGTTCACCAGTATCTTAAGCATTAAACATTTAATGCTTTCAAAAGCTGGCTGCCATCATCCATCCTTGGAACCCTTTCATCTAAAAGCCAGAGTAAGAGCTCTGTAATCAGATTGTCAAGTGTTTTCTGGTTGACAGCATGAGCAAGCCTTTTATTTTGAAATGTCTGCAAACAAGGGACAGCCTTGCTAGTTAAAATTCAATGTAATAAAACCAAAGGAAAGAATATGACAAACTTCTTGAACTAGTTAAAATTCAATGTAAAAATAAAGGATAGAATATGACAAGTCACCTGCATGAGTGTGTTGAGAACATATTTACAAGACCTTGAAGATGCACCCATCAAGCTAAAGTCAAAAGTCTTTGCAACCTGGTAAATCAAGAAACAAACTAAAAGTGTAAAATGAAAGGAATAAAAATAATAATAATCTAAGTGAAGCAACAAGTACCTTAGCTGCTAAACAAGAACAAGTCTATCAGCATCTTTGATAAATCATCCATTAAACTGCCTTCAGGGTCATTCGTTGCAGCTGCCAATTCATGACACACAACTTTCATGCCTTCAACAGACTGCAAATGAACAGTTTACCCATTCAGTAAAAACTTCAACGAACACATAGTAATTACTTGAAAAAAAGATAATTCAAACCTGTTCAGGAGAGCCATATGTAATGATATCTAGAGCCTCATTCCAGTCTGTAGGGCCAATTACACCTCCAGAAGGCCGTGCCATTGGATGTCTTTCCATCTGAAGTTCTGGGGGAGTATAAATATCCCTAAAACCACAACTCAAGCAGCTTCAGTTGGTTAGCCATAGATATAAGAAAGCAAAACTAAATAACCAAAAAACGTAATTTTCTACATTAGTATGGGACAAGGGAGAAAAAAAAGAGAGAGAACATAAGTAGAAAACATAACAGATGGATGTGATTACCTGGTAAAAGCTGGTCCAGATATGGACCTTGAAACTTCACCACTTTGCTCGGCAATGTCAGAACTATACATAGATTAGACAAATAAATATTAGTGATCAAACATATATTCCAAGAAAGCTATGGTAGTAATTAGTATATGGTCATCACATTTAGTTTAAAAAACATAAGCAAGAAACAAAGAATAGTAAGGCTAAAAAAAGGCTATGCCAATGTTTACCCATTTTCCCTAACAGAACGCCTTAAAGCAGCTCTTGCTTCACCTGGCCTCCCCTCCTTTCGTTTTTCCATTTCACGGGCCTGGAAAGAAAAATAAGAAAAACAATAAATGGTTGCAATGATATATCAAAAAGCAATGAAAAAGCATTGCTTCTGCACGATGAGAACTGTTGCTGCATCGCACGTATTAGGGAGCAGTTATTTTTGTCCGAAATAGTACATGTTATGAATATAATTCAGAGGATAGTAGAGTAGAGGAACTCAAAAAATAAAAAAAAAAAAAAAAAAAAATACTAAATAACTAATAAATATAATCAATAATATCATATAATTATGATATAAATAATAATGATCACGAAGACAATAACCATAATGATTACGGTGATGATGATTTGATGATAAAAAGTAAAGTAATAAAGTTATATCGAATAACCAAGAAAGAAAAACTGGAAAAAAATACCTTCCATTTGAATCTATCATCTAGCATGCTTCTTTGTGCTTCAGTCAACTTCCCAACATATCTCCAGATGTCATCACCTTACATAAAAAAACTAATCAGACACCCACCAATAATATTACATATTGATCTTCTATTTATAGTCGTAAACAAACTTTTCCAACAGCAACAATTATTTCAGACAAAGGTTTTATGCTCCTGTCAAATATGCAAATTTACATATCGAACTCCTGATAAGAGTTACATTTTTATTTGCCAATGTTCAAACATAGAAATAGACCTTAACCTTACCAATATCTTATAACCAGTAGCAAGACAATTTAAAGCGGCTTTTCTAAGTTCGCCATCACGTTCTGCAGTTAAACTTGCAACAATTTGCAAAGATTTCAGCTGTCCACTTATCTGCAAAAATGTAAAAGACATGAGCAACTTTCATCTTTATATTCAACCATTAAGTTTAAAGGAGCATGTACCTCAGAGCCATTATTATCCAGCAAAAATCCAACAAGATCAACACACTCAATTCTTGTCCTGTTATTTCGAGAACGCAGACCTTCCAAAATGTATGGAAAAGTTTTTGCAGCAGAATAGCTATGTATAATCTGCTTCATTAGTTCCCGGATTTTTTCTCTTAGTTTCTCAATGTTGTGACCAGTCTGTAAACATAAAAAAATTAATAATAAGTAGGCATTCAAATTCAGTCAGGCATATATGTCAAGCTAATAATTGTCATCTAACTTATTTTAAGTATATAGATTTTGTACACATAGGATCCTTAGAATAAATCATGAAACAAAGATAAACAAAACATCCATGACCAGAGATAATAATCTATAAAACATATGGTTGGAAAACCTTCTCCACCAAGCATGGAAAAAAGATAGAAGCTTCAGATTCATTCAGTGTGTAATTCTCATTTCTTAAAGTGTCAAAGAGCTCCGGGAGGAATTCCAAGACCTAAAATCATATTTAACAATGAATATAAGTTTTATACACTAAAATGCCAAACATAAATGATCCAATGCATTTGGTGAAACAAGAAAACAAAAAAAAAATCACCTTTAGTAAGCAAGATGTGTTGGATTCACAGAAACGCAAAACAAACCACTTTAACAGTATATCTATAACTTCAATTAAGTCTTTGGCAATGGACGGAAGTGCCCTCTGAAGCATCTCAATCCCATCAACCTGTTTTTTGAAATCTGTGCTTAGAAGCCGCCTGTGCAAATCCTCTCTGAAGTACTTCATCAAATCGTTCTGTTTCCAAAAAAAATATTTTGTTTTCAAAAGCTGGATGACAGACCACAATATAATGTCATCAATTTTGATAAATAACCTCTAGATCCTGAATCTGCTCCACACGCAGCTCTTCAAATTTAAACCTACGAACCACAATTCTCTCTCTTTCATCCTGCAAGCCAATAAGAATACAATATTCTTAAATATTCTTTAATATAGATAAATGCATCATGTATATGGGGCTTAAAAGGATACCTTGTTGGAGTCCCTGACATTTACTAAAGCTTGTGACTGGATGTTAATATCTTGAACAGACATTATAGGCTCTGGTTTTGAGCTCTTTGCTGAAACCGCTCTCTAGAACACAAGATTGAGACAATAAATCAATATCTATTTCACAGATCAAAATGAACAAAGTATAGCAGTCTGCAGTTATTATATAATACCGAAGATACAGATCTGCTTCCATGCTTTGATGCATAACCATTTGATTTTCCCGTCTTTGAACCAGTTTTCATTGTTTGTCCAGTTGGGATTGTTCTTGTGTTGTCATATGCTTCTGGAAATGCACCATGTGTTTTCAATCTTTCAAGAACAATTGCCAATGCTGGGCCTTGAATATCTCTTACATTCTTCATGACCTACAGTGAATGAAAAAAATGGTTAGAAAGATTATAATAAGGCAAATCAATGAAAATTAAAAGCAAGCAGTTTTGCGCACCATTTCTGGACCACAAACTTTAACAATATCTCCAAAGCACACCTCTGCTGCTTTACGAACATCTGCTGATTTATCCTGAAAAACGTATATTACTTAATGTGCTGACTGAAAATTGTATCTTGACAAAATCAAGAAACAAATATAGTATCTTATAAATATTGGATACCGTCATAGCAACAGCAACTGGTCTCAATAACTGAATGGCATCAGGGAACTCTGCTAATCCTGCCAGTTGTCTGGACAACCATTCAAAAGGTCCTTGCGCCCCTCCGCACCAAGTTTAGTATCAGTCAAAGCAGCTGTAATATAGGGTACCTACAAAAACCATGAGCCACCAGTAACAAAATTAGATTGCACATAATTAGAGGTTCATACAGCTGTAACTAGGGATTTGGAATAGTTTCCATTTATTTTCCTATCCTAAATTAGACCTTAGCTTCTATGAATTATTCACTTATTAGTTATTACTTCTGTCAATACACACAAAACAAACAATACAATGAATACCTAAAATAGAAAACAGAAAAAAGTATAATATATAAGACACGAACCATCTTATCAAGATGGGTAGCAGCAACCCAAGAATCCAAAGCTGTTAATGTACATTCTCTCATGTGCTTTTTATTGTCACCAAGGCATTTCACAACATCTGACAAAATCCCCTGAAAAATCAAGGCAAATTTATAATTGTTAAAATCCTTTAGTTTATAAAGACCATATTTATTTATAAATAAATGGAGATGGCGTATCTAGTGGACCTTGCTGGACTTCTCTATAGCAGGTCCCATAGCAGATGCAAGACCACTTATAGAAGTCAAAGTAGCCATGATTAAGTTTTTGTTGCTGTCATATAACCGAGCTCTTAGAGCCCCAAACAACTCCACTGAAGGAATATGACAAAAACAGTAAGAAATAGATCTTCATCTGGCACATAAATAATGCAAAACTATTAATAATTAAAAAAACACCTGTTCCAGTAGGCTGAATACGTTTGTTAGCTTCTTCCACAATTTTATTAACTGCTTCAATAGATTCCAAACGAACCTGACCACAACCACAAACAATGTCAGAATCATTTTTCATGCTTTATTATTTAGAAAATAATAAAATCATCATCACCTTCCAATCAGAACTCTCCAATCCTTTAAGAAGGGCTGGTGTTATCTTTCCACTAATATCCTCACGTGGCAAGCTATCCAAACCACCACCAGACACAGACGATACAGAGTCTGTTGCCTTAACAGTCTTTTTTGGTGCGGCAGCTGCACCCTGAAAAAAAAAAGAACACTTGAATTTTTAACCCCCAAAATGTAGAAAAGTCTAAAATTATCTAGAACTCAACCTACCTCAAAAGGATTTTTTTCACACTCTGCATCTACTGCACTAAGAAGAGCAGGCTTGACATCTGACAAAAATCCTTTGATATCAGGGCCCACATATTTGTGTAAAGCACCAATAAGTTTAATGGTAGCATTTCTCGTAGCAGCAGCACTTGACTGTAAACCAGTATCTTTGCAAAAATCAATCACATCCTTCAATTTCAGATGTGCAACACCAAAATCTTCAACTGCAGAAACCATCCACAACAGGCCCTCACTAAGAACTTTAGGATTCTTGTGCTCTTTCATGATCTTGAACATCTAGAAAATTAAAGGAAAGAATACGAAATACAACTTTAGTGTAAGACTAAAAGATTAGAAACCATTCCCGTAAAAAGATTACTGAACTCAAAGAACGTTAATTAGGATGATTGACTACACTTACTCTTTCAAAATGAAACCTGGGCCAACCGCCTCGGAGAAAGTGGTCAGACATTTCATAGCTTGGGCACGGGTCTTGATATCAGCAACCCTTTCACATATACCTTTCAGCGTGCAAAAAATAAAAACATTGAACGTAAAACAAAGTTAGAAGGCTACATTCTTTCACGAGAACTCTTTTAACGCTAATGACACATTAATAGGATAGCTTTACTATTGCAAACAATTACTAATCACAATCTATGTAATCTTTTTTACCTCCTATGCAAAGTACAACACATTTTTTGGGAAATTTTGAAGCAGTAGAAGCTATATGGTTGACTACTTCAATAACCTGTTGCTGAACCTGCACATTTTTCTCAGTCCAACCAGGAACAGCACAGAGCAAACGGATTAGAATCTCAACCGACTGATCAAGTTCTTGGAGTGCTTCAACTTGCTCCTTTAATGAGGTAATTGCTGCAGAAAAGAATATAATTGTGAAAACACATTGATCAACGTCATACTCGGTAACTATGAAAAAAAACACATCTTTAAACCAGCTTTGTTACTAGTAACTAAAAGAAAAATCAAATCTTAATGTACTATGGATTTAAACAGATATTGACAATACTAAACATGCATCATTCTTGTTTCAATCATTATACATCAATATCATGTTATGGAAGAAAAAAACCTTCAAGCCGCTCTTTCCATGCAGCACTTTTCAACTGGGTAATAGTATCTGCTTGAATGAGAGATCCTATTCTACTTTCTATCTCTTCAAGGGTCATATCAGCCGGCTGCAATCCACAAACAAGGCATGATATTTGAATAAAGCAAGAGATACATATATGTGTGCTTGCAAAAGTAACCTCACCTCAACATCTTCCGGTTCAACTTTTTTGGTTTGACTTGGTCCATCTGCTTTCTTGCCCACAGCTGTCTTCGCAGGACCAGCCTTTTTGGCAGTAGGCTTAAATAATGAAAATTATAATCAGTACCAAGAAAAAAGATAAAATGATTCAAAGAAACAAAAAACATGACAGAATATTAGTGAAGACACTCACAGCAGCAGCCGAAACAGGTTTCTTCCCGCTAAGCATGCTTGCTGCTGACCTTCTAACAAATCCTCCATCAGAAGCCTGCAGAATTATGCCATGAAATGTTACTCTCAAGAACACTTTAGAATATAAAGTTCATAAATATGTTACTACGAAATCAAAATCATATAGTATTACACACGAACTAAAAAATGACAGCAAACACACCTCCACAGATGATGCAGTTCCACCGGATGATGGGACAGCTGCAAAATTAAAAGAAGGGTAAAACTCACAAGTACAGGAGCAACACTAGATTAAATAAAGAAGAGATAATAAGCATCCTAAAACCTGAGCCTGCCACGGTTGAAGCACCACCTCCAGAAACACCAATCATTTCCGACAGCTTCTTTCGCCTGACATCATCTAGCTTCTCCAATGACTTCTCCAAAGGCCTCATGCCAACCGACTAGAAAGAGAAACAGAAAAACAAAAATAAAATATAAAAACTTATAGGGATGTAGCCATATTATAATAGGATGGTATACCTTTGCTATTGCTGCCAACACCGAAAATGCAGCATCCCTGACTTCAGGTGTCCCATCATTGAGACACTACAATAATCAAATTATCAAACAAGTTTTAATGAACTGTTAAATAAACTATATTGAACACATAGTTAACCGAATTTCATTAGAAACCAGATCAAATGTTTAACAATCTATATTATAGCATCAACAATTTCACCAACCTCCATGCATACGGGGACATAGTCCTTGTGCACTTTAAGAATGACTGCCTTGTTGCTCGTTTCAATGCAATGTGTTACCCAATTTAATGTCAATGAACGCACAAGTGGAACTTTATTTTTAACAGCTACTTTAACATCTGATATAAACCATTTCAGCCAAATATTAGGATGTTAATAGAATCACAATTACCAAGTCATGAACAAGTGAGCATTGGCATACTACTATATATACATAACATAAATGTTAGTGAATCATCAATTAAATTTTTAATTAATAAAGCATAGACCCTACCTTCAACGATATCAGGAAGAGTCACACATCCAGCCTTGTGAATTGCTTGGAGTGTATTACTCAGTGCTTCTGTCATTGTAGGCTTTTTCTCTTTCAATTTTTCCTATAAAAAACAATAGCACTTGTATAATTGGAAATGAAAATTAAAAATTGCACAGGACAACAGTAGATTAACATGTTACAACCACTATTGTGAATGATATATATAACATTATTCAATGCAAGAAGGCTTAGCAAACAAAACATAACAAGACATTTATGTAAGAAGCTGTTATCTGCGACCACTAGTAGCTCTAAAGATCTAAAAACATGATAAAGTGTAAACTTACAAGTAAAACAGGCAGCATAAAGCGTGAACTTGCAGAAAAATTAGTTCTTAATCCCAGTGCAAGATTGCCTATTGCTTGGACTGCTTCTACAGCAACAGCAATATTTACATCTGTAATAAGCTGCACAGAAGAGCAATTGCACAAAGCAGATTTATGAAATCACTACCCATAATAGAATATAATATCAGAACTTTAGGTGAATTAAGACATATATTTCTTAATACCTTTTTAAGTGTACGGCAAATTTCTGTAAAATCTCCAGGAGCAATCCTCTTTGTTGATGCAAGCTTCGTCAATTCAGCAACAGCGTCTTTCCTCTCAGACCACTTAGTAGCTTTCTGGAATAAGAATACCAAAATATGGCATTTATATAAATTAATAACAGAAATAAAAGCAAAGTTACTAATTTTCACAAAACAGATGTAAGAAGCACCAACCACTCCGTTCCAAAACCCTGACTTCTCTAAAGGTGTTAAAATATCAACAGGGTCAACGAGCTCGTATTCATCTATTTCTTGAGGAACTGCCACAAAATATTGTCAGTATAAAAGACAAGCATAAACATTATATAATATAAGATTAGCATTATAATTCATCCATCCATAGAAACAGTCATTTGTATATACGTCCTCAACATAAGGTCCAACTACAAAATGAGCCGTCGAACTTTGGTTCAAGCACCAACACCATGTTAACTACTACTAAAAGCAAACATCAAGATTCAACATGTAATTATCTTAATTATTCATTACATAACTTTTGAAAATCCATCTATAAATAACTTAAAAAGAGTCTCATGCTTTTGTGCTCACATGTTGAAACCATTGACCATTTATATATGTTCATATATCATCTTCATTAATAATTTATAATGAACTAAATTAATATTTTCAACAATAAAAATAAAAATGGTGTTTAAGCATAAGAAAGTTGTCATATATTTGTGTGGAAAACTTAAGAAACATGAAGTGGAAATTATACAAAGTAGCCTGTGTTACTTTTCACCCAGACTATAGCATGAGCATATTTCTAATCCATCACAATTCACAAACATTTCATATTATTCAAGAATGACTAGCCGACACAGTTATTAGATTGAAAAATATATTCTTAAGATATATTAGTGAAGAAACGTATCAATTCATTCAGGTTGATGACATACTCTCAGCAGCAGATTCTTCTGCAGGACCAGAGCCTGAAGCCTCAGCTGCAACTTCCTGCTCTGGTTCCTTGTCTTGCTCAGATCTAGTAAGAGTTGAAAAAATATAACCATCACTATTATCTAGATTACCATAAAAACATTAATTACTGATTAATAAAAAACTATAAGAGATATGGGCACAGTGCAACACTAAGCCCACCTAGAAAAAGAACTAAGATAGAAGAGTCGCAAACCTTATTTTCCGTGTAGGTTTAGCAGCCCCTGTCACATTGGCTAGCTCGGCCTCCAATTCTTTTTTCTTCACCAAGAAAGGACAAAAAAAAAAGTTTAGAAAAAGAGCACAAAAGAAGTGAAAGTAATAACAAATCATCACCATACCATTGTATCCCGCATTTTCTCAAAGAGTATGGACTTAACAGGGTCTCTACCAATCCAACGACAAAGCTCAAGAGTTAGCCCTTTAGATGAAGCACGAACATTTTGATCTTGATGATCAAAAAGTTCAGGAAGCATCTTTAATATTCTCTTTGGAGGCACAATCTTTGAACCAAATTCACTGATTATAACAGAAAATATTTCAATATTACAAATGACAAATGAGTAAACTAAGATAAAAACCATCTAAAATTAAAACCAATACAAATCAATCGCAAACCTCAATGCTTGAAACATAACATCTATGGCAGGAACAACAGCTTTCGCAACTTTGTTTTTTATTGCTTTTTCCATAGAATCCTAACAGTAAACAACTCAATAAGAAGACTAACATCATTCAGATAACAATCATGACTATAACAAGGAAAATGACACTAAAAAAACTATGAACATTGTGAATAAGTTCAACCAAGACGTCTCGAAAACCATAAAGCAGCAATCATGAATGATGACACTGTCTTTACATTTCCACAGTTTAACGTGGACACAAAATTTATACTATACGGACAAAAAAAGAATTTGTATTTATATAACCATGCATTTACACGCAAAACATTCTCTGCAAAGTAAGTTGTAGCTATTCTAACAAATTAATAATGAAAATGAAAAATCCAGATATACTATATAATAGCAAGATAGCACCCATAATACAATAAGCACAATGTTAATTGAAATTCTTTAAAACTTTAAAGGTACAATATATCTTAAAATAAAGTTGTGTAAAACACCATATGTAAGAAAAAAATGAAGTTACAGAAATGATAATTGCTAACGTCCTAAAAACTTTAAGATGCTGGTATTGAGGAAAGTTATACCCTAGATGACGCTCGAACACTAAGTCAAGCTTAATGTTATACAGGTAAAATTTATAATCAAATTTTCAAGAAAAGTATAGTTTCATTTAGCAGTCGGTTGATTTCAAGACAAACATAAACACACTTTTTATTATTTTAAAGCCATAATCAATCACTGCATTGTTAAAAATAATCACAAAAAATAGAAATTAAACTGCTCTCCATTCTGGTATAGGGTACCTACTGTCTTTTATGGGATCTCATACCAGAAAAATAAATTTTACATGCATTTGGTAAAATAGGTGGGCATGTAAACATGTAAGGAAATAGAGAATGTGGGCTAAGATTATTGTATATTTGTATTTTATGAAAAATAGGAACTGCAGCGATAGGTATTAGAAAAAAAAGAGTTTTAAAATCGATGCAGTTGAGATTCAAAGAAAAGAAAACAGAACCATCTTATCCAACCTAATTATAACAAATAAATACATGTTTACTGCTTAGCAGATAGCAACAAGTTATTTGTACAAAGTGCTCTTATTGATCATAGAGCCTATAGGTAACAGATGGTGGTCTTTTAAAAATTCTCATGAGATTTATGTGAATGGTAACAAAGAAACAAGGAGTATAAATGTAAGTTTAAATAGGCTATATAAATGTTATACACTTCCTTTAAAAGTATCACTGTCACCTAATAATCGTTGGTAATGGACGAAAACCTAGCTTCAATAAACTTTGCCCTTGCTATGAGTCGAAGCAGTATGACATGCCTATTTTCTGATATCAACCCAGGGAGTGGGTAATGATACAGCATATGATATGTGAAATGGAGACTGCATCACATGCAACAAACTCCAACCTAAATCAAATTAAATACATGCAAATGTCATATCTCAACACAAAACATACCATGAATACATCCACAGCTTCCAACTCCACCCAAAGCATAAACACAGTCTGCGCCTTCTCCACCGTCTTTGGCCGACCCGTAAGGCATTTTGCCACAATTGCATCACAAACTTCCTGGCATACCTACACCAATACGCAATAACATCTTCACAGTTCACACACAATGTGATTCAATATGTAAAACACATTAGTTCTGATTCAAGAATGAGAGTGATGTATCAATTTCTATAAATGTAATTGCAAATTCGCAATTGACGTTTAGATCTAATTTGCTTGTCTTTCTGTAATATAGACTACAGAATATCAATGTTGTCACACAGTTACTTCTAAACATGTTGGATAGAAACATAACACCGCAAAACCCTAGTTGTGACGTTATAGTTATAAAAAACAAATTATAACATTCAGAATGAATTATTGCAAAATGCTTCCTCAAAGAAGAACATGTAATTTAAAAATAAACACCGTAGTGGAAAACAAAAGGAGTAAAACCTTCCAGCATCAGCATCTGCCGATTTTAAGTAAGCGATTAGGGCATCAAGCGCCTTATCTTGCACAGGCGCGTTCGAATCAGCAACCGTCTTCTTAAAAAAATGCCCTGATCAAACCAACAATCAACACACATTAAACGGATCGAGGCTAAAACCGACCAAACCTAGATCTACACCAACCAAAAAGCACCAAATCAAACCCCAAAACCAGAAAACCGACGAAAGAACAAAAAACCCTAATACGAATCGAACCTAATTCACGGATGCGGGGATCTTTAGGATCCGTGATGGAGTCGCAGAGGGCGGCGAGATCAATGTTGGCATCGTTACGAACCTTCCAGTTCTTGTGCAACAATCGATCCTCCCATGGCAACTTCTTGGCCTCCTTCAACAACTTCTCATCTTCCGACATTATCAGAGACGATATATTACGTGCATATACAGACAAATGATGATGAAATCAAAGTGTGTAAGTTGTAGTGAGGAACAAATGGGACGTTTTGGGGTTTGTTTAACCTGAATTTGAAAAGGGGGAGATGAGAGAGAGAGGGAGAAATGGGGGAATGTTGGGTGAAATTTGAGTTTTACGAATTGAGGGATGACGACGGTGTGAGTGTGTGTGTGTGTGTTTTTGTGGGGTCACGTTAAAACAAGTATTTTGGCACTTGCCGTCCCGGGGTCTAGATTTGGAATTCCCTACACAACAACAACAACAAATATATGTTTGAATTTTTGAAGATTTTATAGAGATTTTATAAGATTTTTTTCATGATATAACTATTTGATGATGCACTTTAGAAGATTACTAGAAGGGTGCCCGTGCATTTAATATTTTGTTATTCTTGTTTAGTTTTATAAAAGTTTATTATGTTTTTTCTAATCTAATTAAAATTTAAAACACCAAATAAATTAGTTCTGCATGACAACTTGTATATACGTATTAATTTATTGTACCGTATAAAATACAGATCGTTTTAGCAAAAAGTTTACATTAAAATGTTTAAAAAATAAAAACAGATTAAGTTGTAGTCTCAAAGCGTTTTTTAATGTGATAGATTAAAAGATAGAGCTGAAATCTTAAAACATGTTAAGTTTTTTTAATGTATGGTTAGATAATATAAAATTTTATGCAAATATTAGTAAGTGTAAGGTTATTATATAAATAATTATAAGGAGTAATGTGTAAATAATGTTATAAGTACTATTTTACCCTTAAAAGTGGTTGTATCTTATGCATTGAATATATTATATGTTCTTAATTTTATGGTATCTTAAAATACCCCTCTCATATGTTCTATATATAGTATAGATACAGGGATTTTATACTATTTATTTCATGATATAATTATTTGATGATCGGACAAATGACGTAAATAGTGTCATGAATATAGTACGTGTCTTTTAAGGTTATCGTTATTGTTATTGTAATTCGGGTTTTTTTGGATTGTTTATGTTATTGTAATAAGATTTTTTTTAGTATTGTTTAAGAAAATAGTAAGGGAAGTAAATATGAAGTAATCATAGCTAATTTTGATAAAGAAAAAACTCTAAATGTTGATACACTTATAATTAGCTGGGTGAGTCGGTGTAAAAAATAAATAGGTTGATTTATTTTCAAACGTATGATATAGTTATTTTATGATATGATGTTAAAAGAACTTTAGTTGTGTTACAAGAAGTGTGTTTGGTTTATCTGATGTTATGGGTAAAAAAGGTTTGAGAAAATATACTTACGGTAGTATAATGGACATGGGACTATGATTGTTAAATATAAAGGTAACAAGTGATGGTTGGTTTTTATTTTATAACCTATGGTGTAACTTCCTATTCTACTTAATAATATGATTAACCTGCTACTTGAAGCTTTATATTAACATCAATTTAATCAACAAGTGGTAAGATCTAACTTACTTGAAACCCTATGTAAACTTTAAAATATGTCTTATATTACTATTCATGTTTAATAATATTTTAATAGTAAAATTATGACAGACAATAATAAAATCATGAAAATGTTAAAAGAAAAATGATAGCTATTTTTTAAAATACAACTGTATTATAATAAGACGATGAACTATATCTAGATGGGTTGTTTGCTTGTTAGACGTGACAATGTTTATTCTAACTATTTATTATATTTTTTTTAAAAATAATAATTTACAAACTCAGTATTCTGAAAAGTAACAATTTACATACTCAGCACTTATTTATCACTATTTGTAATTTTTTATGCTTATGATGTAATAATATGTTTTAAAAAATTGAAAGAAAAAGTTCCTCCGACAACAAATAACAACTGTATAAAAGGGAATGTTACCGTGCATGGATAAATTATCTAAATTAAGTCGATTACAGGCAAACACAACTTAACTAATTGGATTACAAGATAGAATTAATGATCGCTACATTGATTTTTAAAATGTGAATAGAAAAGCAACATATTAGTGTTATTTGCACTCGATCTAAGAAATACAAAATCATTTTATAAAAAAGCCGATTAAATCGCATCTGAAAGATGATTTATGGTATGTACATTTTCACACATAAAAAACGTGGACTCGACTCATAATACATACATCGTTGTTGAAAAAACTATAAAAATCTGGAAACATTTCAATCACTAAACTCACTTTTATAAACTGTTTGGTTTAAAATGTCCATACTTCTAATGGAGGTATGTCATGGAAGATTCAATTTCCAACCACCTCGTTCACCTTTGATCGAATGAATGTGGGGTCAAAAATTTAATTTCTACAAGCCCAAACAGTGATGCTAAAAGTTCAATTTCAACACCAAGTGTCCAAAACATTATTGACATACAGGACACATCACCTATAAGCCTAATGTAACACATTAGTTGATCACAAAACTCTTAGGGGCGTTTGGTTCGCAGAATTTGTTGGAATTAGAATTGGAATTGGAATTTGAATTGTAATTCAAAGGAATTGCATTTGGAATTCAATATTTTCCAAATGATTTGGAATTCAAAGGAATTGGAATCTATAAAAAGAATTTAAATTCCAAATGCATTTCCAGTGCCAATACATTATAAAGGAATTGGAATTTATCACCCATTGCAAACCGTCACCACCTCAATGACCACCAATCATCGCCGCTACATACCACCGACCGCCGCCGCCGCCACCGTCGACAATCGACCGGGACCACCAACCGCGCCCGTTGCCGAAAACCGACCTCCGCCGCCGATCGACCGCCGCCGCCGATCGACCGCCACCAACCGATAACGCCCGTCGTCGAGACACGGTTCAGCAACGACGGTCAGTGACAATCGACGATTAGGGGTGGCGGTCGGTGGGCGGTGGTGACGGCGGTGGTCGGGGTCGGGGTCGGGGTCGGCGGTCGGTGACGGACGGCGGCGGTCGACGGACGACGACCGTGGTCAGTGATCGGGGGCGGACAACGGCGTCGGCGATCGGGGGCGTCACAGTCGGTTGGCGGTGGGCGGGGTGGTAGGCGGCGGTCGGCGGTTGGGGGCGGCGGTCGGCGGTTGGGGGCGGCGGGGGTTAGGGTTGGCGGGGGCGTCGGCGGTCGGGGTCGTCAGTAGTGTCGGTCGGCGGTGAGCGGGGTGGTAGATGACGGTTAGTGGTGGAGGCAAGAGTCGGTGGAATTTGAAATCCTTCAATATTTGGAAGGATTTTGAAATCCTTTATTTGAAGGAATTTGAGGGAATTAATTCCAATTCCAATTCCAATTCCTTTTTCAACCAAACACGTGAAGAATGGAATTCAAATTCCAATTCCAACAAATTCCTACCAACCAAACACAATGATCAATGGAATTCAGATTTCAATTCCATTGAATTCCATTGAATTCCTGCATACCAAACGCCCCTTACAGTAAGCACGATCAAGGTCCTTACAGGGCTTATTGTTGTGCGGCAAGCATGTGTTCCCTCAATGGATCATTGTTGTACAAATAAGCCTAATGTAATACATTAGTTGATCACAAAACTCCATAATGAATACCATCGAGCACCTTAAATGGGTCATTGTTGTGCTGCAAGCATTTGTTTCCTATATATATACATGTCAACTAATGTTCTTGGTTTTCTAAGTAATAAATACTACTGCACATTGTCGGCTTGTATTTGTTGTGCGAGCTCTCTTGTTAAGTTTTCAGCACGATCATCATGTCCCCCTGCAAATGAATAGACACGAAATGCAAACTGAAATGCCTTCCAAAGGACTCTTCCTGAATTATTTTTCCTCCCGTTTCTTTTAGAAGCACTCGCCAATTTTCTTTCCTGTTCCAAAACAAATATACCATCAAGTCATACCTCCATCCACAAGTATGTATTGATTTATTAGCAATACATTATACAAATATATAATCAAATATTTTTGAATGCACATACGACCATAGAAATTCATATGCTTGGATTTTCATATATCCATACGTAGTCGTACAATGACGTAAAAGAGTGTTTTCACTGTTGAAGTCACTGCAGTCTGCAATCCTGTTTATCTTTTAATAGGTCAATTTGGGTTATGTTTGAACTCTAATGGTTCAAATGGGGTAAACTATAATATTTAACAATATATTTTCAATGTTAAGATGCAAAAACCGCTTCACTAAACTGGTTTAAGTTATTTATTTTAAAATTTTATCTGTAATCATATGTAACATAACTACTTATAAAAAATTTTAAAGGATTAAAAAAGAGCTGACATGTTTTGATTCAAGCTAATACAATTACCTGGTCCTGACATGTTTTGACTCGGTAATACAATTACCTAGATTTCACATGTTACCCGACCCACCCATTTTGCCACCTATACTTTTATCGTAGAATCTAGTAAATATATCATTTCAACAGTAGTCAAATAAATTAAATCAATCATGAAAATGAAATTTAATCATGCAAAGAAAACATTTTTTTCCATTTACTTCACAGTGAACGACATTTGACAAAATTACCTTTAATGCCAATTCCATACAGCTTGAGGAAACATCCACCATCAGTTCTTTGATTTTGGTAAGTATAGCAAAATCAAAATGGATCTTTTGGCTCTTAAATTTCTTGATTTCTTCATCCTTCGTTCGGTCTAATGTGTCCAATTCTCCTTTGATCTTGACATGAAATTGATTATCTGTTAGTGACGAAAAAATAAAATGGCATGAGAATATGATCACTAGGGTAGATGTTACCTTATTGAAATAATTCTCAATTCTATCAAGAAGTTGGTTCACTGGTGGCTCTATATTCCAGGTTTGCAAAGTAGTGGCTATTGCATCTAACTTAGAGTATAATGCTGCAGCCATTCTCAGTCCTTCCAACTTCTTGCTAGGAAAATCTTCAAACCTTGCCAAAACCTAGCCACCAACAAAGTTAAATTTGAAAATGTTTAGTTTTCAAAATAATATTTATAGAATCATACATAGTATCTGTATCATAAGAGTGTAGACCTGTGTTTCATCAGTCAGTTTCTCAAGATGGGATTCCACATAATTGTGAAAGTCGATGAGCTCATCCATGTCTGTTGTTTGGAAAGATATCAGGGCAGTTTTCACCTCTTTAATGGAATCTGAATAATTTTTAACATCCTCTTCGATTTGCTGAAAGTAGGATGATCTGAAAAGAAAAAAAAAAGCTAATTAATAAAAAAACATAGAAGTTTATAAGTATGTGTAATCAATTTTTGTTGAATTCACCTTTTTGTCATCTCTGCTAGTGCATCAGCCATTCCTTTTTTTTCATCACCACCAGAAGCAACCCCAACTTTACTGTCTTTCTTTTGTAATGTTTTATTTCTGGTACCTGATCCTTCAACCTTTGCTTTGAGTTGGCGGTAGAGGCATCCCATCTGGGATGATCTTCTTAATTTACTAACTGATTTACGCAGCAATCTGCCACCATTACCTATAGCAGGGGGTGGTGGTGGAGCACCCCCTTTGACATCTTGCACTGACTGTGGTGCTGGGACTGATCCATCCGATGAAGCGATAGATGGTGGTGGTGGTGGTGGAATGCGTCCAGATGTTGTGGGGGCTGGTGGCGGTGGTGGTGGTGGGGGAGGTAATCCTAGCGATACAGGCATGCCCGTGCCCGATGACAGAGGTGGTGGTGGTCGCGGCGGTGGCGGCGGCGGCGGTGCTGCTACATTACTTGTGTTCAACGAGGATGATGGAGGTGACAGTGATGTTGATTTAGTTGTTACCGTTGAGGATGGAGGCGGAGGCGGTAGTGGAGGTGATAGTGATGTTGCATTACTTATTGTTACAGAGGGTGGAGGTGGGGGTGGGGGTGGCACTGGTGTTCTGGTATCACCTTCTCCCACTGACATAAGTGGTGGAGGCGGTGGTGGTGGAGGCGGTGGTGGTGGTGGCGGTAGTGGTGGCGGTAGTGGTGGGGGAGGAAGATTTCCTAGTGTTGTGGGGGATGATTCCTTGGAAAGTGAATCTGGAGGTGAAATCTCCAGCGGCTGCGATTGACTAGCTTTTGAATCCAATAGCTGTGGTGGCGACGAAACTATTGTTGCAGAAATGGATGCCCTTTCAGAAGATAATGATGGTGACCCTGCTGCCGGAATCAACTGTACATTCTCTGAATCTACAATTGATTTTAAAGATGACGATGGTAGTGAAATCTCCATCTGCACTCTTACATTGCAATCAGGATTCCCGTTTATGTTCTTCCCTCCATCACCTTCTGCTACATTAGAGTCCATCTGAAAATCACATTTCCTGATATCAATGACATTTACTCCTCTACATCTGGAACTTTAAAAGAAGAGCAGAGATGACAAAAGTGGCAGGTTGGGAGTGGGTGTCAAAACAGGTCAGGTTAATCAAAAAAACTGTGTCTCAAATATGATAGATAAATATACTTTAAAAATAATCTGATATCTGACTCGTATAATTTAGGGGTTTTATGCATTTAGAATACACACTATATGATCCATTTCCTTTTAAGGGACCTTTTGATTTTACTTGTTTGACCAACAAGAGATAAAAATAATAGAAAGAATAACCCGAATCTGGCCCATTCTAAAGTAAACGGGTCAAAATTGCCACATCTTATTATGAGAACATGTGGAGAGAATGATACTTATGAGCATGCCTTTGCAGATTTATTAGTTGACGACTTGGGGAGAACAGAAGTTGGTGAAGGTACTTTGTCTGGATAAGACCTTGAAGAAGATTTCCCATTTGGACTAGAAGGTGAATCTACATTGTGTTTCATTTCTTTGTCCTTATCCATATCCCTTTTGTTATACATTTTCTCTCGTGCCACGTTAATTATGTCATCAAGCAAAGCCAATGCTATTATAAAACAACAAAAAACATATTACAAGATGATTAGCTTTGATCATGTACACGGTAGTGTAGTATAGCCAGATCTTTAAACAAGCTCACTTGCTGATTATTTCAATAGAAAACATTAACTTACCATGTTTTTCCAAATCACCGTTAACTTCGTCATCTTTTTTGGATTTGACCATCCATTCATCATTATGCATCCAATGCTTCCCAAGAGACTTGATAGATGCACAAAGCTCGTTTATCGCCTATTTGCAAAACTCGTCGATTACTATAAAACGTAAACCTTGATGCTGATAAAAATCCACAATTATATTTTACATCTAGAAAACCTTATCCATAGTTCCTTCTGAATATACTGAAATACAATGCACAACATCCGGATGTAACTTCTGCAGTTCTTTGACAGTGTGTTTCACCAACTGCAGATAAACCAGAGAAATAGGATGGCTTAAACAATTTCTTTACACAGACTTCAAACAATCATTTTTTCTAGTCGCCAAGCAAATGAAAAGTTCACAAAAGTAGGTCGGTAACAACTGATTCTCATATCTCATCATGCTTGAATGATTGAATCCCTATCTCATTTTGGTCATCCACTTGTAAATGTTTTCATACAGAACGAGTAACCATAGAAATAATTATACCTCAATAACGCTTGAAGAACCAATGCAGTGAGGCAAATCAACCAGCTCTCTAAAGCTCATGATCTTCTTTCGAAGCTCAATCATTCTGTCAGAGTTGCCAGCACCATGTGACTTCTGAGCCACCAAACTTGCACTTTCCCAAACCCTTTTTGATGATTGAGACCTTTTACTATTCCTCGAAAGGTTTTTGCTTGTCCCGGAAAGGTTTTTGCTTGTCCCGGAAAGGTTTTTACTTGTCCCATGATTAGTCTTACTCGAACCCAAGGTACTTTTTCCTTTCTTTCAGATCAATAACAAGTCAATCAGCCAAGTTATTATACTACTAATATCAATCCTTGAACTCATTAGGATTATTCATCAAACACCTTGTGTGCATTATCAATAACAAGTCAATCACCCAAGTTATTAATATACTACTCATACAAATCCTTGAACTCTTTTGGGTTTTTCATCAAACACCTTATGTGCATTAGATCAGTAGTAAATGCACAAAGATTCAGAATTTTATAACCATATACACATCAAACAACTACAAATTCGAAAGTATATCATAATATCGTAAGAACAAGAAGATTACCCGTGATCGAGAAGGCTTCTTTTGGAAAAGACAACCAAAACATGCCATCCCAAACGACTTATGCCGCAACGAAACAGAAATTGATGGGTCAAATCATTGGGTTCAGTAGTACTTGGGTTGAACAAGAACCCTAATGGTTGACAATTGAACAAATTGATGCAGAAAAATACCCGATTTAAGATTGAAATGAAAACAACATTCAAATTGAAATGAATTCAAAACTCTTTTTCTTGATTCAATTTGAATTATTCAACTTGTAAAACACATTATCATGCGACCCATTTTCTGGACTCTATTCGTTGAATCGAAAGAGTCCAGAAAATCGAAAAGAATTTTATATATTTTGAAGGTATTTTTAATAATAATGTAAAATGAAATGCCTCATTGTGCATAAACCTCGCGCGTTTTGTGTTCTTGAGTTCCATGAAAATAACAATGGAAGCTATGTATTTATATGTAAGGGATGTAACTACATAAATGAACCCTAAAGTATATATCTGTTTGCAAAATTAGCCCTTAAAGTTTTAGTTTCTGAAAATATCGTAACCTTAGTACCGTGATTACTAGTTAGGGGAAATACACATATTTCCTCCTCTAAACTTGTAAAGTTATATATTTTTTCAAATCATATTTAAAAAACATTATACTTTATGTATTAAAATTTGTGTTTTGAGAAAATATATAACTTTTTGATAGAGAGGGTACTAGTTATTGCCTTTGGTGTGAGATTGAACACATTATCAAAACCATATGACACATCTTCTTAATTATTTCAACCCAAACAAGTTTATATAAAATAAAAAGGTCTTACTCGTTGCTTTACTTAGCTTCTTAATCATTTGATGATTTGATATACGTAACATCACCCCAACACTTCATGTAAGAGACTGTTTTCATGACTTGAACCAATTAACTTAAGATAATAAAACGACATCTTTTTTTGTTGCTTCAAGGTTCACTCTCTAAAATAAGTTTATATAAAATCATGTATTAAAAACATAAAAGTTGGGGTATTAAGGTAGCCCGTTCGACACGAATTAAAATTAAGTCGTAAGACATCACAAAAACGTGGTCGATGTCATACATCTAGATTGTGGATTCGACTTGAAATACACAGAAGGATTAGAAAATTTATGAATCACTGAATTCATCCCGACAAAACTAGTTTAAAAGGTTCAAGTGTGCAAATGTCACATTAGGGCAATAATCACCAAAAAGTTTTGATGACAAATTTTAAAACCAACCAACGAAAAGATTTCTAAAACACAAAATAATTCCATAATGTGCCACAACCACCAATATACTTATTCCAAATTAACATAAACATACATAATACATACACAAAAATTATCCAAAAAAGTATAAATACTCGTATCATCATGTATTTAACAAAAGCCACCCAGTATTATACACCAACTCACAACTACCAAAGGACAAAACAAATCAAAAACTCATAATAACAATCGTCTTCGTCCCAGTAGGATGTGTGTGAATTCTGCTCTATGTATTGAACCTTTCCCGAGCATTTTACTTGCCTGTTGCCTTTGAAGTGGTCTTCTTAAGTGGACTAGAAACGCCCTTTGGGTTAACCGGCTTCTTAGTAGAACCAGAAGCAGCTGCAGCTGCAGTTCTTTCAGCGATCCTCCTTTGTCGTTCGGCTGCGAGTTCTTCCACCCTCTTTCGAATCTCATCTTCCTGTTCCAATATAAACTAGATTATAAATACCTAAAAGATCATTTTGGTAACATGACACCATATATTTTTTGGCCTGTACAAAATGTGAAAACATACATGACAAGTATGTATTTCATAGCAAGAAATCATGTGTTTTGCCCTTTGACTTCCAAACATTTAAGATCAAAATGTAAAGGCCAAAAACATATATGAAAGAATCTGTTTTATATAACAAGAACCCATATACATTTTGTCCTTTTGACTTTGAAAGGCCTAAATATACATGAAAAATATCATTTTTATAACCAAGAAACCATATGCGTTTTGACATTCGACTTTGAAAGCCTAAAGATTTAAGATCCTAAAAGCTCACACTCTGACATTGAATGTCAAACTTTATTTTTGACAGTTAAAATCACAATTCAATCTTTGGATAGTTTGACACTGATTACTTTTGTATATATAAAACTTAACGTTACTTTATGATACAATTATTGATTTCATTTTCAAGGTTAGAAATGTCCACATAATTAAAGTTACTTGTTAAGAATTCGAAGTCAAGTCAAACACTTCATACCTGTTCTCTTTTGCTCTTGGGAACCACCGACCGACTCACAAAAGGTAACCTCTTGTCAGTTGGAAGAGATCTTGACAAAGGTCGAGGCTTTACCACCTTCTTTGTTTTAGGTTTGACCGGAGACTCTTCGGTTTGATCTTTTGTCTCAACAGGAGCCGGCTTGGGTTCAGATTTTGTGAACTGAACCTCGGCCCCATAGTCTATTTCTGGAGTCCATGAGGACCTAACCTGTGGCTCGACTCCAGAATCACGCGAGACCATCAGATAGAGGTCGTCGGGCTCGCAAAACCCAGTTTTCGCCGCCTGGCTAGACTCATTGGGATCGGGTTTATTAATGCTCTCAATCATGCTAACATCAGTTGACCGCCATTGTGAATCATATGGAACTGTTGTTTGTGGTTGCACCATGAAGGAATCATCAATGGGTACAATCTTTTTGTTTGTTTCAGATAATAAGACATCACCTCTCATTGAAACATACTCATCATTAAATGCTGACTTTTCGATTTGACTTTCAGACTTCTTGACCACAAACCAATCTCCATCCCTTTTGTTTCTAATCATCGATGATTCGGATCCAAGATCCTGGAAATTCTTCATTCCATCGGTTCCTTCACCAAATCTGCGCGAAATTACCAGATCCGCATCCGAAGAATCTCTACCCTTCATCCTGAAAGTCTCACCATTTTCAAAATCTTGAGAGTTGACTTTTCTTGATTCATCATATCCGTTTCTATCAGGAAGAACAAATGAGTCATTAGTTTTCGCTTTTGGTTTATTTCTCACATAATTTTCAGACCCCACATCCATAGCATCATTTCTTGTTGTGAAATGGTCATCTTGATCGTCATCTTTCAAAAGCAGATTTTGAAATGCATCCCAATTTTCATTTTGTTTTCCTGAATCATTATCCAAATCCGTGCCTTTTTTCTTCTTCTCATATGATTTTGATGACTTATGGTGTTTCGCTAAAGTTTCAAGAACACCATCAACTTCATCTTCAGCAGAATCATCACTACCACCATCAGAATTCTTCCTATTGGAAGTTATATAATTAATGTTTCGGATAACAACTGTTTTTGAAGACTTTTTTTTGTTCTTTTTAGTTGACTTTTCATGCTTTGAGACTGTACCAGAATCACTAACTGTATCAGATTCAACATCTTCATTGCTACCATCTTCTTCTTCCTCTGAGGATTCAGGTAATGGAGATTTTGACTTCTTTTTTGAAGATGACCTATGATGTCGGCCATGACTAGAATCGTCGGCATTTACGGGCCAATTCATATGACCTGGATAATATGGAGGCATACCGGGGTATGGATACGGGTAGCGTGGACCTTGTGGGCCAGGAAAGTTGTACATATACGGAGGCATCTGGTTTGGCCATGGCATCTGCATTGGGACATTTGAAGGAGCATATGGTACCTGATCTGTGTTATCTACAACAAAAACTCTATAAGACACTGTGTGCGGTCATATAAGTAATAACTTAAACCCAAAATTCAGATGAACAATTCAATTTTGGTTGTTCAAAAGTTAGTAGTCCATAATATTTTCTTTAGTTCAACATGAGACCATTGGTTTTTTCTTTAAATCTAAAGGATGTATAAAAATCAAGTTTCTTGCATTGTCTTGTTTGACTATAAAACTCAAAACATTCATCTTCTATGGGAAGAAAAGAGTTATGTTATACGTAATCCAACTTTTGCACGAATTTTAGATAACACATTGTTAAATTCATCATGGTGCCTTTATTTCTCTCTAAATCTAAGCAAAACTATCTGAATCAAGTTTCATGAACTGTCTTATTTGTCTACAGAAGTCAAAGTATGCTTCTTCTATTATATATGAGGCAATGTTATGTATCTAATCCAAAGTTTCTGAAATAAATAAGATATAAGGCTCATACTCATTGTTTCCTAAAATCTCCTATAGGCTACAGGTGACAAAAGGTATGAATGAGAGGAGTTGAGATAAATAGTCAAAGGATATGAGTCAAACATTTGAGGTTGACATGCCAACAATTTCCTATCATTTCTTTAAAATTTCACTAACAATTATTATGTTAAATACTATTATATTAATTGTCCATTTTTCTTTTGTAGATCAATTTAAGAGGTTTAAACAGTGACATTTAAACGATAGACCTGTTATCCGTTCAAGCTAAACTTCTTAATTTATTCAGGTATATACACACGCGCATACACCCATTCAGTGTAAATAGGTAAAATTACGTACTTTTGTCACCTTCTGGATTCATCTGATCGAAGTTGAGATCGTTATTCAGAGTTGAAGCATTACTTTCAGTTGCAATTAGTAATCCAGAGGTACCAGTGTAAGCTAGTTCTGAAGGAGGGTATGCTGCCATTGCTGCTAATTCATCCATCCAGAGACCATCATTGTGCTTCTTTTTGCATAAATCTTTGAATTCTATGCATGCCTCCCTGTATAAAACAAAAACTAAATAATAAACATCTAAACATATTTAAAATTAAATTATGCAAGTTTTATTTTTCAAAGATGGGATCCACAAATTTCATAAGAACGAAGCCTTTTTTATTCATCTATCACAAAAACACAAGTCAAAACGGGACCCAAAAGGGGAAGATATATAAATACTTTCATGTTGTATGTCGAGTTCAAAAGATCCAGATTTGCCACCGCTCAAACCGCATAGAATTGATTATAATCATAATGCAAAAGAAATAAAACAATTGGGGATATTTGTGAAAATATTGAGCATAAAATTCGTCACAATGCATACCTTAAGCGCGAGGCTCCAAAATGATCAGCAAACAATATGAGATCATTCATGTTTTCTGTTTCAAATCCAGCCACAAGTGCACGATGGTAAGCCATTGCTTGTTCTTTCCGAAGCATTGCTTTTCGTGTCTCCAATAATCGTTGAAGTTGAATCCTGGTTAATGCAATTCACAAAAGTCAACCTTAGTTGTGTAGATACTAAAAAAAATCATGATTAAATCACTCATAAGAAAGCTCAATTTACTTGGAATTTTCTTCTTGTACATCATCACCAACTTCTCCGGTTTTGATCTATATCACAATATACAAATTAGATACACACACATTTTATCCCTTTGTTTTAAGAACAAAGCTACAGTTGACTTTTAAGGTCAAACAAGATAAGTTTAGGTTATTAAAAAGGCATGGTTGTTTTAAGATCTAGTTTGCCAGACTTACAAACTTAATTAAATTATAATTATTTTTAATTTAACCTCTTTACTTTTATTTTTTTAAATGAGGTTTTAAAGTTTCAATTTTTTAATGTTTGAGCAATCACTTTTTGACCCAGTTTGTGTAAGAAGTACCTTGGAGGGATCAGTTGACTTCTTAATGCTTCCATCAGATGATAAACTTCCAGCTAACAAGTCAATATCAAGGCAAAGCAACAAATAAAAACCAAAAATAACACATCACAAGTAGTTTTCAAGAATTGACTTTTTGACTTTTGAGCAATACCTTCGCCAGCCTGTTCTTCACTGTCATTGTTATTAACAGAATTCTCAATTTGTGAAATTTCTCGTTCTAATCTTATAAACCTCTCAAGAACTTCAGGTGAGTTTATGAAGCGCACAACCCTACAAAAATTCACCAATTGTCATCATTATCACTTGTTGATGCCAACTGCCAAGATTCCATTTGTTATCATAAACCTGTTGCCATGACCAACCTACGCGTTTACACTTTACACGTTCTTTTTTATTTTTTTGTAAATCATGCAAGCTTGTGAGTAGAAAAGAAATCTAGTAGGGTAGTCACCTTTGCTTTCCATGCAGGCAAGCAATTGAAAAGGCTTCAATCAATAAAGCATTTCTTGTAATCAAAGTCTGTTGGGCTCATGGACCACTTGATTCTTACTTCATACACTCAGCCATTGTTTATATTATACATGTATCATATTGAAATAGAGGGACCGCGATGCACCAAGGTTGTTTCAGTGACTTCACACAGTAAAGCGTCCCTGGCTAAATTCAATTTATAGAAGCTCACGGTCCTCTAGATTCTTATTTCTATTCTTGCTTGTCTCATGCAACATTTTATTCATATATCAAATTTATTAAAGGGTTCTTTGAAATCTTCATATATAACTAGTGGGTCAAATATGATTACACGGAATATATTTTGCCAACAATAACTTTCTGAATTAAATGATTTAGGAGGTTTATGCATTAGACTTGCACTTTGGCTAACTTCAGATCTGTTTGACCCACATGACCTGTTAAAGACTAAATATAACCCATATTGACTAGTTCACAGCTAAAGGGGTCGGGTCAAAATTGACATCTCAACATTAAAGCCATAAAATATGAATCCTGTTTGCAGATTTTTAGGTTCTGTTACTATAAAGAAAGTCTTTTTACTGAATAATTTCATTTCGGTTTGGCAACAGGTCATTTTTGTGACATGAACCTTTTACTTAATAAATAATATCGTGTTAACAGTGTCTATTAGAACTTAAGAACTACTTAAACTTTATATTATAATAAATTGAGTGGGAGTGATGTGAGATTTTATCCATATATGATGATATCAAATCAAGACCGACAGAACAGACAAAATGAAGCATGAATCATACCTTTGGAATGTGGATTTGGTGAACCAAAAATCACTGGTGGTTGGTGGACGAAGAGTGATCGAATAACCCCCTTTTGAAATTTGATCTTTGAAGAATTTTAGGTGAGATATGAAAGGTTCCACTAATCCAGATGCCAGTTTCTCTTTGTTTTTCCCAGAGAATAACAAAAGATCACATCTTCAAAACAGTTTCAACAAGAACAAAGAAAACCCTAATTAGCACAATCAGATTTATACCCAAAGACACTCACAAACACATAAGCCAAATCTTTAAACATTTCAAATATCTTCGAATTATGAATCAATACAATTTCTAAAACTGTAAAATGAAGAACACAGAACCCAAAATAGCAAATTCGGAATCAGACACAAAAAGGTCAAATCTTTATACAATTAGAACTCAAATCAGCATCTGAATCAGACACAAAAAACAGATCATTTAATGAGAACAAAGAAACCCCAAACGGAAATCAAACCAAAAGGAAAGAAGAATTTAGAGAAACCTAGTTGCTACCATAAAAACCCATTTAATCAAACAGTATTAGCATCAGACCCAAAACAGATCATGAATAGAAAAACAAGAACAAAGAAAACCCTATTCAGCATAAATGAAACCACATAAAAAGATCCAACCTTTTAATTAACAGACAAAAACCCAACCCACTATAACTGAAATCAACCCAAAAGACCAATCTTTTCAGATTTTCAACAACAAAGAAACCCCAGCTTAATGCAACTGAAATCAAACCAAAAGGGTCTGCAAATCCGTCTACAACATAGAAGTCTAGAGACTCTAAGTACCTTGTTCTAGTTGGTGTAAGCTGAAACAGAGCATATTCAAGATGAGTGAAGGGATCCATACTGCAAAACCACACACGGATAGATGTGAAGAATGGGTGAAAATTGAGGAGAATGAGTGTTCAGTACATGTTGTGGAACATGGGGCTTGGGATCTTGAACAGATCTGTGAAGATTGCAGTGTTTTTAGGGGAAGATAGTGAGCCAGCAGGAGATGATGAGGTATTGCACATGCATCAGAGATGGGTAATGGAGAAAGAGAGTGAAATTGAAGATTATCACATGTGGGATCACACTCAACCACAATGTCCCCACCTCTTTTGTTCTTGATGCTCTTATTGGGGAATGAAAATAGTGCACCTACTTGTTCATTACAGAATACAGACGTTGAATTAAAAATACTTTTAGATCGGCTCAGGACTGATTGTACCGTTGGATGCTTAATTATTAATTTGATTAAGTGGTTGTAATGTATTTAGAGGGTTAAGTGCACCGTTATGAATGTGTATGGGTGAATAAATATATGCAAGTATATAAGGTGATTCATGAATTTTGTAGGGGGCTTAAAAAAGGTTAGGTAAAACAATTGTTAAATGTATGGGAAACAATCAAGCTTATAAGTTATAATAATGTTGGATTTGGTTTTGTGGCCTTGGATTCTTGAATTGACATTTAACTATCACATTTTTACAGGAGGAATAATCTTTAAAACTTGATTTAATATTTTTTTTTTGTTTTTTTAACTGTGGCGTTTTTCTTTGGTTGACTTCAATAAAATTGCTTTTAATACATCTTATTTTTCTTAAATGATTGTGTGACGATGCATTAGTTAATTTTCCAAATGGCCATGACCATATAACAGTGGGGCTTAAAATATATACTGTTAATACGATACAAAAGAAAATGTAAATGTATAGATTTGTTTTTCCTATAGACCGTTATTATCTCGTTATTTAATATATTCAAACTCTCCAAGATGAAGACAACTCAACCAGAAAAAAAAAAACAATATGTGGTAGGAATTTGACTATATGATAAAAAGAATACTAGATTAAGTAGATGTCTAATAGAACTTTAAGGGATATGCAAAACATATTTAAAACTGGGACAATTTTTGAGGGGTTATTGCCAAAGTCAATGATAAACATTACATCAGTTTTACACTCTATATGACAACCCCTTCTTAAGTGTGACTGTTAGAGTAATAATTCCAAACCTTGATATATCATTAGAAGGTTATAAGTGCAATGTTACAGATGATTGCAATGATCCTTGTAGCATGTGGCATTCAACCATGTTTGTCTAGATATAACACAATAATCTGCCCGAAAAATGGAGGTGTCCAATGATGTATTAAAGTGTTATCGTCGTGTAATGTGGCTTTGTCATGTTTAACATAAAATATCACAAACTTAAATTGGAAATTACCATAGAAACAATAATTTAAGCAAAAAACCCATGCGAAATTTGAAGTTAAACTAGTAAAATGCTTGCATTTTTTTTCATATGATTTTACTTCGTATGTAGCAATTGATTATTTTTTCTTTGTTAGTAAATTTTCATATCGTATACTCCGTTTATGTTTTTGCACATGACAATACTATAATGTAGATTCCTCTGCTTTTTGGCCAATTATTATTTTATAGTTAATTTGTTATAAAATGAGCCATGTTTATAGTTAAGTGTATATTACGTAAATAAGTTAATAAATAACCATAAAGGTATTAATCATAACACTTAGACGTTATGATCAGCAGGTACCTTTTTTTATATGGTATTTACAACTTAACAAATTCGAAGGTGCCATCATGCATGAATCAGGATTGTATAACTTTAAGTACTTTTGAATGAGAAGAACTTTGAATTAAGTATTAACTGGATAAATTGAACTCTATTATCGTTTATAAAAAATAGATAAATAAATAAAGTAAACTCTACTATCTACTGTCATAATATTATATCATATAGTGTTCATAAGAGGTACATTCATAAAATATGGTTACAAACTAGCAGTGCTCCTAACAACTTAATGTTTTAGTGTTAACTAACGAGGAACAATTATGCATTCAAAAGTGAACTAAACCTATTTATACGTTTTAATACACAACGGTTTTTACCACATCACTGAATATGACTTGAAATGGGCGATACGCCGGCTCAACATAAGACGACGTCTCATATGAGTTTCGTAATAGTTACAAGTATGGCATGACAGTTTATTATTTAAGCAAACAAATTAAGTACTAGCCCATGCCTTATGCCTCGCTCTACGGTGCAATCGATAAGCGTCCGAACAACATATGGCTACTACAATCATACATATACATGACAAATCATTATCTAATACAGTTACATGTGGGTAATCAATCGCTGCCATGAAGTCACTCTTGAGTTTCATTGAAGACTCATGTGCGATGATCGAGGGGAACCATCTATACAAGTAAACCAAAAATGTATATTCTAACTTAATAACATTAATCATACATTTACATATATGTGTAGATGATTTTAAAATTAATTTAGTTCGGTTATTATATTTTTCTAATTATTATTGTTTTTGCTGCATGTCTCGTTTCGTTTCTGTTTTTTATTTATATCTCTATTTAACATATATTTTTACATTACATTATACTAACATGTATGTGTTATGACAAAGAATAGAATGACAGTCATACTAACAACCAAAAGACAATAAAAAGTAAAAAACAAAAAAACAAAAAAAAAAACAATTAAACATGCAATAAAAATAGGGGTAACTTAATAGAACACTACACTAATTTTAAAAATATTTCAATTAAGTCACTGAAGTTTAAAAAGTGCTCAAATTAAATCACTTAACTTTCATGTTTAATCTAAAAGTTTTAACATGTTTTTTAGCATGTTTTTCTTTTTGTTTTGGATAGGAAATATGTTTTTATGCGGATAGAATGGTGAAGTGAATTTTAAAGATTTTTTAATAGAATTAATATGTTTTTTTTAATTTTTTAATATAATTATATATATTAAAAATAATGACCTCCACATCTCTCTGTCATTTTATCCATGACACATAAAAATCCAATAATAACTCGATTTGATAGTTTAGCGACCTGATACGAGTAAAATTTGTATAAATGACCTAACTGAAACATATTTGAATCTTGATTACTATTATGTGAGATTTTTCTAAAAACATAATACAAATTAGAACTAGTTCACATAATTATTGATGTAAAAGGAAGTATGTTTGTTGTTTAGTTTTTTACTGTAGCTAGACTTCACATTGTCCTTATAATCCAGAAAAAAATAATATTTAACATAAAAAGCCATATTTTGTTCAGAGCTTTTGATACTCTGTCTTTTCTATATGTTACATTTAATGTTACGGTTTATTTACTTTAGGCAAAGATATAGCACGTCATGTCATCGTGGTTGGTGCTCCCCGCAAAATAAATGCTTTTATGGTAAACGTTTTTTATCATAGATTAAAACTATCATGTATGTGTGTATATAGCAACCAATTGAATGGTATTCCATGAATCTGGGAATAAATTAAAAAGAAGAATATTGTGGTAACTTCATGCCAAAGCAAACCATGACTAACAAGTAATCAAAGGCAACCACCAGTGTTTAGCAGTCTAATGATAAAGACAAATTCTCTTGAAATTCTTAAGTTTTTAAAATATATTACGTTCAAATCTTACATAAGTATAAAACCAAATTGTCATTCTGAAAATTAATAATAATAATAAACAATACCGTACAACTTATTATTACGGGCTAATTGAGAGATATATCATGTTCTTTCTAAAGCACGTGCTCCTTAGAGGCTGTAAATGTGAATTTTCAACTTTATTTAATGTTCTAATGTTTAAGTTCAATGTTCTATCTGGCTCCCCGCCTGTTCACAATGTCATTTCTAATGTCATTTCTTATTTCTATGTTCATAAAAAGAAATCAAATATAAAATAAATAACTACACTATAAGAAACAAGGAGGGACAAAATAAGAATGTCAAACTTATTACTTTTTAATTTACAAAATAAAGTAAGAAGATTTAATACTTGATGATATATCATTTTCAATGTTTTGAGAGGTGTCCGAACCATAAAAAAAAAACTAATAAGGCGGTAACATGCACTAAAGGTGTTGTTGCTACAAAGTTCATAGGGTAAATGGTTAATATCATGATTTGAGCAGTAGTCACATGTTGTTGCATGATATTCTTAATAGGTACGATATCCCTTCGGCATAGTGAAGAATGCTATTATAATTAGAAATTCTCCAGTTTGTGACGATACACTATTTTTCGTCTTTTCGAGCCAGTATATCTACATAGTTATATATACAAACGAATATATATACATCTCTGTAGCTAAAAGTATATTCCTTGAGAACTATTATCAAACTGCTTACATAGATTGATCCAGTTCTTATCAAGTTAAATGATTTATGCTAGTTACACGAGGAGATTTTTATGTGGAGTAAAATGTCATTTTCGTCCCTGATGTTTTGTTGAATTTGTCATTTCAATCCAAAAACTTTTTTTACCATTTTAGTCACTATAGTTTGCCAAATGTTGCCATTTGCATCTACTCAACTAACTCCGTTAAGTTCTCAGTTAAATATGAGGGTTATTTACTCTTTTTCAACGTTGTAATTATACAATTTTAATAAAATAATCAATTAATTTTAATTAAAATAGAAAAACATATGAAGCGACTAGTGAGACCAGACGTATCGATTTAAAAGTTTCGATTAACTCTAAATTATGTTGTTCAATTGAGGTCTGTTGTGACATTTCAATTGATATTTAATGTTTTGTTCAAAAGTGCACTGTTGTTTGATTGATATCTATTGTTGTCACATTTTGTTTGATTGAGGTCTATTGTTGTCACGTAACATGACAATGTCATATCTCAATCAAACAAAGCGTGAGAACAGCAGACCTCAACCCCGCAATAGATCTCAATCGAATAAATATACATGTTAGAACAAAATATGAAGATTAATTGAATTTCAAAAATACACCCCAATCGAACAACATGAGTTAGAGTTAATCGAATATTTTAAATCGAATCGTCCGGTCTCACTAGTCTCATATATTTTTTAATTTTAATTGAATATTAATTGATTAATTTACTTTAGTTAGATAACTAAAGTTTTAAAAATACTAAAATACCCTCATATTTAACGGAAAACTTAACGGAGTTAGTGGAGTTGATAAAAATGACAATATTTGATAAACTACAGTGACTGAAATGACAAGAAAAAAGTTTTTGGATTGAAATGACAAATTTAACAAAACGTCAGGGACGAAAATAGCATTTTACTCTTTTTATGTGATATGTACTTAACACCAATAAACATGAATTTTATGAACTTTATCATTTAAAGCTCAAATACCATTTTACTAATAAAAAGATGCAATGCACACTTCTTTTAGACGGTGATTATTGAAGACAACCGTGATCCAGCTAAGATTTCACTCTTAATTTGCCTTAGCTGGATAATAGACTTCCCACCAACTTTTTATAGGCCATTTCTGATATTAAAATATATCCCAAGGGGTTTACTGCAACATTGATAGCTACACATTTGTCATTTTGTGCCGATATCTTCTTACGAGCAAAATATTTCAATTCACACCCTAAGCTTTGTCTTCACACCAAAAAGACCCAAGTCAAACCATGTGTTGAAATGGTATTCATTTGTCTATTGTTTTTAATACTTTTAGCTATAAGTTTTATACTTTCAAGTTTCTAGCGATGCGTTTGAATTGAATTTGTAAGAAATCATTATACTTTTTCAGTTCTCTAGTTATGATTTATATATAAGATGCAGTAATTGCATATTTATATTTTATTAATAAGTTAAGAGACAAACAGCACAATAAACTTGTAGTTATGGGTTTGTAACATGCTAATGCATGTATCTATGTCGGTAAAATAAGAGAATGTCGGTATGGTTACACATTACACCGTCAATATGAAATTAATTATTTATAAGATCGTTCCGTATCCGAATCAAATAATTGAGTGGGTTAAAGTGTTAAACCTTTGCTTTAAAGTGTTGTGTGTAGGTCCCATTTGGAACTCCACTGGGTTTTCATATTGTGTCATGCGTCTAGAATTTAATATTTTGACAATGTACTTTTTAATAGTATAACGTATTTTACAGAAATATACATACCATATGTACAAAGACAAAGTTTAAATTACAAAGGTCCAAAAATCACATGAAGTGTAAGAAATTATTTTAGATCATTATACTTGGAAATTAATAGTTAAGATGAGTAGAGAGCAAGTTTTTAAGTCTTTATGCGTAAAAAGAGACCGTTGTGGTGATTTGCAACAATCTACGCTCGTATTTTTTTAAAAACATGTTTCTTTAAACATATATGACTTTCTACTAGTGTATATACATGTGCGTTATAAGGGTTGAAATATATGAAAGAGTCAATTCTAGTGAATCTAACTCATAATCTAAGCATGGTTGGGTGGTTTGAAGATTGAGTTTAAAATATGCGGAAGAGTCACACTAGGATTAGATGGTTATTTCATGAAATTTATATAAAGTTTTTTTTTTTACTTAAACTAACTAAAAAGCCCTTTGTGTAAGAGACAAATGTGCTTTAATGGATTTTTACAGACGGGGGAGTGAATGTAGTTACTTAACGGGAACTTTTTGATTAAAATGGAGAGATACACAGCGATGTAGCACACCGTATACAATCAGGATGGTGCAAGTGGAGAGCAGCATCAGGGATTTTGTGTGATAAGAGGTTCCCGGCAAAACTAAAGGGAAAATTCTACAGAGTGGCAGTACGTCCAGCTATGTTATACGGCACAGACTGTTGGGCCATAAAGAAATCGCACGAGAGACAAATAGAGGTCGCAGAAATGCGAATGCTAAGGTGGATGTGTGGACACACAAGATTGGATCGGATAAGAAACGACGTCTTTCGTCAGAGGCTAGAGGTGGCGTGTATCACAGAAAAAATAAGAGAGGGAAGATTAAGATGGTTTGGGCACGTGAAGAGGAGAACGATGGCAGCACCAGTCCGAGCAGTAGAGAATATCAGCTTAGAGGGTAGGAGGAGCAGAGGTAGACCTAGGTTGACTTGGGACGAGGTTATTAGGAGAGATATGATGGACTTGCATCTCTCTGAGAACATGATCGAGGATAGAAGTGAGTGGAGGCGTAGAATTAAAATTAAGGACTTTTAGTGGGTTTTGTGGGTGGGAAGGGTATACGGTGACATATGGTCGTACCCCACACGTTAGGTGTAGTTTTCCTCATTTATCCTTTTTGGGTGTTACATGCGCATTATCTAATTCTTCTTGTGATATATATCTTTGTGTTATATGCTATCATTGTTATATGCTTTGTATATGCGTTGTATTATGATTGTTATTGTTATTGCCTGTGTTAACGAGTCGGGGGTCTCTTTGGAAGCGGTCTCTCTATCTTTCTAGATAGAGGAAAGACTTGCCACCATATACCCCTCCCAGACCCTGCTCTTCAGCGGGAGACACTGGGTATGTTTGTTTGTTTTGTTTGTTTGTTTTTGATTAAAATGGTTCTTTTTTAATAATTTTGAATGAAATCAGTTACTTTGTACAAACCACAGTTATAAAAATAATAATTTACTCTTTTCTTTTATTATATACCAAATGTTTTCTACCGCATTACGCGTGCGGGAGCTTTTTTGTTTTCCCATGTCTTATGCGACGTGACTTTGTTCGTTTGGCTCAGCTCGGCTCATCGGAAACTGCAAAATCGAATACCGGTATCAACTATGATAATACCTATAACGACAATGATGATATTCCTGGTAATCGATTTGGTTCATCTGTTCTTCGTAGTATCGCAACAATAAGTATACTCCCTATAGCGTATAATGCAGGTATTCACCAATGTTAAATGCAAAAAAAAAAAGTTCAAAAAGCAAAAAAAAAAAAAAAAAAAAAAACACACAAAACTTTATTGTGACACCACACTTGTTTTTTGCAAAAATAAAAACTTTATTACCATCACCAATGTTTAATGCGAAAAGTATAAAAGTTAAACTTTTTTATGATTAATATAAAAATACGAAAGTTTGTTGTAGCACCTAACTTGCTTTTTAATATGGATATATAATGACAAGAATATTGTCAACAATATTTTATTTGGAATTCACGGTCACTACACTAAGTGAATCAAACCGATATAATTTGAAAAACTAAACTCAGGAAAACTTTAACAAGAAATTTAATCTGACAAAACAAAAAATATCTGGGCCAGCTTTAGCCCTGAAAAGAGCCCAATAGTCCAAAGTAGAACTTTTACCATTCGAGTTGATAAAGTTAGAACTTAGAACTCTCGTAGTTGTTCCTAGAGGTGGCAAAAAAAAACCGGTTCGGGAACCGGTTTGGCCGGAAAACCCGAAACCGGTTTGAGGCCCAAACCGGTTCGAAACCGACCCGAACCACCGGTTCCCCCCGAGTTTCCATTTTGAAAATTAAAACCGGTTTTTGAACCGAACCGGTTTTAAACCGGTTTTCAAACCCGTTCCAACCCGGTTTTCAAACCGGTTCAAACCGGTTTTCAACCCGGTTTTCAAACCGGTTTTAAACCCGGTTTTCAAACCGGTTACCGTTGAGTAACGTCTATAAAGCCGTTTGTACCATTTTTTGACCCTTTTTTTATTTTTTTTACCATTATATCCCCCACTAGGTTAGTATATATATGTATTTGATATTTTGGTTGAATCACAACAACTTATAACACTCTCTACTCTCAAAAATCTAAAAAACGCTCTCACAAATACTTTCGTTTTAAACGCTCTCATAAAAATCTCTCAAATAACTTCATCAAGTGCTCAATCATCCGTTGGTTGTGAAGCGTCTTCAAGCAACGGGTGGTAGCAATTCTTCCTACGAATAGGAACCTTGAAGTATGGTGCAATTACGATTTATGTCAAATGGTTAGCGGTCCAAACAAGGCTCGTTGCAAGTTTTGTCATAAGTTTTTTTAAAAAGATGCAAACACAACATTGAAAAACCGTATTTCAAATAAATATTGTAAAGCGTTAAAAGATGAACCTTCTCAGGGTCAGGCTTCGATAACAAACGAAGGAAATATTTGGTCTTATAACGTTGATGCGGTTTGGGAGCAAATGACGCATTTTGTAATTCAAGAAAGCTTGCTACTCAAACATTTCGACAACGAACGTTTGATTCGACTTATCCAACGAACTCTCCAACCACGTTACACCAATGTAAGTCGTGCTACTATTCGAAGAGATTGTTTAAAAATATAAAAAAAGCTAAAAATGAATTAATATCTTATTTTGAAAATTTACAAACCGGTGTTAACTTAACTAGTGATGTTTGGTCGACACCTCACGGTTCACCGGACTCGTACATTTGTGTCACCGCCCATTGGATTGAACCCGATTCGTGGCAAATGATGAAACTTACGATTGCGTTTGAATTGTTTGGTTATCCTCACACCGGCCAAAACATTTTTTATCTTATTGGTAGAGTTATTCAAACGTATAAATTAGAAAAAAAAAATGTTTTTCTATATCTTTTGATAATGCGTCAAATAACACTCTTTGCGTCATTTGAAATTAAAATATAAACCAATATGTGAGGGTGTGTTTTTTCATAGTCGGTGTGTTGCGCACATCATAAACTTAGCCGTTCAAGACGGTTTAAAAACGATTGAAACAATTAAGGATTGTTTTAAAAGAATGTTACGTGATATTTTTAGTAATAACCAAAGATATACTAAATATCGCAAGTTTTGTAAAGACGCAAATACTAAATGTTTAGGCCCGAATTGGGACGTACCAACACGATGGAATTCCACTTGTAATGTGTTTGAAAAGGCTATAGAACAAGAAGAAAGTTTAATAGCCTTTCATAATAGTTTGGTAAGTCGGAGAAAGGCAAATTCTTACCATCCATCGGGTTGGGCCATTATCGAAGAAGTAAAAAAAAATGCTTCAAAATTTTAAAAACGCAACTACGTGTCTTTCTGGAGTTTATTATCCAACGAGTTCGTTAGTACTTTATCAAATTTATTTAATGACTTCAAAATTAAATGAAATGTCCTGTAGGGGTAGACCTTATACCGATATGATACCCCTAATGAAAGAAAACTTATAAAGTATTTTAAAGAAATGTCTCCCGTTATTACATGCGCCGCTGCTTTAAACCATTGTTTAAATTTGTCGGGGGTTGAAACTTTACTTGATAAAATTACTTTTAATTGGATTTAGAAGATTGGTAACCCAATGTATAGTAAAACTTTAAAAGCTACTTTTAACAAACAATTAGAACAAATGTATGATGTTTACTTATTAAAATACGGGGAAACATCACAAATCCATGACGCTTTAAGGCATGCAGCAAATGCCAAAAGTTCGAATGATCCAATGTTTGATTTATATAATAATTTAAGGGATGAATATAATAAACGTCAACGTGGTAACACTCCGAGTAGTGAACTCTAGAGGTATGGTGTTACAAACTTTTTATCGACCATGACTCCACAGGATTTTAAAAATTGACTTGTTGGCTTGGTGGGAAGGTAAGGAAGATCAATTTCCCATCCTATCCACCATGCCCAGAGATTTACTAACCGTCCAAGCTTCCACGGTAGCTTCGGAATCTGCTTTTTCTGTTAGTGGTAGGGTTATATCAATAAGACGAACTCGACTCACTCCACAAACGGTTGAAATGTCAGTTTGCTTGAAGATTATTTGGATGCCGCAGAAAGAGTACAAGACAGACGCTCACTTGAAGGAGAACTGGAATACGAAACAGAATTATACGAGGACGAGGTAGAGAGCGGATTGACACCAGGAATGACTGATGATGAAGCGGCATATGATGACTACCTTCGTAACAGTTCCGGTTCTGGTGGCGATGAATAAACGTACAAGTATAATACGGACGAACGAAGAAACGACTATGCTAAATGTTTAGTTTTAAAATTTTTTATTTACCCTTGTATGTTTTTAAAATTTTATAAATGTTTTATATACTTTATTTGTGTTTAAAATTGTATATATATGTTTATAAATGTTTAAATGTTTTAATTTGTCTACATGTTTATATATGTTTATAAATGTTATAAATTGTTTAAATTATATAAATTGTTTTATGTTTTAAATGTTTTAATAAAAGTTTAAAATTTTCTTTGAATATTAAAAAAATCCAAATTTTCCAAAAAAAAAAACGGTTTGGGCCGAACCGGTTTGGGCCCAAATCGGTTTCTAAACCGACCCAAACGGTTTAATAGGGTTGGGATTTTTGAGTTTGGAACCGGTTCCAACCCGAACCGGTTTGGGGTCAAACCGGTTTTGACCACCTTGACCAAACCGGTTTCGGTTTGGACCCCGAACCGGTTTGGGCCCCAAACCCGGTTTGTACACCTCTAGTTGTTCCTGAGGAACGCAAATGTTGTCTATTTAATTCAATCGGTTAGAGCAATTTTTTTAATTTATTATTATTATTTTTATAATATATTAAAAATAAATTTTTTATATATTTTAATTAATAATATCTTTTCAAACATCTATCATTATATTTTCTCTCTCTACACTCATAACTAACATTAAAAATGTTAAAAAATTTATAAAAGTACACAATGTTTCCTCAAATATACAGATAAACGGTAACGTTTTCCCTTTACTATACTCCCACAATATCCAATAATATAAGAAACCCACTTACAATAATACATGAAATCTACTGTGAATGTTATTGGACAGTAAATTCAAATGGGTATCAGAGTAGGGAGTTTTTTTTAAATGATGGACAGGATGGGTATCCAGCGCTGTTTATGTGTTGGCAGGCCGTGTGTAGTCTTTCATCAATGTATTATTGTTTTCTCGAGCAATCAGGTTTATAGCCTTATAGTATCCGTTGGCCGTTCATACAAAATATTTGAACTAAAATGCAACATGAAAACTCCAGCTTTATTTTGCCTGTATTCGGTGGGTGTTGCACGTAGGGGCGGAAGAACATACAAAAAGTCGCATTGCTCCGCAATTATTTTTATGTGTTATATGTGTACCACAATAAAATGTTATTTAAATAAAAATGAACACCACTAGGGCATTGTTCTTGATATGATGGGAATGATTTCTAGGACCTAGAAAATTTCCCCACACAAACCCGATTGTTTTTACTCAAATCTAGTGAAAATTTATCGATTGGTTGGGAAAAATCAGATGTTTATGCACACTTCTCTTGAATGCATTCATAATTACTAGTGGAAATGCTCGCGCGTTGCTGCGGGTGATGCCCTCTATGTTAGAGCAGCTTTGTGTGGCATTCTTAACATGGAATTCCCCTTCAAACTATGAGCTACTTAAAAAACTTGAAACTAAATAGCTAACGGGCTAATACGTAAAAGCATTAGTCTTAAGCAAACACAACCACTACATAAAGAGTATCCCATAGACTATGTAAGTTTTACCTATTTGATGCATAAAATATTATATTGTACTCACTTATTACCCCTATCTTTAAATCATGTAACAAAATATCAATTCATCATGTATCACTTTACTTTATAAAAGTAATCCCACTCGAACAAATGGCTCAATGAGCACATGGAGCAACACAATAAGCAATACAAACATAGTTTGAGGTTTTAAACCGAAATCTTTATATTAAAAACCCTATTGCAGTAATCAACCTCTTGAGTACCCGTAAAGAAATAACAATAACATCAAGACCATCTACAACCCCACCAACTACCTATAGTCAGAATTCAGTTGTACAAGCTATTATGAGAATCTTATAAGACTTGAAAAAAACATAGTAGCAACTCTTCATATGCTTTCTTTACAGCGGTTACAAATGGTTTCTACCATTAGCCGGGAAATCGTTGTTAGTATATCCAAATGTTTTATTTTTATATAGGGTTCATGTTAAGGTTATCTTTTCCAACCAAAATGACTTTCTCAGAAGCCTTGAAGATCTGTAAATATATGCAAGTACTACAAGGATAAATTGTAAGAGCAAGAAAATTTATGAAGTTACATGAATTAAAGAGAGATTTTGGGATACTTTCAACATATTCGATCCATATTAACTTAAATTCATAACAAAAGTTCAAAGATAAACAAAACCCACCTTAAACTATAGTTATGTGCATAATATCTTTCATATTTTATAACCTATGATCCTACAATGTCTCACATGATGAACAACACCTAAAGATCTTACATTGTGGTGTGTTGAAAACTATTAGAAACACTAAAGATGACATCCACTGCAGCTCATAGGCTAGTTGCATTAACTCCTACATCATATAATAGTGAAAGAAACTGTTACAAATTGAAGAATTAAGCTCACTTCTTTAACAGGAACATAGTTCAATATGAAGTGGTACCTGAGCATATTCCAGGTTCATCGACATGCTTTGACTTGTAATAAGCCAAACATTGTTTTAATTCCATAACTAAAATGATTTAAGGTTCAAGTTGGTCTTACGCGTATCTAGTAAATATTTTTCTAAGAAAAGGTGGATTTGATTTAATTAATTTTATCAACAGATTTTTCATGTGAATCGGTTACTGAGAGTTTCCAAAAGTAGAGTTGGTGATCCTGCGAGTGGATTCACGTATCTCTGATAGTTATCCTTTTACCTAACAGTTCAAAAAAAATAAAAAAAACAAGAATGTATCTTGTAACGAATCAAAAACTCAAACAAAATATGATATTTGAACCTATCAAACCGCTAGATGGGTGTCATAAATCCCTTCTGAAGAAGCGTGATACAATCCCGGTAAAAGTTTACTTTAGAAAGCATAAACGGATCAGACCAGCTGAGGAGATTGGATCCATGGAGCAGCTTTGGGTTGTGTTTAATGATAGCCTTGACCCACTTGGTCAAGACAACCCATAAAAGCAGGAAAAGGAAAAGTACCCACAAATTCAGGTAGTGGGAGGCAACCCACAAATACAGAAAGTGGGAGAGAGAGCTGTCCAACTTTTCTAAGTTTAAATAATCTTGTTTTCATCTTATTTGTGTGTCCTGTTTTTTTACATTTATCATGTGTAATTGTGTGGAGATCAACCCATCTCGAATAGGGTTAACTATCCTGTAATCTTTCAGTTTTCATTGATTAATCAATTGTTTTCCTTGTTTGATTTTCTGGGTTCTATCATTTGGTTCCATTGCCGGGAAATTGCAAGGATGGTCCAGACCAGGACAACCTCGGAGGCGGTGGCTCAAATCCTGAGCAATTAGCAACTCAACTAGCAGCCATTGTATGTAAGGCCCCGTTCCGGGCACCTCACAGTTGGTCATTCACAGCATAAAATATACATATTATAAATTAAGCAGCGGAATTATGTTTAGCAAAACATCCATTCATTATAAAAACTGTTGCTAAGCAATACATTCTAGTTTCTAAGTCACAAAATATTTGATTAAATGAATTACAGAACAACAGTATCGTCAAAACAAAATGGATGTCAGTCTTCCCGCCAAGTAGCCACCCCTGTGTGCCATCCTCAGCAACCTGTTACCTGCCAACTGGAAAATACATAAAAGTCAGCGTTGCTGAGTGAGTTCTAGTTTTGTAGTTAAAATACTTTAATTTTCGTTCAAAAACCATTCCTCAATTTGTCACAAGTGATCATACATCGTACGTACACATAGGTAATACTTTCATTATCTGCATCATCGTTCAATTCGTACTTTTAAACATTCCTTTTTAATTAAACTGTGAGTCTGTTGCAACACCAAGTCGCTCACCTCTGAGCCAATCACAAAGATTGACCCATATACTGTGAGTCTGTTGTGACACCAAGTCACTCACCTCTAAGCCAATCACAAAGATTGACCTACATTCCTGTGAGTCTGTTGTGACACAAGTCACTCACCTCTATATCAATCTCAAGGATTGATCCTGTGTGCATCCTTCGGGGTAGCGAACCCGCATCACAGTTGAGCTAACACCTGCCAGGGGTGTGCGCCTCCATTCATTTGCTTGCAAGACTTTCGTTTCGATTCGTTCACGTTCCATTCTTACTCTTTTCATTAATCTTTCACTTTATTAATGATAATAATTATTGATCATGATCATTCCACATAGAACATACAGTATTATTATTACTAAGCATAATAATAATAATAATAAATAATATTATAAATAATATTATTCATACTCTTAATAATATTCCTAATCATAATATTAATAACATTAAGAAAAGGATATTATTACATTCAAACATCATCATACATTCATCATCATACGTTCATCATCATACATTCATCATACCTTACTTAACAATATTTTAATAATATTGTTAACAATAATATATAATAATAAATTTAGTAACAATTAGGGTTAATCATATCATCATTACATGCATGAGACATCATCATTTATTACCCTGGTCAACCTGGTCAAACCTCGAACTTCGGGCTTACTGGAAATTTCCTGAAAATTTCTAAGTGTCTAGGCGTTTTAGCCCTGTTGGGCGTATAACCCTCTGGTCGTATGAGCACTATTAGTCGTATGAGTCCTGCTGGACTTTTCACTTAACACTTAGAATTATTCACTGGTCATACGACCTGGTCGTATGACCCCTGCTGGTCGTACCACTCTGGACTTAGAAACATATTCGGATCATACGACCACTGTTGGTCGTATGAGTCCACACTTAGAATTTTCATTCATCATACGACCACTGTTGGTCGTATGAGTCCTGGGCCTCAGACTTAGAAATTTTTCACATAATCATACGACCACTGTTGATCGTATGAGTCCTATTGGCCTCATACTTAGAAAATATCACATATTCATATGACCACTGTTGGTCGTATGAGTCCTATTGGGCTCAACACTTAGAAAAAATATTCTGGTCATACGACCACACTGTTGGTCGTATGACCACTAGTGGACTTACCAACTTTTGCTGATTTATTCTAAGTCCCATTTTCAGTAACATTAGCATCCTACTCATATGTCTAATTCATATTTTCAAGTCCAGACATCAAATACCTATTTCTAAACATATGCACATGATTCTAAGCATAGATCTAACATAAACATAAACATCCATACAAACAATTCATACGGTATCAACCCACAGTTTTATAAAAACATAATTACATGCATTTCCAGCCCCAAAACATTTTAAAAACAGTAAAAACGGGGTCTAGAACTCACCTTAGTCGTTTTCTTCGAGTTTGCACTCTGCACCCGAACCTCCTCAACTTGTTCTAACACCTAGAACACCCACACCACATCACCCGAACACACAAGACACCTTATAAGCACACATGGGTTCTAGAATTATCTAAAGCTTCAAAAACTAGAGAATTCTTACCAAAAGCTTCGAATTTCTCGGATCTTTCTTCAAAAATCTCGATGGTATTCTGCCCCTGCTGTTTTCTCTCTCTAAAACCGATTGAAAAAATGTTGTGCAGATGGTAATGGGCGGCCATGCCACCTTTTTTACCAACTTTATAAGATCTTTTATCATTTTGCACTTTTGGTCCTCCAACTTGGGTTGACTCCCCTTTTTCTTCTTTTTCTTTCTTCTTTTTATTCCTTTATTTCTTGATAATAAAATACGGGTGTTACAAGTCCACCCCCCTTATATAGGTTTCGTCCCCGAAACCTGTTATTCCTCAAACAGATGTGGGTAGTGTTGTCTCATTCTTCTTCAGTCTCCCACGTAGACTCGGATCCCTTCCTGTGCTTCCACTGTACACGCACAAGAGGAACCACTTTATTCCTCAACCTCTTTTCTTTACGATCAATGATTGCCACTGGTTGCTCCACGTAGTTGAGCCGTTCGTCTACTTCAATATCCTCCAGTGGTACAACCATGTCTTCATCAGCTAAGCACTTCCTCAGATGAGATACATGGAATGTGGGATGAATTCCACTTAACTCATCTGGCAATTCAAGTCGATAGGCCACCTCTCCTACCCGTGCGACAATCCGGAAAGGTCCTATGTATCTCGGGCTTAGCTTACCTCGTTTCCTGAATCTAATGATTCCTTTCCAAGGTGAGACCTTCAACATAACTCGGTCACCAACCTTGAACTCTATCGGCCTCCGCCTCTTGTCAGCATACGACTTTTGCCTATCTTTTGCCGCCTTCATGAAGGCTTTGATCTTTTCTAATTTCTCAGTCGTAGCTTCGATCACCTCAACACCTCCTAACTCTTTCTGCCCAATGTCTCCCCAGCACACGGGCGTCCTACATCTCCTCCCGTATAGCATCTCGTAAGGTGGCATGCCAATGCTGGCGTGATAACTATTGTTGTACGAGAATTCTGCTAACGGCAAGTGATTGTCCCAACTTCCTCCGAAGTCAATCACGCACGCCCGAAGCATATCTTCGAGTGTTTGGATCGTCCTCTCAGACTGACCGTCTGTCTGAGGATGATATGCCGTGCTAATATGTAGCCTCGTCCCCATTGCATCATGAAATCTCTTCCAAAACTTGGAGGTAAACCGGGTGTCACGGTCAGACACGATAGACACCGGTACGCCATGACGGCTACAATTTCTTTAATGAATAGATCCGCCAATCTTTCAGATGAATACGTCTCGCGGATCGGTAGGAAGTGGGCACTCTTCGTCAATCGATCAACTATCACCCATATAGCATCATACCCTTTCGGGGTACGCGGTAACTTCGTGATGAAGTCCATGGTGATGTGTTCCCACTTCCATTCGGGTATATCCAATGGTTGGATCTTCCCGTAAGGCTTCTGGTGTTCCGCCTTCACTTGTAAGCAAGTCAAGCACTTACTTACGTACTCCACTACGTCGCGTTTCATGCCCGGCCACCAGTAGTCTTTCTTCATATCGTGGTACATTTTGGTAGCACCGGGGTGAATGGAGTATCGTGTCTTGTGGGCCTCATCCATAATTCTACTACTAGATCCCCGTATCGAGGAATCCACATTCGCCCAAATCGGGTCTTAACACCTAGAGTGTTCTCACCCAATTCCGTCACTAGACCTCTCATCCTTTCGGAGTTAAGACGATCTTCTTTCAAAGCCTCATCTTGAAACTCCTTAACCTGTGTCATCACGTCGGAGGTCATGATCAATTGATAAGCCTTCACCCGGATTGGCTCAGGCCTTTCTTTTCGGCTAAGGGCATCAGCCACCACATTGGCTTTGCCCGGGTGGTAATGGATCTCACAATCATAATCTTTTATCAGTTCCAACCACCGCCTCTGCCTCATGTTGAGATCCTTCTGCTCGAAGAAATACTTCAAACTTTTGTGGTCTGTGAAGATAGTGCACTTCGTCCCGTATAGATAGTGCCGCCATATCTTCAATGCAAAACCACCGCAGCTAGTTCTAGATCGTGTGTGGGATAGTTGACTTCGTGGGTTTTCAGTTGTCGAGATGCATAGGCTATTACTCTTCCACGTTGCATCAACACGCAACCTAGCCCAAAATAAGATGCATCTGAATAGACCGCTAAGTCTTCATTCCCCTCGGGCAAAGTCAAAACAGGAGCTTGTGTTAGTCTCGTCTTTAATTCCTCAAAAGCCGTCTCTGCTCTCGACCCCACACGAACTTTACATCCTTACGAGTCAATTTTGTCAAAGGTGAGGCTATCCTGGAGAAGTCTTGAATAAATCTTCTGTAATAGCCCGCCAATCCCAAGAAGCTACGAATCTCGGATGGCGTCTTTGGTGATTTCCATTGCATCACAGCCTCAACCTTTGCTGGGTCCACCATTATTCCTTCTGCATTTACCATGTGACCCAGAAATTGTACCTCGCGTAACCAGAAGGCACACTTGGAGAACTTAGCATACAGTTTCTCCCTTCTTAAAGTCTCCAACACTTCCCGAATGTGACCGGCATGCTCTTCTTCACTCCTCGAATAAATCAGGATATCATCGATGAACACAATCACTGATTTATCTAACATTGGCCGACACACTCGGTTCATCAAGTCCATAAAAGCAGCTGGCGCGTTAGTTAGACCAAATGACATGACGAGAAACTCATAATGTCCATAACGCGTACGGAAAGCTGTTTTAGGAATGTCCTGCTCCTTCACCTTCAATTGATGGTAGCCAGATCGAAGATCTATCCTCGAGAACCAACTGGCACCCTGGAGCTGGTCAAACAAGTCATCGATCCTTGGTAAGGGTATCTGTTCTTCACCGTCAGCTTATTCAGCTCGCGGTAGTCGATGCACATCCGCATACTACCATCCTTCTTCTTTACGAACAGAACGGAGCACCCCAAGGTGAGATACTCGGTCGGATAAACCCCTTATCCAGCAGCTCCTGCAACTGATTCATCAATTCTTTCATCTCCGTCGGAGCCAAGCGATATGGTGCTTTCGCGACAGGTTGGGCACCGGTATCAGGTCGATCTGGAACTCGATCTCTCGGTCTGGTGGCAAACCCGATAAGTCCTCGGGAAACACATCCGGAAAGTCACACACCACTGGTACATCACATAGCTGTGGTGTTGGCGTCTCTACGTTCTTTACATACATAAGTAGGCGCTACATCCGCGCCTCATACACTTTCCCGCCACCGCCATCGAGATCACCTTCGGAATCGTCGTAACTCGATCGCCATAAATCGTCACCGGACTTCCGTCGGTCGCCGTCAGTCTAATCATCTTCTTTCGGCACACATATTCGCTTCGTAGGTTGCTAACCAGTCCATCCCTAACACTACATCAAATCCTCCTAGAGGCATCACATGTAACCTGGCAGCAAACCTATGGCCCTCTAATTCTATGGTACAGCCCTCTATCACATCCGTAACCCTAGTGGATTTTCCAATAGCGGTTTCTACATCAAAGGACTTATCAATGCATTTACTCCTAACAGGCAGTTTAGCACAGAAAGTAGCAGAAATGAAACTCCTACTAGCACCAGAATCAAATAACACAGAAGCAAGAGTTTGATTTACTAGGAACGTACCTGATACAACATCGGGGTCCGTCCTAGCCTCCTCTCTGGTCATGGTGAAAGCTCTGGCGCTCGCCCTCTGCCCTTCAGTTCCGGCCGTCTTCTTCCCCCGGAACTCTCAACCCTTGGCTTCCTGCAATCCCTGCTCATATGGCCCGCCTCGCCGCAGTTATAACACCTCAGATCCTTACAATCCTTCAGCATATGACCCGGCTTCCCGCACTTGAAACACACGTTGAGCCCCGATTTGCACTCACCCGTATGCTCCTTCCCGCACTTGCCACACCTTTTGGGCCTCGAGCTTGATGACCCCACCTTTCGGTCATCCACTTTCATCCTTTATTGTTCGGAGTGAAACCGCCACGCCCGAACCGTTTCCCATTCCAGTTTCGGTCACCACCACCAGTCTTCTTCACCTCCGCATCCGCTACCTCTCTCTCATCGTAGAGCCTCCCAGCCAAGTCTACTGCCGACCTAAAAGTGTTGGTCGTGCAGCAATCAAATGCCTACGAATATCGGCTGGCAGTCCCTGAATATACCGGTTAATCTTGCGAGATACCGGTGTCACTTGGTCTGGCACCAGCCTTGCCATTTCATTGAACTTGGAAGTGTATTGCTGGTGGTTCATGGTTCCCGCCTCGAGTTGCAGAAACTCCCTCTCAATCTTATCCAGCTCCCTGTGAGGACAGAATTCCTCAATCACCAACTTCTTCAACTCGGGCCACTTCATCTTACTTATGGCCCTGCTTCCCTCAGCTTGGACAATATTGTCCCACCAACATAGTGCTGAGTCGGTAAAAGAGTGGGTGGCAAATTTTACCTTCTGATCTTCCCGCACTCACTGATCTCGAGTACCGCTTCCATTTCCCTTACCCAACGATGGGCAGCAGCAGCATTGCCATTTCCATCAAAAGTCGGGGGCCTGCACCTCTGGAATGCCCCGTAATTGCATCCCTTGGTCGTCACCCCAGCTACATCATCTTCCTCTTCATCAGACACTACTATCTCAGGATCCGGTCGTTCCTCTCCCCCCTTGCTTTCCTTCCCAGTTGACCCTCTCCTATCCTCCTTCTCCTTCCTTTCCTCATTCCTCACAGCACGAATAACATCAGTCACCACAGATGGCATAACTGCCTGCAGGACTTGGTGTACCTCATCAGCAATCGCCTCCCTAGCTGAGGCATTCAGGCTCGCATTCTCGGTTTCTTCATTCCGGTTAGGAACCTCAGGGTTCACAGGAGTCGTTTCCGGAGCTTTAGTGCTGTTCCTAGTCGTACGCGGACGACCTCTACCTCTAGCAGCCTTAGAAGGTTTCTTCCCAGCCATTCTCCTATGCACTATAAGATTCAAACACTAAAACAGTCATTCAAGGCAATAGCTCAGTTTATGTCGAGTATAGTAAGTCCCTAATTACAGTGGCCAGTTGTGATTAGCCACTTACTTTACTCTTCACACCCCAAGCATTTCCTATCCTGACTACATCAGTATCTAAATCTACTAAGAACACATAAATCACATATAGCACACGCACATAAGTCTGGTTAACTTTTAAGAAAACAATACCTGATGGCACATGGCTACTCGGCTGACATCCTTCTTTCCGTCCCATTCTCAGTTTAAGTTAAGGTTTATTTTGAAAAATTTTACCCAATTCACTTAAACTTTAGCTCTGATACCAACTTGTAAGGCCCCGTTCCCGGGCACCTCACAGTTGGTCATTCACAGCATAAAATATACATATTATAAATTAAGCAGCGGAATTATGTTTAGCAAAAACATCCATTCATTATAAAAACTGTTGCTAAGCAATACATTCTAGTTTCTAAGTCACAAAATATTTGATTAAATGAATTACAGAACAACAGTATCGTCAAAACAAAATGGATGTCAGTCTTCCCGCCAAGTAGCCACCCCTGTGTGCCATCCTCAGCAACCTGTCACCTGCCAACTGGAAAATACATAAAAGTCAGCGTTGCTGAGTGAGTTCTAGTTTTGTAGTTAAAATACTTTAATTTTCGTTCAAAAACCATTCCTCAATTTGTCACAAGTGATCATACATCGTACGTACACATAGGTAATACTTTCATTATCTGCATCATCGTTCAATTCGTACTTTTAAACATTCCTTTTTAATTAAACTGTGAGTCTGTTGCAACACAAGTCGCTCACCTCTGAGCCAATCACAAAGATTGACCCATATACTGTGAGTCTGTTGTGACACCAAGTCACTCACCTCTAAGCCAATCACAAAGATTGACCTACATTCCTGTGAGTCTGTTGTGACACCAAGTCACTCACCTCTATATCAATCTCAAGGATTGATCCTGTGTGCATCCTTCGGGGTAGCGAACCCGCATCACAGTTGAGCTAACACCTGCCAGGGGTGTGCGCCTCCATTCATTTGCTTGCAAGACTTTCGTTCATTCGTTCACGTTCCATTCCTCTTTATCATTAATCTTTCACTTTATTAATGATAATAATTATTGATCATGATCATTCCACATAGAACATACAGTATTATTATTACTAAGCATAATAATAATAATAATACAAATAATATTATAATAATATTATTCATACTCTTAATAATATTCCTAATCATAATATTAATAACATTAAGAAAAGGATATTATTACATTCAAACATCATCATACATTCATCATCATACGTTCATCATCATACATTCATCATACCTTACTTAACAATATTTTAATAATATTGTTAACAATAATATACTAATAATAATATTAGTAACAATTAGGGTTAATCATACTCATCATTACATGCATGAGACATCATCATTTATTAACCCTGGTCAACCCTGGTCAAACCTCGAACTTCGGGCTTACTGGAAATTTCCTGAAAATTTCTAAGTGTCTAGGCGTTTTAGCCCTGTTGGGCGTATAACCCTCTGGTCGTATGAGCACTATTAGTCGTATGAGTCCTGCTGGACTTTTCACTTAACACTTAGAATTATTCACTGGTCATACGACCTGGTCGTATGACCCCTGCTGGTCGTACCACTCTGGACTTAGAAACATATTCGGATCATACGACCACTGTTGGTCGTATGAGTCCACACTTAGAATTTTCATCATCATCATACGACCACTGTTGGTCGTATGAGTCCTGTGGGCCTCAGACTTAGAAATTTTTCACATAATCATACGACCACTGTTGATCGTATGAGTCCTATTGGCCTCATACTTAGAAAATATCACATATTCATATGACCACTGTTGGTCGTATGAGTCCTATTGGGCTCAACACTTAGAAAAAATATTCTGGTCATACGACCACACTGTTGGTCGTATGACCACTAGTGGACTTACCAACTTTTGCTGATTTATTCTAAGTCCCATTTTCAGTAACATTAGCATCCTACTCATATGTCTAATTCATATTTCAAGTCCAGACATCAAATACCTATTTCTAAACATATGCACATGATTCTAAGCATAGATCTAACATAAACATAAACATCCATACAAACAATTCATACGGGTATCAACCCACAGTTTTATAAAAACATAATTACATGCATTTCCAGCCCCAAAACATTTTAAAAACAGTAAAAACGGGGTCTAGAACTCACCTTAGTCGTTTTCTTCGAGTTTGCACTCTGCACCCGAACCTCCTCAACTTGTTCTAACACCTAGAACACCCACACCACATCACCCGAACACACAAGACACACTTATAAGCACACATAGGGTTCTAGAATTATCTAAAGCTTCAAAAACTAGAGAATTCTTACCAAAAGCTTCGAATTTCTCGGATCTTTCTTCAAAAATCTCGATGGTATTCTGCCCCTGCTGTTTTCTCTCTCTAAAACCCGATTGAAAAAATGTTGTGCAGATGGTAATGGGCGGCCATGCCACCTTTTTACCAACTTTATAAGATCTTTTTATCATTTTGCACTTTTGGTCCTCCAACTTGGGGTTGACTCCCCTTTTTCTTCTTTTTCTTTCTTTCTTTTTATTCCTTTATTTCTTGATAATAAAAATACGGGTGTTACATTGTAGCGAGATTGGAAACCCTGGATGAAATGAAGGAAGACATAGCAGCATTGAAGGCAGGCGACAAGTCCAAAGACAGTCGACACGAAGAAGGTGAAAGCTCCTGGCGAAATCGACACACCTTCAGGCCTCATAATAAAATCGAGTTTTTTATTTTCAGTGGCGGAGACCCTCGTGGCTGGCTTTTGAAGGCTGAGAAGTACTTCAGATATTACCATATACCCGATGAAGAAAAGGTAGAGATAGCCTCGATGCATTTAGAAGGGGATGCGTTAGATCTATATTCTTGGCTATCAACCGATCACCCGATTACTTTCTGGGAGGAATTAGTCCAAGCTTTTACAACCAATTTTGGTCCTGCTGAGTTCCAAAATCCAGATGAGTTTCTCTGTAGTATACACAGACGGTTCAGTCCAAGAGTATAGACAAGAATTCGCTAGAAGATCTTCGTGGGTCTCGAACTGGCCCGACCATTGCCTATTGGGAGTCTTCTTAAACGGTCTGAAAAGCGAGCTAAAATCGGATGTCCGGATCCACAAACCTCGTACCGTTTACAAGGCTATGAGCCTTGCCATGGAATTTGAATCAAAAACCACCCACCAACGGCCTGGGAAAAGTTCCAACGGGGTCTCTAACTTTAAACCCACCAGCTCAGATTCCAGACTCACTCCAACACCCATAATTCAGGCCCCGAACCAGCCTAAACAACCTGTTCGTATCACTGATGCCGAGAAGCAGTCACGTTATCTTAAGGGGGAGTGTTTCAGGTGTGGAGATAAATACGGACCGGGTCATAGATGTAAGGTGGGGACCTTCAAGCTATTAGAAACTGAGGAGGATTCCGAAGAACCGCAAATGACGGAAGTGAATAACTCCATGGAGGAACAGGAGGAAATTGCTGAAATAAGCTTGCACGCGATCCTGGGAAAATCTCAACCCACCACAATGAAGGTGCTTGGTAAGTTAAACTCCACTGAAGTGCTAATTCTGATTGATGGTGGGTCCACCCATAATTTCATCTCGGATGTTCTCGTGCGTGAAATGAAATTAACAACCCAGTTTGTGACTCCTTTTGGTGTGCAAATTGGAAATGGGGATGTGATTCGATGCAGCCAAGTGTGTAAAGAAACCCCTGTTCAGATAAATGATCTCAAAATAGTTCAAGATTTTCATCCGTTCTCACTTGGCGGAGCAGATTTGGTTTTAGGTATTCAGTGGTTAGCCACTTTGAATACCGTGCAAGCAAATTGGAAAGATATGTTTATGATTTTTTCAATTGATGGGAAGAAGTATAAATTGCAAGGTGTCTCTTCGGGCCCCAAAAATCATCAAGTTTCCAACATTTGGCAATTGAATCTGAGAATGAACCTGAAATTCCAGCCTTCCTACAACCCATTGTTACTCAATACAAGGCTATTTTTGCCGAACCCAAATCCCTTCCCCCTTTTCGGTCTCAAGTACATTCCATTCCCTTACTGCCTAACTCTACACCACCCAACATTCGACCATACCGATATCCCCATTCACAAAAGACAGAAATTGAAAACCAAGTGTCACAGTTATTATCATCCGGGTTCATACAGTCAAGCCACAGCCCCTATTCGAGTCCGGTTTTGTTAGTAAAGAAAAAGGATAATTCTTGGCGGATGTGCGTTGATTACCGCGCCCTTAACAAAATCACAGTTGCAGACAAGTATCCTATCCCAACAATTGACGAACTCCTTGACGAATTGTATGGGGCTACAGTATTTTCCAAACTTGATTTGCGCTCCGGATACTATCAGATCAGAGTTGCTGAACAAGACATCGCAAAAACAGCTTTCCGTACTCACTCCGGGCACTATGAGTTCAATGTTATGCCGTTTGGGCTTACTAACGCCCCGTCCACTTTTCAAGCCATCATGAACGACTTATTCCATCCCTATTTACGGCGTTTTGTACTCGTTTTCTTCGATGACATTTTAATTTATAGCCCCACACAGGACCAGCATATACAACACTTGCAACAGGCTCTGGACCTTCTCTATAAGCACAAATTTTTTGCCAAGTTGTCTAAGTGCTGTTTTGGATAGCCTCAAGTGCTGTTCCTTGGTCATATTGTTACAGCTGCTGGTGTACAGATGGATCATGAAAAAGTCTCGGCTGTCCAAGCTTGGCCCGTGCCCACCACGGTGCGCGAGGTACGCGGGTTTTTGGGCCTGACAGGGTACTACCGCCGTTTCGTGCGGAATTATGGGGTGATTGCTCGCCCTCTCACAGCTTTAACAAAAAAAGACGGATCCGATGGTCTGATGACGCATTCACAGCCTTTAATCGTCTCAAAGATGCCCTAACCTCTGCGCCAGTTCTAAAATTGCCGGATTTTTCTAAATCGTTCACCATCGAATGTGATGCATCTTCAGAGGGTGTCGACGCCATTTTGCTTCAAGATCAGCATCCAATTGCATATTTCAGCAAAGGTTTTTCTCCCTCTACTCGATTCAAGTCTGCTTACGATAGGGAACTATTGGCTTTAGTCCTCGCTGTCCAAAAATGGAGTCATTATTTATTGGGGCAACATTTTTTTATAAAAACTGACCATTACACCCTCAAATTTTTACTGGGACAAAGAATTTCTAATCCCGAACAGCAGCGACTCCTGCTTAAACTGATGCCCTATAGTTTTTCTATCATTCATCATCCTGGTAAAGAAAACAGGGGTGCAGACGCTTTGTCCCGGCGACCACACGTGGCTGAATTGTCCACTATTGTGGTACCATACTGCAAGGATACTGCTGAAATTTATGAAGGTCTGAAAGCAGACCCTGATACGAATCAGATTATGCACGATTTAGCCACAGGTTCCAATTCGTACCCTGGGTATTCTTTACGGGGTCAAGTTTTACTCTATAAAGGGCGGACTGTTATTCCAAACGATTGTTCTCTTCGAAAAAAATTTTACATGAGACACATGGTACACCCATGGCCGGGCACGGCGGGTTCCTCAAACATTAAAGAGGCTCACAGATCGTTATTTTTGGCCCAACATGAAAAGGGATGTACGGCTCTTTGTTCAGCATTGTTTGATATGTCAACAACATAAGTATGACACCTTATCCCCCGCAGGCTTACTTCAACCACTGCCGATCCCTACCCAGTTTTGGGAGGATCTTTCGATGGACTTTATCGGGGGCTTACCGTCGTCCAATCGATTTGATACAATTTTTGTTGTTGTGGACAGACTCAGCAAATATGCTCACTTCCTTCCCCTGTCTCATCCGTACACAGCAAAAGGGGTGGCATCCCTGTTTTGCAAAGAAATTGTCCGCTTACACGGATTTCCACGGTCGATTGTATCTGATCGGGATGTCATTTTTCTCAGCACCTTTTGGCAGGAGATGTTTCGTTTATGCCAAACTAAGCTGAAACTCAGCACTAGTTATCATCCCCAAACAGACAGTCAAACGGAAGTGATCAACCGTTGTTTGGAGGCCTATCTCCGTTGCTTCGCCCATGAACAACCTACTAAATGGCATTCGTTTTTGTCATGGGCTGAGTACTCGTATAATACCGGCTTTCATACCTCCACAGGCACCACTCCTTTTTCAACAGTCTATGGACGTGATCCCCTCCTCTTTTTCCATATGCTGCTGGTGAGACAAATAATGCAGAATTGGAGCAGCAGCTAATTACCAGAGATGACATGCTGAAAATCCTCAAGGCTAACCTTCAGAAGGCACAAAATCGGATGAAATCTCAAGCGGACAGTAAACGACGGGAGTTGTCCTTTACCGAAGGTGATCTGGTCTTCCTAAAAATTCAGCCTTACCGTCAGAAAAGTCTAGCGAAGCGTCGCTATGAGAAGCTGTCTCCCAGATTCTTTGGCCCATATCGTGTTAAACGTCCCGTGGGTCCAGTGGCGTATGAGCTGGAATTACCACCATCTGCACGCATACATCCGGTGTTTCACGTTTCAATGCTCAAACCTGCGCGAGGTCCCTTACCATCGGGTCCACTACCTGACTTACCAATTACCAAAGATTGGGAAGTGGATCTCTGCCCTGACACAGTTCTCAAGCATTGTTGGGTTCGTGAAGCGGGTCAGCCAGTTTTAGAGTTACTAATTTCCTGGAAACATCGACCCATTGAGGAAGCCACCTGGGAGAATTATGACTTATTCGCTGAGCAATTTCCATCATTCCGCCTTGAGGACAAGTCGTTTTACCGGGCCGGAAGTAATGATACAATCCCGGTAAAAGTTTACTTTAGAAAGCATAAACGGATCAGACCAGCTGAGGAGATTGGATCCATGGAGCAGCTTTGGGTTGTGTTTAATCATAGCCTTGACCCACTTGGTCAAGACAACCCATAAAAGCAGGAAAAGGAAAAGTAACCCACAAATTCAGGTAGTGGGAGGCAACCCACAAATTCAGAAATTGGGAGAGAGAGCTGTCCAACTTTTCTAAGTTTAAATACTCTTGTTTTCATCTTATTTGTGTGTCCTGTTTTTTTACATTATCATGTGTAATTGTGTGGAGATCAACCCATCTCGAATAGGGTTAACTATCCTGTAATCTTTCAGTTTTCATTGATTTAATCAATTGTTTTCCTTGTTTGATTTTCTGGGTTCTATCAAAGCGATATTGTAACATAGGGCTACAGGTGTGTTTACTTTAAATGTATAACATCCACATACATCATTTTATAGAAAGATAAACTTATATTGAATATTGAAGTAATATTACTATTGTAACAACAAAGAGAGGTTATAAAACTATAACAAAAGATAGAGCATAAAGGGTGAAAATTTTATATATGCAGTCATCCTTACCCATGCCTCCACACACTCAAGAGACCTTAGTAACTTATAATTCATTGCAAAAGTCAACTCCTTAGCATCAATGGTGCCTACATTTTAAAGAGATGAAACCTATCTAGTGATACAATTTTAATCCAAATAAAACATAATCATGCATTAACAACATACCAGCTCCATTCTTATCAAATGCATATTTAATCTCTAGCCTTTTATGCTAGGTTAACCCATGACGATGACCAGGCTCGTACCTCCAAAACCGTTTTCCTAAATTTAAAGCAAAAATGAGTAAGGAAGAATGGAATAAAATACAAATAATTTTATAACCTACCCAAAACAATTCAAGCAGAAGCCTAATGGATCCAACTAAGTTTCTACCTTAAAAAGAACAAAGAATAGTTTTCAATAATCATTTGGTTTTCACAACTACTAAATAATTTTTATCTACCATCAAATATCTCTTAAAACAATTCTAAAGCTAGCCAGTTGAACGTGATATAAGACTTCTTCATTACTGATTTTGTTCCCTACTTGATCAGTAATATTAAAAACTATAAAAGAAACAAGAAAATTAGGATACTAAACATATCACTAAACTCGACTCGGGTGGTGAAAAAAAAAAAAAAATTTAGCTGAAATATATTACATACCATCCATGAACCAATCTCAAATGAAAATTATGTAAGATTTTATGAACACAAATTCAAGAACAGTAAGAACTCGTACAACTAGAAAAGGATGCCATGTCCATTAGCACTATCCACCTAGTATGTCAAGTCAACATAAATTATACAGTTAGCTAACAACATTAAGTTTGAAAAACTAAGACCATTAAGGCTAATAAAAACATGAGTAATGGTGGCATTTTTTAAGGATTCATTGTCAATTAATATTCGGGAAGAACTCATTCACCAAATAAACGTATCATACTCATCTTCCATGTTTCTTGTTTTCAAATTACATCAAGTTTAAACAACTAAGACTATTAAATAGGTGAATTGATTGTGTCTAGACCTGTAACTGGTTCTAGATACATACTGTTTCATTAAGTATGGGCGGAAGAAAGGCTTACTGTTTCATTAAAAATACTAATAGAATGGATTCAAGCATTATTCATTTTCACTCAAATGGTCATGTCTCAAACACACATCTTACATACTAAAACCGTAATTAACAGAAGTAAATGATAATATGAATGAAATGCAAAATAAACATTTGTTTTTGTTGATACATATGATTTCTCTTTCAGTAGTTGTGAGAAGAACTCATAGGCCTTCTTAAGTGCAAATCTATCAACAAACAAAAATAATATCAACTAAACTTCATAAGCATAAGAAAGCCAACTAAATTGCAAAACTACACTTTCTTGTTTCTATTCAGCCAACATTGGTAGCAAAATTCATAAAATCCTAAAAAAGTTATTCACAGTTTACTTCAATAGTTTGAAGTCTACAAAGAGAACTCATGAGCTAAAACCATGTATCAAAAAACCCAATTTCAACATCAGGAAGAAATGACTACCCCCATAACTTAAAAGACTATGATTTGGGGATATAAATTTTCAAGACTACACATTTTGTGTGTATGTGAAGAAATTAAACGTCCTACCCCCATACATCTCTTAAAATCATCTTTCGTGGATTAAACCAAAATACATATGAGATATTACCAAATTTGAGGCATGAGCAAACCAAAAACTGATCAAACTACACAATACACAACAACATCAACAAAAGAAGAGACATGAGCTATCAAATTAGCAACAACAATTCAATCAAGGAAAGTAAATTAAAACCAAAGACATACCTGGTGTTAGAGTTACAATTGTGATAAAAAGTGAATCCAAAGCACGCCTTTATAAACAGTGATACTAAAGGCAAACTAAACAGTGAATTAAAACTGCCTGAAGATGGTTACTTCGCCTTGGGATGATATTAAAGGGGCTGCCGGTGTCGGTTACAGATGGGTTCTAGTTTTGAAGGCATTGAATGAGCCTTAATCGTCTAGATAAAATTCAAGTAATCACAGTCCAAGAACTCAAGATTCTTTTATTATCTTCAACAGATTGATGGGAAAATGTATATAAGATGCATGATTTGAATGGATTATTTAATCAAACCAAAATAAGAATGTTGATTTAACTTGAGGTCTTATGAGTATCTTCAGTGGATTAATGAAAATGAAACAAGATGTAAGAAATCTTAAAGATAACAACACTGTGAATTAACCAAAATTTATCGAGCGGGGGTCTCTTCGGAAGCGGTCTCTCTATCTCCCAAGATAGAGGAAAGACTCGCCACCACCCACCCCTCCAGACCCTACTCTAGCGTGGGATTTACTGGGTACGTTTGTTTGTTTGTTTGTTTGTTTGTTTGTTTGTTTAATAAAATCCATAAAAGCACAATCTATATGAATTCCTGTATCATTTTCAAAATGTTTATACATTTAGCATTGAGGTTCTTTGAGTATCTTCAATGAACTAACGATAAATGCAAACAAGATACAAGAAATCTTTGAAGAAAACAACATTCTGGTTTAACCCAATTTTAATAAAAGAAATCATTAGATAAATCAACTGCCAACATAATTTGTATGAATTCTTGTATCATCTTCAAGAATGTTCATACATTTACCTTGAAGTTCTGTGAATATCTTCAGTAAATTAACAAAAATGCAAACACGATGCTAGAAATCTTTGAAGATAACAATAATGTGAATCAACCCAGTATTAAATATAATAAATCTTTAAAGAAATCAACCACCAACATTAACTCAAAGATTCTTTTAGCATCATCGGTAAGTTTTATAAAAGATGCAATAAATCTTCAAAGATAAACATAACATAAACATTAGTTCAACCTAAGATTCTTTTAGTAACTTCAACAGATCAATTAAAACCAGAATAAATGTGGGACAATTAAGGGTTTACTAAGATTATTATTGACTCTGAAGTAGTTTTTGATGATGAACATCGTTCGGATTCTGATTATCAAGAAGAAAATGAGAAAACCCCAAATTAGTTTTATGTGTTGGCATGTTCTTGAATATAACATTGGGCAAAAACACATTTACCGATCGAATACAATCATACCTCAAGGGTTTGTTCCAAACCTTCAGGAGCTGCAAGCATTCTAGTTGTCGACACCCGAGGTGATTGAAACTGCATTCTGGATGTCGATGAGACATTTGGAATGAAATGTACAACAGAAAGCTTCGGGGTAGACGAAATTGAGGAGGAATTACAGAAAGGAAACATGGTTGGTGCTAAAGATGCTGAAATTGACATTGTTTTGAGTGGGGGTTTGAGATGATTCTATAGTTAATCTACAATTCGGTGAAGTTTTGGGTCTTTGAAGGTTATCGGAGGTTTTGCCCACAGAGGGTTATCCACAGAAAACTCCAGGGAGTCACATAGAAGAAAGGTGGTGGTGGGATGAGTTGATTTTGAGTTTTTGAGATGATAAAAAGGAGGTGAGTGAAGACGGGGGTGCCCAAACGCCATGGAAACCGCTTTTGAAGGGAGGCGGGAGGTCACACGGACCTTCGGGCGGCGACTGTGGTGAGAATCGAAAACCCACGGGGGAAGCAACAGGCGCGTCTTACAAGGGTAAGTTAAATTACCCTTGTAAGAGATGCATATGGTATTGTGAGAAAAAGAAAAAAAAATTACAAGTGAAAATAATAAATGATCCTTAGCCTAACTACTTAACGTAAGATACTAATAACATATAATATTAGAAGTTTCTAGGTTCAAATCTCACTCCGAGCAAAATGTCCGGAGTTAAATCAGTGAGGTTTCTCTACAATGAGTTTCCTCCTGAGTAGATTGAGGGTGGAATCCCAACTGGGAAGCGGATAAATGGGCAATATAACACTTATAATTTGAATCCGAGTTTGTGTATTTACTGATAAATTTTCTTTTTAAGTGATACGATGAATAAAATAAATATAGACTGAGAATTTTTGACACGGATCTGTTACACGACACGACACGACACGAAGTTAGCAGGTTTCGTGTGTGAGCTTAACAGGTTTCGTGTTTTTAACAAGTCGACATATTAAAGACACGATAAAAATCATGTCTTGACAGATCAAACACATGTTAACCTGTTAACGCACATGTTAAGACTTGTTTATATTTTTAGCTTCTTAAAATAGTTAATATATATATATTTATGATATACATCATTATTTTTCATGTTTAATTTAAAACCTTATCCCTCGCCCAACCGCTTCAATTGAATACGACTATCACAGTACCACCGACCGAGTCACCGTCCTCCGCTTGTGCCCTCTTCATACTCCGTATATCACCTCATGAAACTACGTTATCGGTTAAAAATGTTTTTTTATTGACTTTTGTTAAAAAATATCAAGGATTATCATACTAAAGATTATTGTATATTCATGATTTCGACAGATTTCAGTCAATTTTTGTTTCACTAAACGTGTGTTTTTTATTGTGTCTTGTAACAGGTTTTATCATGTAACCTGTTTCTAAACAGGTTCTTGTTCGTGTCTCAAAAAAATAACACGATTAGTTATCATGTCGTGTTCGTATTAACACTTATCGTGTATATGTTTTATCGTGTTCGTGTATTATGGTATATGTTATGTCGGGCCAAACCGTTAAGATGAAAAGTGAATGATTACAAATGGCTGAAGCCTAGGCGCTATTATCCCACAATCGTAAATAAGCATAACATCAAGGGTCAGTTCCAAACAGTCATCTTGATCCCTCAATATACGCATGTAAAACCTCTGTTCATCTTCGATCTATAAGATTCGAAAACTGATCAAAAACTTTCGAATCTTTAGATGGGTTTGAAGGTCAGAGCAGCAAACTGATGTCATTATTTTGGAGTGTAATCCGTCAACTAGCAGAGATTGAAGCCATGGTAATCATTCATCCCCCTTTCATCATTTGTTCTTCGACAAAATTGAAATATGTTCCTAACGCTGATTCAGTTAACGTATACGACATATATTGTATCTATTTGTTGATATTGGTGTTTTGATTTTATACGTTTTGCTGTGATCTCGTGATTTTTGAGTCTAGGGTTTTATTTACGAAAGTGATTTGGTGTTTTCTGTTTAATTAGGGTTTGAAAGGGACTATTGGTTGATAAAAAAAGGCATCTATATCCTGCTTTTCTCGATTAGGATTGGTAGTATGCAGTGAGATTTATGAGTTTTATCTTTGAAAACCGCCTAACTTTATATGTTCTAAAATTATGTGATTGATGTGTTTTTAAGAGTGTTTGTTGGTATGGCTGTTCATCTGGTGGTTAATAGATTAGATTATTAGAATGTTATCTACATAAGCTGAACATAGTTTACCAGTCAAATATAAGCAAGTGGTTAAATGAATATGTTTTATGCCGTTTCATCTGTGTATATATGTTGTGGTTGATTAAGATATTGATATGGGCACCAATGCCACTTTATATTTTTAGAGTTATCACATAAACATCTAAATAATAAGCCAGTAAAATTTTCAAACTACATGTCTAGTTAGACGTTTCAATATCCATTGGAAGAAAATTCATTGTAAGATTGCGAGTTATGCTGTGCTTTAGTGGGTTAAAAGAATACGAGACACGAGGAAGAGATAGAATCTTCACGTGCATGTGTAAATTCTGTGTATTTTAAAGTGACGGTCACTTGGAATGCCATGGTCACAGAAGGAAAAAGAAGAAATAAAACTTGTTACTTACAAAACAAAATACCCAATAAACATCCCACTCATATTCTTTTAATTACGCATAATGTGTAGTTCACCGAGTCTCTTAAGGACAACAAACATTAAAAGTGAATTCTTTTTTTTTTTTTTTGTAATGCATGAGGTATGACAAGATTTTATTTTAATTTTTTTTTTATATTTAGGCTACTTCAAAGAAGGTAATAACAAGGGAAGAGTGGGAGAAAAAGCTTAATGATGTTAAAATTCGAAAAGAAGACATGAACAAGTTGGTTATGAATTTTCTTGTCACTGAGGGTTATGTTGATGCAGCAGAAAAATTCCGAATGGAGTCTGGCACGGAACGTATCCTTTATATCTCTTAGATAAGTTGGTTATAAAGTTATTATGTTGATTTGAATATATTATTACTTTTTCTTTGAATTTCCTCATAGATAACTAGCAGATATAGACCTTGCAACCATTACAGATCGTATGGCTGTTAAGAAAGCTGTACAGTCAGGGAATGTTGAAGATGCAATTGAAAAAGTCAATGATTTGAACCCTGAGGTTAGTTGCTTCTTTTACGTTTTTGATTGTTTTTAGTAGCACCCGTATTCATGAAAAAGCAATAACTTTTATACAGCAGTTTCAAGCTATATTACTTGTTTGCTTCTTATCATCATTACAAGATATTGACGGGGCTGGTTTTGATTCCCCCACTTTCCTTGTTATTGAAGGGCGCTCCAGGCACTACACCACCTTCTTTCTGATATCGTAGGGGGCAGTTTTAACCCATATATTGGAAATGGACCAGTTTAGGTTAATACTTCGCTTACAGTTTGAAAGTTAAAAATTTTTAGCCAAAAAGAAACAGGTCAAACAAATAGAATGGATAAAAATTTCTCCAATGTGTGCTCAAGTGTTAACAACCTTTGAAATTGCTTCATTGAAGTTTGTTGGATCATTATCTTGATAATAGTGGTTCTATTATTATGTTATATTAATTATTTACAATTTTATAAGAAATTGACTTAAGATTAAGTTGACGGGTCAACTTGACCCTATCGGTTTGGCTGTTTCCCAACCCGCTTGACCCACCCATTTTGCCACCTATAAGCCCTAAGAATTCTCGTGACACAAGCACATGTTTTCGGCATGTAAAATGTCTGATTATACAAAACTCTGAACTTTATTTATGACTTTATCATTGCTTCATTCCCATTGCCCGTTTCTGTCTTGTGCGGTTCTGTTTTTATAAAGTGGAGGAGGATGGTTTAGCTGATCTTGCCTATATTTTCTTCATCTTTAACTGTTATGGTGGTCCTCATCATTTATTAAAACTGTTAATGTGACTCATTATGCAGATTCTAGATACAAATCCCCAGCTATTTTTTCACCTGCAACAGCAAAGGCTGATAGAATTGATAAGGAATGGGAAGGTTGAAGAAGCTTTGGAATTTGCTCAGGAGGAGCTTGCCCCAAGGGGGGAGGAAAACGTAACTTCTAACATCTTCTACGTTTTTTATTCATTTCTCACAGTTGCTTCCCAAGTTCCCATGCAACGTTCTTTCAAGTTTCAAGTTGCAATGACATATTTGCTTGTTATTTTTTATCACCTATTTTTTTTTGATGATATTGATTTTTAATCACTAGAGACAACCTTACCATAGTGCCATTTAAGGGTATGTTATATTTGCAAATAGCAAGAATTTTCTGAACATCATATGCTGTGTTAATTGTCTATATCTTTGAAAAATAGTTTTTAAAGCCTTTAGGACCTCTTCTCATTTCTTTAGTAAAGGGGACCTTAAAAGCACAGTAAATACGGGATTCATTGTTCATATCTGTGTCATGTGGGCTCCCATCTTCATTTATTTTAAGCAGCTAAAGGCTACAGGGAACCTTCTATCACCCTATATAATTGGCACACACAAAATATAAATGTAAAGTAATTATTTCTAAAGATAAGATCCCACTGTTGCAGCAAAGCTTTCTAGAGGAATTGGAGAGGACAGTTGCCTTGCTGGCCTTTGAAGATGTAAAGAATAGCCCTGTTGGAGATCTTTTAGACATATCACAACGCCTAAAAACCGCAAGTGAGGTCAATGCAGCAATCCTTACAAGTCAAAGCCATGAAAAAGGTTTGTTCTTATCCAATTTTGAGTAGATTAGCTTTTGGCAATTAAAGTTTGTATTTGCATATTTTTGGCTCATTTGATCTGGTTCTGTGTTTCTTATGTCATGCATAAGCATCCAGGGTTCAATGTTCAAAGTTTAAAGCCACCTAGTCAGTGCCACTCTTTATATAAAAATTTAACTGAATGCCACAAAGGCCACCTTGGTCATATTTGAAATCCCATGTGAGATCCGAGATAGTATGATGGCTAAATGGGCTGGTCGGGATGGGTTGGGCAACCGATTAAAACATGTAAATTCTTGGTGCAGGATAAAATGGTTACTTTGATCATTGAACACTTTTTTTCTGCATTTCATAAGTAACTAATATATTAAATAGAGTAAACCACACTAACTTCCACTGCGGTAAATCTAAATTGTCCCTAGGCTATTTTGTACACATAATCTGTTCCTTGAAGAAAGTTTGCATGCTTTGGTCCCTGAAGTGAATGATGTGGGATTGGACCCGTGAAGCAGGGGCAAGCTTACCGTTTTTATCATTATTTGGAGAAAATGATTTAAATGAAAACCGAGAAACCTTGAAAACCTAAAACCCAATTTTATTTATGATCAAAACCTTGGAAAGCAGAAGAAAGTTTATAAAAATCAAACTGATTTTTTTTAGTTAGATGAAAAATAGTTTTTTTTTAAGATAAGGTGATGAGAGTGACACACCCGAAGGTCCCAAATTTGTTGAAATAACATACTTTCGTTTAAGTGAATTGAAATCAACACAATATGCTTTTTGATTGATATGATACTTGGGATTAGTATTTATATTGAGATGTTGATATAATAAACAGACCCGAAGCTCCCAAGTTTGTTAAGAATGCTTTTATGGGCTCAAAATCAGCTTGATGAAAAGGCGGATTACCCACGGATAACCGATCTTTCCACTGCTACTCTCGAAGACCCATCTGTTTGACTAAATCTGACTTCTGTCACATGCCAGATAATGAAACAGAAACCAACCCGGGTACACATAGTTGTAATGTTTTCATCATTTGTTTCTATCTTGACAATGTTTTAGTTGTAATCAGAAGTCTATGTGGTTAGTGTTTTAGAATGAAAATTACAAGGATGCCCTTCTCGGTTTCTCTTTTGAAATAAACCATGATCAAATTTGGTAGTCATATTTGGTTGGTGATAATACGAACGTTCATGATAGCATGTGTCCAATCATTAAACATTCGTATATGTTTGTGTCCAATCGTTAAACATTCGTATATGTTTGAGGTGTGAGCGCTCTTTTCATCTTATTGAACAAAAATTGATATGCTTACGTAACTCATTAAAGTTGCCTTTTTTATAAGATACTTATCTCTAATTTTCTTTATGTTAAGATCTTGGCTTCAACGAATATTTCAAAGATCTGAGTAGACGAATATTAGACTCATATAAGAATTCTTTTTCAACTGGTATTGTTGAAACATTAGTATGCATCTAATTGGGTTCAAAAGACGAAAAAATAAATATGTTGATTTAGCTATCTTGCAAAGATATGCAAAGATATTTACGTGACCCTTTAAAGTTTTATTGTTTATGATAGTTTTTAAGATCGTTCTTTTTCAAGTCTCGTGATCAGGAACTTGGGGTCCACATAAAAGACAATTTTTCAAGAACAGACGCTCTCAATCAAAAATAATAAGAACCACTAAAATTAACCAAATTATGAAAATCAATTTCAAAATTATAAGAAAAGAGTACAATTACAAGATTGTGAAATCAAGTTGAGCTTGCTTAAAGCCCATATAATATGTTGCAGCCCAAAACAATTGGCAGCCCAAAATTTAAAACCAATCCGGCACAAGCCCACAACGGCCCATAATAAAAAACAAACCCTTTTTAAGGAAAACTTCATAAAAAGATAACCAAGTTTCAATTAAGTTACTCTTTTTTTTTTTTGTCTTATTTAGGTCACTTAAGTTTAAATGAATGTTCTAATATTATATATTTTACCTGTTTTACAGGTAAACATGATGATGTGGCTATTTTTTGTTTTTCTTTTTCTTTAAATATGTTGATGTGGATATTAAATATAATAATATATAATTATTAATTAAATAAACACATATTATCTTTTGGAAACTAACTGATCGACTTTTTAGTTTCCACCATCAAGCTTGAGAGAACATGCAATAACCCTAATCGAACGAGGTCGAATTAGAATAATTTTTCGCTGTCGATTCGAAGAAAAGCGAGTATAATCATCATTAAAGAAACAACGGTAAGTATTTGTTATGTTATCAGATCTATTAATCTATTCTAATTATGATATGAATGTTCCGATCGATTAATCGGTTATTCAAAAACACCACATGTTGCCGTCAATGTTAGATTATTATTCCTGTAGTTTTAGGTTTGACTTTTTAAGTAATATGTTATTTGATTCTCCTACAATCATTGTAGTTTGATTTATTAGGGAGGATTTCTTCTATTAATATTTAAGTTTTGTGGAACCTACTCTTGCAACTATTGATTATTCTCAAAGAGATAAAATTGGTTGAATTGTATGAGATTTATCTAGTATGAACACAAAGAATACATAAAGATATTTGATATTTCTTCTGCTTTATTGTTTCATGTTATGTTTGTAATAGTTAATTACTATAAGTTGAATATTTTTTATTCTTTTAATATGTAGGTAAAGATGAACTTAGAAGATGATTTTAATCCTTTTGAATTAGATCAAAATGATGATAATGATGTTATTATGAACCAAGCAATCAATGATCCTCTTTTTAGTGTACTTTGTTATTATAAGGATGATGAGAATGAAGATGATGTTATTTCTATTGAAAGTTGGAGTGAAAGTGAACAAGATTATAAGAGTAATAGTGATGATGATTGTGAACATGAAGTTGCATATCCATGTTATGATCCTAATGTGGATTGGAAATTGATGAAGCCTATGATAGGAATGAAATTTGAGAGTCCTGCTCAACTAAAGGAAAGCTTAATTGATTATGGTGTTTCAAATGATTACCAATTGGTGTTTTTGGTAAACAATCACAATAGGTTATTAGTAAGATGTGGGAAAGAAGAATCCTAGGAGGATAGATAGTGAGGGAAAAAAAATATGGAAGTGTCCATTTAGGCTTTGGGCCTCTAGAATTAGAGGTGAGGGTTCTTTCAAATAAGGGATGACATTGAAATGGATAGTGAGGCTTTGGGAAAGAAGAATCCGAAGAGGATAGTGAGGGTTCTTTTAGAAGTGGTTTCTTGATCATTTAAGGGATGGCATTGAAATGGAAGGTGGGTTTGGCCTAAGTTTGATTTCTGATCAACACAATGTATTTTGTACTAGTTACTCATCTTTGTTATGTATTCTTGTTATATATTTGTTTATATGTTATGTGTTTGTTGTTGTCTAGGGAATTATAGAAGCTGTGAAAGATGTATTTTTATATGCTGAGCACAGACAATGCACAAGACACATTGATGCTAATTTTAAGAAGAAATTCTGTGGGCTTCAATTTAAAAATCTATTTTGGGGCGCAGCAAATTCAACTACCGAAAAACAATTTGAAGAAACAATGAAAGAGCTAAAAACCATTAGCAGAGGTGCGCATACTTATCTTATGGAAAGAAATCCAATTACTTGGTCAAGAGCGTTTTTGAGATTAATAGAGCTTGTGATGCATTTGAGAATGGAATGATTGAAGCTTTAATCCACGTATTCGAGTCGCGAGAAGAAAGCCTATCATCACTATGTTAGAAGAAATCAGAACATTTGTGATGCATAGAATTTTCTTAATGGTGAAAAAAGCAGAAACTTTAGAACATGACGTATGTCCAGGAATCAGGAAAAAACTAGAAGATATTAAAAAGAAACAAAGGTAATAATTGTATTTTTAAGTTTTTTATTACTTTGTATGAATTTTTATGGACTTTGCGGGTTGATTGTGTAGGCATTGGAAGGTGACTCCAAGTGATAATATCATATTTGAAGTAAGAAACGAGAAAGATGCATTTGTAGTTGACATTGATGAACAAACTTGTACTTGTAGATCATGGCAATTGTTAGGAATACCTTGTGTTCATTCAGTAGCAGTTTTATCTTTCATCAACAAGGACCTAGAATTTTATGTTAGTAATTGGTTTAAAAAGGATATGTTTAAGGAAGCATATACATATTCTATCAAACCATTGAAAGGAAGTATGTATTGGTCTAAAACAGATGATATAAAACCGCTACCTCCAAAAGAAAGACGAATGCCCGGCAGGCCAACGGTAAAAAGGAAAAGAGATTTTTCAGAGAAAGAGAAGAGGAACTCGAAAGTCAGATTTGGAAGAAATATGACTTGCAAAAATTGTCAAGGAATTGGACACAATATCAAGTATTGCACTAAAGAGAAAAGAAATCCGGAACCAAAAGAGGCGAGGCCAAAGGGTAGATCTAAAAAAGTAAAATCAACAAGTGTGACCCGCGATGAGAATGTTGTCAGGTATTTTGTTACTTTCCTTGTTGTTTCTTGCAATTGTTTAGAATTTTGGATTAGTATTTTTAAGGTGTTTTTTATTTGTATTACTAGATTGGAAAGAAAAAAATTATGGTCATTTTTTTGGTTATGACATATTTTAGCAAAAAGGTTGCTATCATAGCTTATGTGAAAAAACGTTTAGTTTTTTAGTTACCAGCATAGCAAATAAAAATTACATTAATGTATGTTAAGGAATTAAATTACAGGTTAGCATTATAGTCAACTAAAATTAGAATCATCCTTATTAGATATTCATCATAGATATTAAATAATAAATCGTTGTAAAATAATTATCCTTTTTTGAATTTATTAGTATGCCACCATCGCATATAACCTTTTTTCAAATATAAAATCTAAATAAGACTTAAAGTATTTATATTTAATAAATTTTAAAAAATGTTTTTAAATAAGACTTAAAGTATTTATATTTAATAAATTTTAAAAAATGCTTTTAAATCCACATCTGCTATAAATAAAAGGAAAAACAAACTAAAAGAAAGAAAATACAGCCACATCATCATGTTTACCTGTAAAACGGGTAAAACATCTGATATTAAAACATCCACTAAAACTTAAGTGACCTAAATGAGACAAAAAAGAATGAGTATCTTAATTGAAACACTATTGAAACTTATTATTTTTTTATAAAGTTTTCCCCTTTTTAAAGGGTTTAGTGTTCCTAGAGGAATAGAGGATGTTTTCAAGAAAGGCTTACCTAACATAAAAAAAGAAATACTTACATACTACATATGAAATATGCAAGTATTGAAAGTGTACCAACATGTTTTAATGATGATTAAAATAACTCAATCTAAATCATATGCTCACTTTTACCAGAAATGATGATTAAAATAACTCAATCTAAATCATATGCTCACTTGACCTTCTGGTAAAACTTTTCTATTAGCCAATATAAGCTCATCAATGCTTAAGACCCACATTAAGAACCTAATAAACTAAAAACACATTAAAAGATCCAAAAATTACTACAAAGATCCAACCCGAATAACCTAACACTGTTCTCTGAAGAATATGAAACTATTACCCAAAAAAGACACACTAGAAATACCCGACCCAAATAACATAGACCCTTGTAGTATTTGCCAAATGTAATCCTTGTTGCTTTGGCAAGAGTAGTTTGGTAATTTTGTGCTGCTGCTGCTGCTGATGCTGATGATGGAAGGTGCCATCATCAAAGTTGAGAGCATAACTTGAAGGATCATACTGAAAATTGAATACTTTCTTGGGACCTCCATAAAGAGCAACAAGAATGCTCTGCTTCTTCACAACCTTTTTCATGGCTGCTCTCATTCTCCAAAACAAGCTTCTACATTGGCTCTTTGAACATTTGTTCCTCCACACCAATCTCTCAATAACTCCCATTTCTTGAAAGAATAACCCAAAAACTGTTTTTTTTTTTTTTTTTTGAATCTTGATCACTACCCACTTCAAGAAACTTCAATTCTGCAATAAGGTAACAGATTCAAAGAGAACATGTGACCACCCATGATGAAATTGGAGAATTTTTGCACAAAAGCTAGAGATAGTGGTTTGCTGCAACTATGCAAGAAGCCAAGAAACATAAAATTTAGCAGATAGTGAGAGATGTTATTTTGGTAGAATCACAAAGAAACTAGGTTATCAACTTCAAGATTTACCAAATGAGCGAGAGATTGGTATACTTGAATGTAGATCGTTGTGGTGGTTGAATACCCAATTCAAGAATCTTTAAAAAGTTGCATAAATGACTCAAGATTCTATAATTTCCACTTCAAGTTTTGCACAAAGAAAGCAAAATATGTTGGATGCCCATTCAAAAGAAATCAAGAGAACAAAGATAAGTGGGGAGACCAGTGTGGTAGCATACCCATTTCAAGAGTCTTTAAAAGTTGAATAAAGATTCAAGATGCTATCATTCCCACTTCAACCTTTGCACACAGAAAGAATTATTATTATGCCTGAATACCCATCTAAAAATGCCACAAAAATATGCAAAAAAACATAAATAAAGAAGGGAGATTAGTGTGGTAGAATACCAAATTCAAACTGAAGGTTGCATAGAGATTCAAGATTCAATAAGTCTCACTTGATGAAGTTTGAAAGTTTGACATGGTAAAAGTGAGAGTGGGTTAAAGATCTTTTGTATTTGGGTTAGATTGGTGTATGATGAGTAGAATCGTATAACGCATAAAGAAATCAATACTTATATATTTTTCTGAAAGTTGTTTAGGTGTTTTATAGAGGAAGCTATCTCACCTTGAACTACGGTGTATTTTACACTCTTATCTCTAAAAGCTAATATTTTTCCCCTGTAAAACGTACCCTTAACTGCGGTGTATTTAAAACTTGATCAATATCGGGTATAAATGGTTTAGTTATTTTAGTTACTGAGATATGTTTTTTGGTAAATTTGGTTAGACATTGGCTAACCGATGGTTATAAACGTGGACCAATTCAAGACTAATCTCTTTTAATAAATGCAATCAAACTTACGTTGAATAGAAAAGCAACAAATAGTTGTTTTGTAAAAGAGAAATAAGAGACAGAGTAATATATTTATTCATAAAATTTATAATAAATTTTCTTATTTATGCAATAGTATAAAAATATAGAGGTTGTTTTAGAGACGATTTTGTCTTTCAATTATTTACACGTATATATAACTTAATCAATTATAAAACTCAATTATAAAGAAAATTAAAAGCATAGGGACTAGCGAAAGTTTTTGAGATCGAACTATACGTTTTCTTTTTTGTTGGTTTCATAGAAAAACTTTTATGCAGTTGAGATAGTAGCAGGATTTCCCTGTATATTTAAAAACCAACTCAAATGAATAGTGTGAATAGTGTTTATGATATTTTGTTTTTAAGATTAGCCACAGTTGTATTGTTTATTGACAATATCCCCCCTTGGCTTTAAAGAGGAGAAAGAGTTCGGATGATTCAGATCCCCATTTCACATCCGATTCTAGAGAGAGAAAGTGCTCTCTCTTTTGTCGTGACTCGCCGGTTGTGCCGCCGCCGGCACCGGCTGCACCGCCACCACCTGCAAGCCATCGCCTGCAACGCCTGCCGGCCGGCCTTCGTCTGTGTGTGCGGGTGTGTTGCCACCCACAGCCATCACTGGTGGTAGTTTGGTGGCAAGCGGCTATGTGTGCGTCGTGGAGATGAGGCTTACGAGGCAGAAATTGGTATCATCGCGTAGATCTTGGGATGGATGTTGTGATAGCCGATGTCTGATGGTCGTCGGTGTCTCTAACCCCAGATCCGGCCGCCACCGCTGCATGTGTGTCGTTGTGCCTCTGCTCTTTTACGAGCTCTGTTATGATGGTAGGGGTGTCGGGTCGTTGTCATTGTCTCGGAACCCCCGGCCAGATGCTGTGCTATGTTGTGATGGTCGTTTGTGCCCGGAGTTGCCTTCACCGGCATTCTGATGGCGGCGATTGACTACGTTAATAATACCGGTTCTTTGAATCATCTATTTTGGGAACGGTTGTCTTCATTACGGCTTAATCTAAGATCTTGGTATGCAGAAGAGTTTGTGTCCATGATGATGAGGAATAACTCATCTGAGATTTTGTTGGTGTTGTTAAATGATGTATGACAGATTCCTTGTGTCGATGATGATGAGGAATAACTCATCTGAGACTTTGTTGGTGTTTTGGTTCTTTTTTTGATCAAGACCATGTTGTTGTCTTAATACTTATATAAGACTTTAAACATGGTTTTGTTTTGTTTTCTGTTTTGGTCTGTTCTTTGCTTGATGATGTTTGCTTAGACCATGTTGTTAGTTTGAGTCGATGATGATGAGCAATTCTGACAGAATCTCAGCCTTTAGTTATATGTAAAATTTCATCATGAACAAATAGTATATATTAAAGAGTAATTGAATAGGTCTGTGAGTTGTTTGCTTTTAATAAAAAATTTATTTACTCGTTTCCTTTTAATTATTGGAGTTTGTGCATGATCAGAGTAAATAAGGTGACTAGTGTAAAATGGTGATGGTCCATTTGTTTGTTTTTTGTTTTTTTTTTAATTTTTTCTTTATATTTAACGGCACTCCATTTGTGTTTATGTGCCTGATCATAGTAAGAGCATTCACTTCTCACCTTTTATATATTTGTAAGTATGTTGTTTATATGATAGAGAATTAATTTTAATTTGTTATCATTGAATGATATAAAACATATTACTATTTATCTTTATATTTGATAAAACACATGTTATCTCTATTAATTTTTTAATAATCTTTAAAAATAGTTGTGAGCATAACAGAGAGACAAATATGATGATAAATGTATTAAAAAGTACTATTAATTAAAAATTAAAAATAAAAAATAATAATTTTAATATAATTATAAAAATAAAAATAAAATATGAAATATAAATACAGAATACTCTAAAGTAGACAATTTTGCAAGGTGCCCTATGAAAATAATAATAATAATAATAATAATAATAATTTGAGCTTGCTTTTGTTAGAATTTATTATTACTTATTAGTGAATTTTAAATTTTATGGGAAGACTGAAATTCCATAACAATGGTGGTCGGACCTATAAGTTGTCATGTCTCTGTCCACCTGTATTCTGTGGGCCTCACTTGCAGCAGATCATCAATCCCTTTTTACTTTTTACTTTTTATCACATCCATCCATCCTCCTACGCATCCTTCTCTTTTACTATACCATTTTATTTTATTTTATTTATTTATAAACATTTAATAGATTAAGTTTATTGTATTTATTTATAAACATATAATAATAAACATGTGTTTTTCAAGACAATCAAACTTAGTTGGTGTTTGTTTTTTAAGAAAATCTCTTTCCCACCTCTTCATCTGCGTGTACGCAGACGCGGGAAGAGGTTTTGAGTCCTCTTTATCTGGGTGTACGCAGACGCGGGAAGAGGTTTTTAGTGCACAGACTTTTGTTTTTTGGAAGACGTTTCATTAAAAAACGTCTGCGCGAGATCTTCTTGGTACAGACATGGACTAGTGTCTTCATGCGGGAAGACATTTCATCAAACATCTTCTCCCTTCATAAAAACCTTTTAACTCAAATAGCAGCCCCTCTCCTCCCGCAGCCAGCCTCTCCTCCTGCAGCCCCCCGTCGGGCCACCTTCTCCCCCACCTGCTGTCGGAGATTCCCAAATCTCTGGCCTTTAATCGATTCAACACCTCGATTTGAACAAGGGGTTTAGGTGAATTTGATTATTGGTTCAGTTAGGGTTTTGTGATGGAGTTAATTGGGGTTTTTTTGAACGTTGTATTACTGGAGGATGTGGTGTTCATTGCTTCGATTTGTGCTGCGTAGGGATGGCAATGGGTCAGGTATGGGTCGGTTATTGGTATTCCCAACCCCATACCCGATTGTTAAACCCTGTCTCATACCCGGCTCAATACCCATCGGGTATCTATCGGGTATTACCCGTCGGGTATCGGGCATTCCCGCGGGTTTCGGGTGTACCCGTTGGGATTTCAAAACTAAAAAAAAATATAATTCTTCTTTTTTATATAGATCAACTTTATATATATATTAACATCAAGATACATGAACCCAAAGACATTTTGGTACATGTTCAAAATATAAGTTACCGAAATACATCTCCAACAATTCCATGAAGAAGCCACTACCCAAAATAAAGGTACCAAAATATACAGCCCTGTCCAAAATATAAATCTAGTAATTCCATGAAGACGGATATATGTTTTTCGGGTAAATGGGACGGGTAAACGGGTATATGTTTCGGGTAATTGGGTCGGGTAAACGGGTATATCACCTAATCCCATACCCGTCCCATACCCATGAAAATTTTTAAAATTAATCTCATACCCGTCGGGTTTCGGGTATACCCGTCCCGTGTGTTTCGGGTTTCGGGTATCCCCGTCGGGTTCGGGTTTTTTTGCCGTCCCTAGTGCTGCGGTTGTTTTTTGGGTTTTGGTGAGGTGGGTGTGGAGACCCAAATGGGCTACTTATGCTATCAAGAATTTGAATTCAATGATTTCATCAAATAATTGTTCTTCAATCGATTTTGTTTCTTCTGTTTTGGCCCAAATGATACGGTTTTAATTTGGAATATTATTTGTATTCTTTTTTATTTAGCCTTTGTTTGATTAAAATATATATAAATGGATCTAAAATATATATAAAAGTGATAATCAATTATATTATGATTTGTTTTATTAATAAGATATAAATTTGATTGTATGGTTATGCTGATTGTGTGGTTTTGATTGTTTAAAAAATAGGTTTAATTTAATTACAGAATATTTTAGCATTCTGCAGATGTTAAAAAAACAGTCTTTTTCTTGCAGACTGCAGACATTTGGTCCAACTCTTCTGCTGCAGATGTCTGCGGATATGATCCGCAGATCGCAGACATTTTCCTGCAGAAAAAACAAACAACACCTTAATAATCGAATGGTTGATGTTAAATAATAATATGTTAATGTTAATGATTACTTTTACGTTTTTGAACTACAAATTACATCATGTATTCATAATAGCATATTTAAACGCTCGCCACTTACGAGAATTTTCATCAATACTTTTTTGACATCATTAGAGTATATATCCTTCATCAATGACTATTTTTAAAACTATTAAACAAGGGTTTGGTTAATTGAACACCTCGTTATTTTAAATCAACATCCTAAAATTACTATAATAGCCGTATAGCCCCATACGCGTTGTATAGGGGGTCGTATAGCGCTATACAGGGCGTATAACCCCTCTGACAGCCCGCTGAATTTTCCCTCGTAGTTAGTGTCAAAATTAGTTATATGCGTCGTATAGCCCTATATGTGTCGTATAGGGGGTCGTATTGAGCTATATAGGGCGTATAGCTCTCTGACACCCCCCTTAATTTTTCTCGTTTTCAGTGCATTTGACCCTATATGTCGCGTATGAACTCATACAAACAAACAAACAAACCCAGTAATAAGGATGTCGCGTATGAACCAAAATTGCGCGTATGAACCCATACATGACGTATAAAAGAATGTCGATTTATCTGAGTGGTTGTGTATATATTAGGACCCTTAAACAATCATACGCAACAAATTTAGTATTTGCAAGTCTCAAATAACAAATTGGAGCATATTATATCTCTCTTTGTCTTTTTCCCATCGTATTTCTATTCTTATTAATCCAAAATGTTGATAGTTTCTTTTGATTTTTTTTAATTTTTTGTATATTGTATATTGTATATTATATATTTGATTTTTTTATTTTTTAATTTTTTGTATATTGTATATTATATGTATGTCAGTGGGGATTTTTATTTTGTTTTTTTATATTATATATTATATATTATATATAGCAAAATTAAGACATGCAAGGGCATTTAGCTTGCTGCCTTGTGAGCTCTTTCACTATACATAAGACCCGGGTTCAAGTCTAACATTCACTATATTTTGCATGTTTTCTTAATTAACTTATATTTTAGTTTCTCATATAATAGTAGTAGTAGTTCAAATTATATCTATCTTAAAAACTTTATTATATAATATTACGAGTTTACTTTTATGTGTAAATTTTGTTTGGAACGAGTTGGGTCAAATATTATAATTTTATTTCGTTGGTATAAGTTCGAGTTACTCTATGTTTTAATGTAAATTTTGCTAGAAAATATGTTAGAGCGAATGTAATCTATGTTTTATCATGCCGCCCATGTGTTTCCCGCACTTCATTATTTTGATGTACATTTTGAGTTGTTATACGTTTTAACGTAAATTGTGTTTGAAATATAGTCGATTTAAATAAAATGTATTTTCATTTGATGGTACAAATTCGTGTTACTTCATGTTTTACGTAAATTTAGTTCGGAAACAAGTTGAGTCGATTATATTTTATACTTGATCATGATACGTACATTCGCCGCCTCCGCAACGCGCGACGAGTTAATTACTGGTTATTTATAATCCCATTTTGTCTCCCTCTCAAGCCACTTTCAATTTATTTACTGTGGGTCCCGCATATCCACATGGTGTTCATTTTTTATTTTACATTGTTTCAAAATAAACATAAAACCATCAACATGGCAATATGTACTACATTTATCTTAAATTTTTTATACATAGATCGTTTTATTTTTTATGTCACGTGGTTATATAAAGTTGACATGCTCACAAGTAAGGAAATTACAAGTGCATCTTCAAATAGACATAATAAAGTTTTTAGAAAAATGGTGATGACTCAAAATGTTGATATATTACTCCACTACTTTAATTCACTTAACTTGAAAGTTGACATATTTCCTCTGAGTTCTTTTATTACCCTTGTTAAAGTTACCTGTACAAATATTCTCTGAAACATCTTTTTCCCCTAAACTTTATTCAGGTTTTTGAAAATATTTCCATAGATTTAACGCTGATATTAATTATTGCCACAATGTGCTTGCTTCTTTATTACTAGGAAGAGTTTGGGAATCAGATTTTTTTTTTAAATTAGTTATAAAAAATATTGTATTCATATTTTTGTTTAAACACGTAAAAACCGCAAAAAGCTATAAAAATCATTGGGGGTTTTGTCACGTAATGGCTCGCTTACGACTAGAACATACCACGTACTCGATATACGTTAAGAAGTTGACTTTCAAAAGAGGTGTGGACTTTCAGAGTATACACTTAGCTTTATTATCGTTGTTTTTATTCGATAGTTTTTTTCTTTTATATTTGATTACTTTTTAATTATATGAGGTTTCACGATCTTACGAAAATTATAGATTTAGGTTATTCTACAAAGTGTATTTTTGCTAAAAAGTGTGAGAAGACACTAAAAAGTCATAAGAAATTAATATCTCACAATCAAAATCGAATTTTAAAAAATTACTTCGGTGTCTCTGTTTCTCTCGATGTCCACTTTCAGAAAAAAAATTAAAAAAAATAATTTTTTTTCATTATTATTTTATATGACACAATAACGTTATTGTGTCTTTTATATTGACACAGGAAGTCATTGTGTCTTTTATAATGACGCAATAAAGTTATTGTGTCTTTCATAAATGACACAATAAAAAACCGTTAACTTTTTTATTTTTTTTATTTTTGGTTTATTTTTTTTCTTAGTGAGTATGACTAGTGAAACAAAAGCTACGAATTACTTTTTTGAAATTCACTTTAAATTATGAGATATAATTTTTTGTGTATTTTTTTGACTCATTGTGATAGAGGAAAGACTCGCCGTCACCTATCCCTCCCAGACCCTGCTCTTGAGTGGGACTTACTGGGTATGTTTGTTTGTTATTTGTTTTGTTTGACTTATTATGTATTCTCACACTTTTAAGCAAAAATACACTTTTGTAGCAAAAATACACTTTTGTATTTGAAACTTTTTACTTTTTGACTCCTTAATATTGTTTCACACTAACATGGATAGTAAATGACAATTCGATAGTTATTCTCAAGGCACATTTCACTAACCGGTCATGGTTTAAACCGGTTTAATATATTTACATAAAGCGTAACCAAACCGCATGAAACGTATCACTTTTCTCTTTAAAGATCGGTTACTAATCTGATGTAACCTGAACCGGTTTGACTTTGTTTAACCTATATAAACCGGTTGTAGAATTCCAACCAAACCAACTACACTATTTGAGTTTGACTGATTTAGTAGGTGTAGATTGATGAGATACAGCTCTAGTTGGTAGACCAAATGAAGGCTATGGTTTGGTACCCGCAACTACATGCCCCATGCTGACCAGCCTTTGACCCAGAGAGAATGGGTCCAATGTACGGTTCCACATAATAAAAACTTCGAAATCTATGTAAGAGCATTTTATAAAAATATATGAGTGTGTTTGATATACTATATGAAATGATTTTTAGTGGTTTGAGTGAAATAGAGAGAAAGTATTATTATTGATAATATTTGAATAATTACTGTTTAATCCCTATAAATTTTTTAATATTTATTAAAATGGTTGTGAGTGAAGGATAATTAAAAAGGTAATGATAAGTGCATAAATATTATTATTTATTTGAAAATAAGAGAGAAAATATAGTGATTTTTATTGTAATTTTATGGATAAAGATAAGGAATTCATTCACATTTCATTCCTTAGTTTTATTCTTATAATTACACAAAAAATCATCAATTCCTTTCTCTCCTTTCAATTAAATAATATATTATATATATATTTTCATTATATTTTCTCTCTCATTCACTTACAACCATTTTCATTAATATTAAAACATTTATAAGGGTTGAACAGTAAAGGGCTGTTTGACAATATTTGAATGATTAAGTGCTGAATCAATAAGAGGTCTGAACCATTAAGTGTTGGACCATTAAAAGTTAAAATATCGCTTAACTATTCAAAGACAAATGGCTGACCAATTAGGATAAGATGTCTTAACCATTCAACATTATACCGTTTAACCATTCAATGTTAGTATAATGCTTTTCAATGTTAGTATAATGCTTAATCATTCAGAGTCAAATTTCTTAACCATTCAGACATTTGCTCGCGAAACAAACAGTCTGAACCATTAAGTGTTGAACCATTCAGACATCTAAACCATTAAGAGGCTGATTAAGATGCTGACAAACAGCCCATAAACCCTTAAATTTACAAATCAAGAGTAACATTTTATCTCTTTCACACTCACACTCACACTCACACTCACACTCACACTCACACTCACACTCACACTCACACTCACACTCACCCTCACACTCACACTCACACTCACACTCACACTCACACTCACACTCACACTCACACTCACACTCACAATCACACTCACACTCACACTCACACTCACACAGGGCCGGCCCATCCTTGTTATCCAAGACGCGCTGGGTTTGGGCCCCAAAAAAATAGGGGCCCATTTAAAAAAAAAATTTGTATACATAGGCCCATTTCTGATTTCTCAAAACTTCTCAAACCCAAGAGGCTTTCAACCGGCTTTCAACTGGCAGTCCCCCTATTCACGGTATTCACCTTCTTCAGTTCTTCGAAGTTCGAAGAGTCAATCGATTCCAATCCCCTATACGGGCGGTGGGCTGTGGGCGACGAATCGACGATATGAGGCGTGCGTCCGAACTCTTCTTCGATCAGTTCTTCTTCGATCAGCTCTTCTTCGATTTGGGCGACGATAAGAGTCAATCGATTCCAATCGAAAGTTCCTCTTTGTCGAAGGTTCAATCGAAGTTCCAACGATTGCCTCTTTGTCGAGCAGCTCTTCTTCGATTTGGGCCTCTCTTCTTGTTTCTCTCTTCTTGTTTCCCTGATTTGTCGACAGAGGGGTGGCCACAGGCCCACAGCAGAGGGTCGATTTGGGTCTCTCTTCTTCGATTTGGGTCGATTTCGAGCCACAGCAGAGGCCAGAGGGGGTGGCCCGGGTGGGGCTGTATTTTGGGTATCGGGTGTGCAGAGGGGGTGGCAAGCAGAAGCAGCTTTGATAATATCTTTTGTTGTGTGGGTGTGCTTTTGATAATTTGTTTTCAAAGAATCAAAGGTTAGTCCTCTACAGCTCTACTCCTCTTAAATCTTCATTGATTAATTTTTTTAACTGCTTTGATAATATGTTTTAGTTTTGTTTCCCTGATTAGGTAATTAGGTTAAGTTGATTATTGATATATTGATTTGGTATTAAGTTGGCCTTTGATTAGTTATTAAGTTGATAAATTGATTTGGTATATTCTTAGTTATTAAGTTGATAAGTTGATATATTGATTTGGTATTTTGTTGGCCTTTGATATATTGATTAGGTAATTAGGTTAAGTTGATCTACTTTAAAATGTCAAATAGATTTCGAAAATACCCTTCCGGTGCATCAAAAAAGGCAAAGAAGGCAAAACAAGAAGCTTTAAACGAATCAATAAAAGGATCACTACTTAAGTTTGTTACAACCTCGAATTCAAATGCTACAATAAATCAAGATGAACAGATAAACCTAGATGAACCAACAAACTTTGATGAGCATATGAATTTAGATGAACAAAATGATGTGAATGAGCGTACAAATAGTGATGATCCTACAAATAGTAATGAAAATCAAAATCAATTTAACGAACCTCCAAATTTTGTTGATCCATGTCAATGGAATAATATTAGTAATAATTTAAGAGATCTAATTATAGAAAAAGGCCCGGTTAAAATTTATAATTATAATTTTCCAAAAGATAAAAATTCAAGAAACTTTAGTACTTCTCTTATATGCAAACTTTACCGAATGGAGAAAAATACGAAAGAAAATGGTTGATTTATTCTATAGAGTTAGATAGAGTGTTTTGCTTTTGTTGTAAGTTATTTAATGTGAATCAATGTACGAGTAAATTAGCAAATGAAGGTACTAACAATTAGAATAATATTAGTAGAAATCTAAAAGAACATGAAACAAGCAATGCACACATTACGAATATGAGAACATGGATGGATTTAGAGATAAGATTGGCGAAAAATAAGACTATTGATAAACATATACAAGATCAAATAAATAAAGATAAAGAACATTGGAGAAATATGCTACTAAGAATTATTGCTATTATAAAGAATTTTGGTAAAAATGGGGTATCATTTCGTGGATCAAATGAAAAACTTTTTCAAGAAAACAATGGTAATTTCTTAAGTACTATTGAGATGATTGTAGAATTTGATCCAATAATGCAAGAACATATCCGACGTATAAAAAGTAAAGAAATTCATAATCATTATCTTGGACACAATATGCAAAATGAACTAATTAGCTTATTAGCAAACAAAATCAAAACTATAATTATTAACAAAGTTAAAAAGGCTAAATATTTTTCAGTTATACTTGACTGTACACCCGACACAAGTCACAAAGAACAAATGTCTATTATCTTACGATGTTTAGATACTTCTTTAACCCCAATAGTTGTTAAAGAATACTTTATAGAATTTTTAATAGTTGATGATACAACAGGTAAACGTATATTTGATACTATCATCGAAGAAATTAATAAACTAGGTCTCGATGTAGATAATATTAGGGGACAAGGTTATGATAATGGATCAAATATGAAAGGAAAACATCAAGGAGTACAAAAACGATTATTAGATATTAATCCTAGAGCATTTTACACACCATGTGGTGCTCATAGTTTAAATTTAGTAATTTGTGATATGGCTAAATGTTGTAAAAAAGCTAAGGAATTTTTTGGAACAGTACAACGTGTTTATTGTTTGTTTTCATCATCCCCTAAAAGGTGGAAAATTTTAAAAGATAATGTTCCACATTTAACTGTTAAGTCATTATCACAAACACGTTGGAAAAGTCGCATAGAAAGTATCAAAGCCATTAGATTTCAAGCTCCACAATTAAGAGAAGCATTATTAGAATTATATGATGAATATGATGATGATGATGATGATGATGATGATGATGATGATGATGATGATCTTAAATATAAAAGTGAGGCTAAATCCTTAGGTAGAACTGAATTAGGTAATTTTGAATTTTTATTAGGCATGGTTATTTGGTATGATATTTTGTATGCTATTAATATAGTTAGTAAAAACTTACAAGCAAAAGACATGAATATTGATGAAGCTATAACTCAATTAGATGGACTTATATGTTTTTTTAAAAAGTATAGAGATGAAGGATTTGAAAAGGCTATGAATGAAGCTAAAGAAATTGCACTAGAGATGAATGTAGAACCTACTTTTCATGAAAAACGTATTATTCGTAGAAATAACAAATTTGATGAAAATGTTAATAATGAAACTTTGAAAACACCCATGGAAAGTTTTAGAACCGATTACTTTTTATACATAGTAGACCAAGCTATCTCTTCACTTAAAAGTAGATTTGAGCAACTTAAAGGGTTTGAAAGTATTTTTGGTTTCTTATTTACAATTAAAAAGTTAAAATCTATGAATGAAGAAAGTTTAAAGAAAAGTGTATTAACCTTGAAAATGTATTAAAATACGATGATGCTGTAGATGTTAATGGTTTAGATTTATTTCAAGAACTAAAAATGTTAAGAGAAATTATTTCTTTAGAATCAGACACACTAATTGATATACTAAATTAAATTAAAAGTTTTAATTCTTTTTCAAATGCATATATTGCCTATAGAATTTTGTTAACTGTTCCTGTAACTGTGGCATCCGCAGAACGAAGTTTTTCTAAATTAAAACTTATAAAAAATTACTTAAGATCTACAATGTCACAAGAAAGATTAAACGGCTTATCCACTTTGGCTATTGAAAAAGAATTTCTAGAAGGATTTGATTATGAAAATTTTATTAATGAATTTGCATCATATAAGGCTAGAAAAATAAATTTAATATAAACATATATACGTACACAATATATAATTAAAAAAAAAATTTTAACTCCGCCAACTATAAACGTATTAGTTTATTATTGCCGGTCCCAAGCCCGGACAAATGAGGAGAGTTTTAATAATTTTTTTTAGAAAAGAGCCCCATTTTCTTAGCTCGATTGGGGCCCCAAAAAACGTTGAGCCGGCCCTGCACTCGCACTCGCACTCGCACTCGCACTCGCACTCGCACTCGCACTCGCACTCGCACTCGCACTCGCACTCGCACTCGCACTCGCACTCGCACTCGCACTCGCACTCGCACTCGCATATTTTTAAAACATGGGTTGTGAATGCTCTAATATGATTATTGATAACACATTGTTTAAGTTAAGAAGGTGGCCTTTAAGTCGATTAGACATATACAAAAACTTAAACGAAAGCTGAATTTGAATTTATGATCAATTTTCGTTATTAAGAGCTTACAAGTATTTGGTTATTTTAAAGCTAAGATTTGTTTATGCTTATAGTTCTCTACGATTCAATTGGCTATGAACTATGTTTAACTTTTATATTTTTTATTCTGTAACTTTTTAAGAGTATATTTTTAAGTTAAACTTAGTAAAAGTCTAGTTTTATACATGTTCCAGTACGGATAGTTTAATGTTAATTATAAAAGAAAAAAAAATTATATTTCCATCTTCTTGTTTGTTGCATTCGTATTTGAAAATAACATTTTCAAATATATTATTATAAAAATTCGTATTCCAAAAAAGAACTTCAAACTATATTTTTTATTCTATTTGTCTACATAGTACCACAAATCATATTTTTTAAACACACAACTTTAAATTTTCAACATTGCTAAATTAGTCGAGAGTATTTAAGGCAACAAATATTATCTAAAATAATAAACGCTTAAAAGTATGAAAAATGTTCAAATACAAAGTGTATTTTTGCTACGAAGTGTGAGAAAACACAATGAGTAAAAAAACACAAAAATTATATCTCACAATCTAAATCGAATTTCAAAAAAATTCGGAGCTTTTGTTCCCCTAGTCGTGCTCACTAAGAAAAAAAAAATAAACGAAAAATTAAAAAAATAAAAAAATTAACGGTTTTTTATTGTGTCATTTATGAAAGACACAATGACTTAATTGTGTCATTATGAAAGGCACAATAACGCCATTGTGTCAATATAAAAGACACAATAACATCATTGTGTCATATAAAGACACAATAAAAAAATTTATTTTTTTTTTTTTTCTGAAAGGGGACATCGAGGGGAACAGAGACTCCGAATTACCTTTTTAAAATTCGATTTTGATTGTGAGATATTAATTTTTTTATGATTTTTTTAGACTCATTGTGTCTACTCACACTTTATAGCAAAAATACACTTTGTAGAATAAACTCACTCTAAAAGTATAATTCAAATTCAAATTGGTGAAAGTTTCATAATTTGGAAAAAAAAAATTGACGCAAAAAATACTTAAATTACTATTTGATTATTTTTAAATTTTAAGAAATAATGCAATTCATTTAAGAATGGCCCAACGTTATGGCCCCACGTTTTAAGAAAGTGTTGGGCCTTAGTAAATGGCCCATATCACTTTTCATTAGTATTGTTTGGGCTGGTTTTGTTTGGGTTTTGTTGATGCCCATGTCGTATATAGTTATTCAGTTATGACGTGTGAGTTATCCACCGATCCACTCATACGTGCAAGATCCAAAACTTATTGTTCGAGTCGAGGGCCACTCTTATCAAATACATCAACTACACTATATATTCACTGATTATATTGAGATTTTTTTAAAATTTCTTAAATAAATTCTTAAAATTAATAATACAAACTAAAATTAAAAACTATATTAAAATTAAAACAACATGAAAATAAAAAAGTTGTAGATTTCATAGTATATATTAATAGAAAATATGTTTGAGATTTAATTTGTGGTGATTGTTTGGTATTTATAGTGTTTTGAGTTTTTTTTTTAACTAGACAGGGGGAACAAATCACGACGAGTGTGTGCCGTGAATAGGAGAAAACACGGTGTGAAGGGGGGTGGCGACGGTGTTGCTACTCGGTGTCGGGCCTCGTCGAGGGCTCACGACGTCTATGCCTCCTCCACCCTTACTTGTTATTCTGTTAGTTACAAAATATGACACATGTCATTGGTTAAATTATCCTCTATGTTAAATTATTCTTAAGATAGATCATTTTAATAATCTTTCTTAACCCATTTTAATATACACCTAATAAGAAAATCAAAGCTTAAATTTGAATTTCGTATATTGGTAAATAGCATACAATTTTAAAATATGTATCTAGCATGAAGTTTAGTTGGTTTGGAGCTCAAAACCTAACCACTACAAAACTAGAAAGATACAAAGACTATATAGTAGGATCGAAAGTCGTCTTTAGGACACATGCTATAGTATAGTCTTGTTATATAATTGAAAGTACTAGATGAGTCTTACAACTAAGAACTTCAAGATAAGCCCTTGGTCTTGAATTTATGCCAGGTTTATAACCAAATACGGTCAAATAAATATGTATGTAGCACATCAACACATGTAGAAAACTAGAAATCATGTTCATGTGCTACACTCGTAATATTGTTGAAACCATGCTTAGGAATGGTTCGTTACCCACGCCCTTTCACTAGTAGTAGGCCTTGCATCTGCTTTTGGACTTTGCAGACGCGTATATCATTTGTTGAATATGATACTGTCATGTGAGTTCTTTTCTTTCATGTAAATAAAAATATAGTGTGAAGGGGTTGATAGTATCTTGTTTGAAAAGTAACTTTATACTCGGGTTTTGTCAAGAAGAGAACTTTAACACACACCTAACCAGACAGACTCATCTTGTGAGACACATGCATTCATCCACTCGATTTGGATGAATGATGACACTTTCACTTTTATGGAGATTATGTTAGATATTGTGTCAATGATCTTGTTGAAAATGCTTGTGTTTTTTCTTGGTGGTCTTTCAGTGTGTAAATCTTAAAGTGGCTAAGATGCTCAAGGGTTTCTTTTGATGAAAATCACGCCAACCCCTAAGTTTTCATGTTTCGTTCAATACTCATGTAAGAAAATCGAATGAGAATGTTGTAAACCACGAGAACATATTGGTTTTTATATGTGAATGTTGTTTTATTGTTATATTGATAAAAGGGTATCATTTTTCTATAACTTTATGTTCATTTAATTTAACATGGTTTCAAATGATTTGACATAAACAAGTGGATGAATTATAAAATAGTGTTAACATATGATTTTTATTATTTAAAAAACATAGAGGTATAACATTATATTATTTCTCATCAATGCATTTACTCGTTAGCATTTGGTTATATACTCCAATTCCCCAACTAATAAGTTATATGAAGCTTGACCATTCATGAATGTGATCTCACTTGAATTCATCTACCAACCATCCCTTCGATCATTACACTTTGATAACAACTTCTCATATAATGTACACCTTTTAATGCATACTATACAACCACCTATCATTCTATATATGGAAATGTCGTTCTCACCTTAATAACTTCCACAAACATTATTGCTATGGATTAGATCAATTTTGGCGGTATTCAATAATCTAACTCCTCACAAACTATAATAGATAAATCTAAATTGTAAACTAGAATCAAATTTGTCCATATAAACTTGACTAACTTTATTGTATGATACGATTAAGTGGGTGTTTATGATCGTTTAGCGAGTAATCACTTGATCAGTATTGGTTATCAAGTTCTATTAATTTGATATTTTCTTAAACTAAACCTAAAGCCATAGCATTATTTGTGTGTGTTTACTTAGGTTATTTGACGTATTTCTTAGAACATCATATCAAGTTATTTCCAATCAACAATGCAAATCATATAATGAGATTGATAGGTAGCAATCGCAAACAAAAAATGTTAACTGTTAAGCCTTCATATATTGAGTTCGCGGTCTTGGCGTCTACACAATCTTTTTTTTTTTTTTTTTTTTTAACGGCAAACCTATTCTACTCCTAAATTACTCCATATTACACCATTGCCTAGATATGAACCTAGGACCTCCCCTCTAAGAGGCAATGCCTCTACCAAGTGGGCTAGCCCCACATGGGTTCATAGCTACTCAGGAAGTCATGTATTATCTTTTGAAGTGCATTCAGTAACAACAATTAGAATCGTTCCAAATGACAAACCATTCCAAATGACATAAGTTTCTACATACTTTGCTACATATTTGTCAGACATTGAAGCACTCCCAAATTAGATCAAGGCAGGGCATTGTCGTGTATAGATAGTGTGAGAGAACGGATTTCACAAGGAGAGAAAGGGACCGATCCATGGAAGTACCACACGCACGAACACTTTATTTAGGATTCAAGTTTACTCAAAACGTGTTTACATGTGAGCTTCCTCGTCATTCTTTTCTTATCTTTTGAAGCGTCATGTATAGTACGTGACAATAGTAATTATACGTCTGAGCATCACACTGTTATAAGTCACGTCACTCTTACAATGAGACCCATATATAATAGCATATGTCAACTTAAATCATACAAATGACAGAAGATGGTTGTCAATTCTAGTAACACCTCATATAAAGTTATAATTTAGATATTTATAACACACTTTTTAGGATTATGTTACAAAAAATATAAAAACCCTATGTATCACTTTATGATATAAATCTCAAAAATCACACCACCTTTTTATTTTGTTGACTATCTAGTACTAATTAATACTCCAGATGATTTCAAATGGCACTTTTACATATCATCATTTAACTTATAAAAATTACATATTTTTTAAAATCATGTTTGAAGATCATGTATATGATGCATTAAAAACTTCTATTCTAAATAAATATATATATACTTTTACATATAAAGAGATATATGTTATTCGCCCTAATTTTTAAAACACATTGAATGGACAAACCAAACGAAAATTACATACCGCCCATAACAACTACACGAAATTACAATTCTAACCCTGATTTTAAACCTTATTCCTACAGAAAAATAAAACACTCCAAGGACACCAATGGGTTTTCAAGCGACTCATCTTTATTTCTACCATTCGAATATCTGCGACTCTGTTCCCTCTCCCGACCCGATCGCAATTCGGGTTTCCGGATCCTTTCATGCAAATCGGACCCTACCCGACCGGAAACTTACCCGTCTTCCTACCCGACAGACTTCTTCCGATCTCACCACCACCACCCGCCGCCGTACGCTTCGCCGGAGACCTCGACCGTGCCGCCGATACATTGCCGGAACCCGGGCTCTGCCGGGAACCCGATCCGAACCCGATTTCACGACCATTTCTTTCGGTAGCCATCCTGACCCGACCAGGAGACTGTTCTGTACTTCTAACCGGAGATTTTCTAATAAACTCACCGGATATTTGCTTCCGGTGACTAGTCTTCGACGGCGATCTTCCGATCACTTTCCGGCGGTACACGTCATTGTCATCGTCGTCGAATGTTGTTGTGGAGACGTTTTCGCTCATCATGGTACCGATGTCGGAGATAATTGGATGGTCAAAAGTATGATTTTCCGGTGGGAATTTGTAGGAGTTGTGTGGAGGTGTGATAATCTTCTGTTCATCTTTGATTTTTGTTATCGGATTGGGATTTGGAGTTTCCGATAGAACTTCTTTTACTGTTTCGACGTCCACCGGCGGTGGAGCTCTGGTGGATTTTGATGAATGTGGGTGAAATTTCGAAGATGAGGGGTGTTTACTGGTGCTTACAAAACACCCCATGATTTGGGAATTGAAGAAATTTTAGAAGAATGTTTGTGGTGGTTGTTTGCGGCGGAGTTGGGTGGCTACACGGCGGCGAGTGGCGGTTTCAGATTTTCAGGAGAATTGTGACGGTGGTTTCATGGAGGATTGAATGTAATGGAGAGATGGGTGTTGGTGGTTTCATTTAAGGTGGTGCGGTGGTGGAGATTTCACGGTGGTTTGAGGGCGGCGATGGTGGTGGTGGTGGTGGTGATGGTGGTGGTGGTGGTGATGGTGGTGGTGGTGGTGGTGATTTTTGAGGAGGGGACATAAAGGTGTTTGAAGAGATTTAGGTATGGGAAGGGGTGTATTTATTGGCATGAGGTACAAATGCAATGCATGACACTTGCGACAACAAAATTAACATACACTGGTTTTGAGGGACAATTTCTTGAAATAATGAATCAAAATAAATAAATAGTGTGTTAATTGGGTTTTATATTTTAAGTGCATGTATTATGAGTTTTATAGCATGTAGATTTAATATCCCTTGCTCTTTATAAAATGTGGATCATAAGTTATGGGTTAGTAAGTGAGTTGATATGTGTCAATGACTCTTTGTGATGGTAGTGTGGCACTCCTTGCGGCCGTACCAACCACGTAGGGGTGGCATTGCCTAGCCACCATACTCGCCACATCAACCTCTCCCCATCACACCCTCTTCTGATCGTCTTTGCTTTCTCAGTCGTGTGACGACCATTTATCTCACTTTTACAATATGTTCGGGGCTGCAACCACGAGAGTGGTGCCCACCGTGGTTCACATTACCCTCTCCCTACACACTAAGACAAACTCATTACACGCGGCTTAAATAGTATATGTGAAATGTGTGGAAAGTTGACAATAATCTAAATTTTTTTACTATCTTTATAATGACTTAAAATAATAATTAAAATTTTAAAATTTATAAACTATATTATCAAATAATATAACTTTTTCAATAAAAGTACTTTTGATGTTATAGTTATTTAAAGATATTTTTTTTCATGTGGTATTATTTTGTAATTTCTTAAAAGCTAGATTAAACATGTTCGAATTGAATTACAACTCAAATCTCACTTTTATAAGGACAAATACACGCTTAATATTTATACAACTAGCATTTTACTAAGTGTCTAGTGTTACAATGACTTAGTTCTAAAGATTTCCACAATAACTTTCAAAACATCGACATTTCACTAATATGTGGGTTGACTAATTTACAAGTAGCTTAACTTCCTTTAATTTAGCATTGATATATGCAACTGACGCTCATTGATCATTCGAAGTGTTACAGATTTATGATGTTTTTATCACCATTGATCATGCAGGGTCAGATCAACTGTTTTAAGGATTATAGCGAAACGAAGTTTTGGGGTCTTATTCCAATATCACTTTTAAAAATCATCTTCATTTATCAGGACTTGAAATAAAAAATATCTAAACCAAGTATAAAACATAAGCAATCAACTATCAAGTAGAATAAAGTCGTATGGTGTAATCATATTCTAAACCAAGCTCAAATCACAAATCAAGTTAACAAGTATCATAAAGCCTTATGATGTAATCACTATCTAAACAAAGTTTAAAACATAAGTAATCAAATATTTTTTAAATTCTAAACCAAATAGCTTCAATTAGTCAAAAAATCCAAGATTCAGGTATAGTATAATACTAAGCAATTTGCAATCAATTGATCAAGCATTTAAAAAATTAAACACAAAAGTTAGAGGCATCGGGCACATTGAGGCAATCACATGATCAAGCATTCAGATAATCAAGAACGCGTGCTGGATAGATTGATAGAATCGGCTCCTAGAACTAAAACCACAAGGGCAATCAATCGCAGAGGCAATCAATCAGCAAGGGCATATTAAGACGTCACGGTAAACCAAATCGACTACGAGATTGATTGAATCACAGATAGATAGAGAGAACCACAAAATGGCGGATGCCAGAATTGTAGATTCACAAATGATGATTGATGATGATGAATCGACTTCGATTTCATGAGATTGCATTTAAGGGAATCGCCCACGGAGATTCCACGTCGATGGACGTTTCATTGTTCAAGAAGAGGAGTAAGACCATCTCCGTTAAGGAGTTTGTGGTCATTTTTTTGTGCCTAATAGATGAAGTGTACTTTTTATATATAAAATAATATAGTGAAAGAGAATAATGATGAAAATAAAAAGATAGTGATTATTTGAGAAAAAAATTAGATGTTTTTGGGTCTTCTTATTGGATGTCTTTAGAGATTATAAAAACTAATATTCTTTTGATGTGGCAGGTGATTCGGAGCGTTTTTAGTGTCATTCTGATACTCTATTGATGATGCTCTAATGGTAGCCGACTGGCTGCTCGCCCAGCAGCTTATTAATGTACTTGTGTGTGCTACCCTAATTAACGATAGCCATCGAACACAGGTTTTTGTTCAATTGTTCTTTTGTTCACAAGACCAGAACTTCACGCAGGCTTTTGGGCCTTTTTCTTGGATTTTTTAGAATCTAAGCCCACAACGGCACAACCCCACACAATTAAAAAATTAAAGACCAAAAGTATTATATAGAGTTAATTACAGGTCTTTTGGTTTACATATATTGTAATATTGGTCTCAACTTTTGAGAAATTACAGGTTTGGTCCTTAGTGTTTGTCAACTCGTAATACGATTGGTCATTACACTAACTTCTGTTAAGTTTTTCAGTTAAGTGGATTTAAAAAGACTAAAATTCCCCTACACCACCGTCGCCGCCCACCACATGCGCACCATCGGTGCAATATGTAATATGGGCCAACCACAAGGAACAATCGTGTAATTAACTCTGTTATATAAAGACCCTTTGATCAGAAAATGATGCACAAAGCCCTTGCTTTAGGTAATGACCCACTGGGGCGCCCCTTAATATCATGGTTTTACTTTTTGATCTAGCACACTAATTTGTAGTTCAACACCCCGTTTTTACTCAAAAAAAATAAAATAAAAATAAAAAAATTGCAGAACCGGTCCGAACCGGTCCGGTTCCCCGGTCCGACCACCGACTCGGGTAGAACCGGCCGGTTCGACCCCCACAAAACAAATCGCACACGACCGGATGTAAAGTTTTTGAGAATTAAAATGGTTATGTCTGGGAAATTTTGATGGAAATAAAATTTCAAGAAAACAATCATCATGAAATACATTAGGTGTTCTTATGGGTGTTTAAACTGGGTTAAAATATAAAGTATCATGTTTGATTATAAGGGTTTTGGTACAAAAAAGCTAATACATTTACTAAACAACACGATATTTTAACTGTAAAATTTTAAATGGTTCTAACATCACTTATATTACAGGTCATCTTAATTATTTATCGCATTCGAATGTGCATTTTAATAAATATGTAGGTTGGTGCGTTAAAGTTTTTCTAGAAAATTATAATTTATATTGACTAACAATAGATTATTAACATATATTTAATGATTATGATATCTAATCTATACTAATAAAACAAAATGTCTAGAATTTATATTGTCCACGTAGGTTTCACATAAAATTTATACACGTGTCATTACCAGATTAAAAGCTAATCATTTAATGACACATTAAATGCTAATGATCATGTTTAAATTATAAAATATATTTTTTGATATATTAAAAACATGTTTCTTTTTATTTAAAAACATAATTTTTGAAAACCAGAAGATCATGAAATATGAAGTGTTTCTTAGTACAAAGAACTTTAATAAAAAATTCATTGTTAGAAAAGTATTTTTAAAATAATTTGAAGTATTAAAAATAAAATTTTAAAGTAAACATTTTTTAAAGATGAAAGTTTGAACAGAGCGGCTTCCACCTGTTGATAGGATGAACTTCACACATTTTTATTACCTAAATTTTTTAAAATAAAAATATTACTATTATTTATTACCTAAATTAGTTAATTATAAGTAATTTACATTATATTTTATCTTAAAAATTATTATATAATTTTAAATATTAATAGATAAATATTAAATTAATTTTTTTATTCAACACATGTAATACGCGAATTTTCTAAACTAATTATATATATATATATATAAAACACTAAGGTCGGTGTGAACAGTAGTTCACAATCATTGGGACACGTGGCCTGATTTGATTGACTGTTGTAATTTCGTTTTTTTTTTTTGGTTTCTGCTCCGGACACCGCCGCCTGCACCGGCGGTGTAGAGAGAGAGAGGAAAACGCCATCGTTGTGGTGAGCTCCGGAGTTTCACCGGCGGTGGTGTAGATGTAGAGAGAGAGAGAGAGGAAAACGCCTCGGTGACGGCGGCGGCCGAGCTGTCGGTGACGGTGGCGATAACGCTGGCGGTGGCTGTACCGGTGGCATGGAGTGTGTGTTAGTATGTGTTCTGTTGGCGGAGGCGGTTACGCCGGCGGTGGCCTTGGCGGCGGCGGCATGGAGCTGCGATCCGATGCCTGCGGTGGTGGTGGCTCTGCGATTGTTACAGTGGTGTTGTGACTCGTGGTGGTGGTGGTGTTGAGGTGATGTGTTGAGATGGTGTTGTGGTGATGGTTGTCTAATGTGTGAGAGAAGGTTCAGAATTTGATTTGAAGAATGGAAGGCTATGGATTTCAATTGTGTTTTCAATTTGATTAATTATAAATTTGAAATCCACAAATATCTTATCTAAATATAATTTATATAGATTTTTTCCTTATTTACATTTTATTACAAAAAGGTTAAATGTCCAACTTTTATATTATATAATTATTATATATTATTATATATATATACAAACACCAAGGTCGGTGTGAACAGTAGTTCACAATTTTTTTTGAAGTAAGATAATTTTTTTCGAGATTCTTAAGTGTTGGTGGTCGTTAATTGTGGTGCGACATTGATTGTACTTGGTATTGTTTTACGCCCCCGCAACGCGGGGGCTCAATACTAGTTAATAATAAACCTCAATAAAAAATCCAATCAGGATTCTTGTCGTGTAGTTTATGGGGTGAAGAATCATTGTTTATAAAATTAGGCAAGACTTAATGATGAAGCTTTTGCTTGAAGAGATAAGTGAAGAGTTGGGTGATCTCATCATCAATCCTCACATTTCACTCTCCACCTTTCTTTTGCCTTTTTGATCTAGGGATTTTCCGATGGCATTAATTGAGTATCTTAATTTATTGAAAAAAATTCAAATACAAAATATATTTTTATTATAAATTGTGAGAAGACACGATGAGTTAAAAAAAGACACAGTGAGTCAAAAAATACATAAAAAATTATATCTCACAATCAAAATCGAATTTAAAAAAGTAATTCGGAGCTTTTGTTCCCCTACTCGTCCTCAATAAGAAAAAAAAAAAAATGAAAAAATAAAAAAAATAAAAATTAACGTTTTTTTATTGTGTTATTTATGAAAGACACAATAACTTCATTGTGTCATTATGAAAGACACAATGACGTCATTGTGTCAATATAAAAGACACAATGACGTCATTGTGTCAATATAAAATACACTTTGTAGAATAATCTCACCCTGATTTATTTTCATTAGTTTATAAACTTCGTGTATTATACGGGTCGTTTAAATAAAAATGTACTCCTAGTCAATAATTATAAAAATCATTGAGAGAGATAGACAGAAAATTATAAAAATAATTAAAGAAAAACTATAAATTAATAAATGATAGAGGCGAGAAAAAAATATTGAGCAGACATGGAACAAATGACACATGACACTTAAGTTTTTTATTTATGATATAGAGATATAGAATATTTTAATAATACAAATTATATTAGCTGATATTAATCTATGATAATAATTGACTGAAGAGACAATTACTTTTGAGTTGGATATGCTACAAAGCATATAATTCCTAAAAAGTGTGAGAAGTGGTTCTGGCCGTTGGATCAACTAATTAAATTAGATCAATGGTTCAAAAAAACGCGGTGGCAAACTTGTAAATAAGTGGAAAACTGCTAACAGGTGGAGGGGCAAAAATGTAATTTGATAATAAACCGTCTCCGACGAAAACGTCTTCAAAGTCTATTGAAAACCATCTCCGACGAAAACTTCCATCATCGTCTTTTCAATTTGCCAACCTCGAAAACCATCTCCGACGAAATCCTAAAACCTAAGCATGCATCCCGTACAGTCGAAAACGTCTTCAATGTCTAATGAACATTCGGCAACCTCCAAAACCACAAGCATAAACTCAGAAACACTACGAATAAGTCCAATCGAAAAGCAAGAACAAACAGGTAAAACCTAATCAAGCATTATTGTGTCAAATATAACTATGCATTGTGTCATAATCTAAGGGTTTCATTGTGGAATTTCAACCGAGCATTATTGTGTCAAAAATCTATCTTTGTGTCATGTCTTTGCGAAGCTTCATTGTGTCATGGTTTGGGGATTCATTGTGTCATGATTCCTGCTAATAATGTCTTTGTGAAGGTTCATTGTGTCACACCCCGACCGACGGCGGAATCATCGGAGCGGACGAGGGAATGATTGATTGTTCATAACTCATGATTGTCTAATAGTGATAATAATATTAAAATCAGATTACAAGATAACATGAATTTAACATATACAAATACAACAGTTAAAGTCACAAATAGTAATTGTCTTTTGTTTTGACTAAGTCCGGGTCTTATATGAGCATGTAGAAGTCCACTAACTTGCTTAACCTGAAATCATGTGAGAAAATAAAGTCAGCTAACGAATTAGCTGGTGAGTAATCACAGTTTTGAGTATACATATAGATTGATTGATTGATTGAGAATAATCCAATTCACAAGGTAACGTTAAGACTTATACTGCAATAGTAAAGCATATAGATAAACTGACACAATAACAACCCTTTGACTTGACACTTGCATATAATAGACTCCACACATACACCATAGATTAACTCCTGCCTCTGGCACAATCACCACTCGACTATTCATATGGGGTGGGTTATCCAAACCAATAGATCTACCATTGAAACCAGGATTGATTGATTGAATTAGGGTTTTACTGTCGTCCAGTTTATCATAGTATGTTCACATAATTGCAAGTAATAACATAACCTATCTTGAATTGAATTTAGAATGAAATAACAATAGAATATCATGATTGAATATATTGTATCACATGATCTCCCCCAAATAATAAATGATATAAAAAGGGGTTATGAATACTCACCTGATTGATGAGATTAGAATCTGGATGTGATAGATTAGACACCAACGAATTCCTTATGATTAACCTAAGGAACGGTGTCTCAAATTAGAATAATAATGATTTGGGAATTTGGGAATTATTAGGATTTCCATTGGGTCTTGAATGGTAGTTTAATTAACTAATTCTTATTTAGTTTGAATGTCCATAACTAAATAAAATAAATTTATTGAATGTGATTACGTTTAGAATTTAATAAATGTATTTGTATCAATACTCGTAATTGTTTGGTTTATTGTTAAAGTGTGGAAAAACAAATAATTAATTTTATTAATTAATTATGTGATAATTAATTAAAATATTTAATTATTTAAATGATTAAAAGAAATGAAAAATGATTTGGAAAGATTTAAATATAATGTTTTTATATTTAATCATGATTTAAACGATAATACATAGATATTATTTGAACCCATAATAATTTAGTGATTTTTAACCGTTGTTTAAAGTCTTATTTTTATAAGAAATTAAACTAGTTATTGTATTTATTTAACAAATAATAAAATAAATAGATAAAATGTTAAAATATATTTCAGAAAATAATTAGGTTGTTTTAAAAATTTTTAATGTTTGTAAAAACATTTTTATAATTTTTACAATTTTTTTCATAATTTTTAAAGCTTAAAAGGACTTTAAAAAATGTTTGAGGTGACCCGGGGTCGAACCCGGGACCTCCTGTTCAGAATTCGCGTGTGTAACCGGTGGAACAAAGGCCTAAGCCGCGTTAGAAATCAGGTTTTAATTCTTTTAAACCGAATTAACCAAAACCCCCAAATCCGATTAAACCCTAGGTTCGATTTCGATCAAATTGACCCTGAAAATGATTTTGTTAATGAAATTAATGATAGGGCTTTGATTCCCCATAGTAAATCGAGCACGTAAGTGTGTTCAATTACCTGTAATTGTATAGATATGGATGGATTCGAGTTTGAGTGGGTCTCGGCTTGAGCTCGATCTGCAATCGGTGTGTGTGTGGTGTGTTTAGATCGAATTGGAGTTGCTGGGAGTTCGAGTGAGTGTGAATGAGTGTTTGCCCTCTATTTATAGTAGGTAATTTGATGTTAAGTCATGCGAACGAGTTTCATTTGTTTGTCGAACTTTCGGTTTGAATATGATTGTGTTTGAACAGATTTTATGTTAAATTAATGGATTGATTGTGATTGGAATTGTGATTATGCGATTCCAGGTTGTGTACACTCGATGTTTTCCACCCAATTGATTCGAATTCGAGTGGGGCGGTTGAGTTCAATTCTAGATCGCACTACAGACTTTTTTTTTTTGAATTAAGTGGGCCTCGAGTTCAAATCTTCCACGTGGGATGGTCGGGAATGTTTTATTGTGTTGAAATCGATTTAATTGGGGTGTTTAGGGCTCGCCGGAAGGTCGCCGGAGGTGATGGCCAGAGTACAGGGGTGCGACGGGGAAGGGGGGTTGGGTTTGGAGATTTTACAGAAATGGTCCCTGTGGTTTTAGTTTTGATATTTTATGTTAGAACTTTCAATTTAAAGTTTCTAAAATGGCAAATTAACCCCTAGACTTATTATTATTATTATTGTTGTTATTATGATTATTGTAATTATTGGCATCAACATCGACGTTTTAAAATTAACTTTTATTAACGAATATACGCGATGTTACACATTGTGTCATGATTGGGGATTCATTGTGTCATATTTTAGGGATCCATTGTGTCATGAAAGCTGCTTATAATGTGTCTTTTGTGAATGTTCATTGTGTCATGATTGGGGATTCATTGTGTCACGATTCCTGTTAATAGTGTATTTGTGAAGGTTCATTGTGTCATGATTAGGGATTCATCGTGTCATGCTTTGGGATTCATTGTGTCATGATTCCTGCTTATAATGTCTTTGTGAAGGTTCATTGTGTCATTATTGGGGATTCATTGTGTCATGGTTTGGGGATTCATTGGTATATGATTCCTGCTAATAATGTCTTTCTGAAGGTTCATTGTTTCATGATTAGGGATTCATTGTGTCATGCTTTGGGGTTTCATTGTGTCACGATTCCTGCTAATAATGTCTTTGTGAAAGTTCATTGTTTCATGATTGGGATTCACTGTGTCATGGTTTGGGGATTCATTGTGTCATGATTCCTGCTAATAATGTCTTTGTGAAAGTTCATTGTTTCATGATTGGGGATTCATCGTGTCATGCTTTTGGGATTCATTATGTCACGATTCCTGCTAATAATGTCTTTGTGAAAGTTCATTGTTTCATGATTGGAGTTTCATTGTGTCATGCTTTGGGGATTCATTGTGTCACGATTCCTGCTAATAATGTCTTTGTGAAGGTTCATTGTTTCATGATTGGGGATTCATTGTGTCATGCTTTGGGGATTCATTGTGTCACGATTCCTGCTAATAATGTCTTTGTGAAAGTTCATTGTTTCATGATTGGGGATTCATTGTGTCATGCTTTTGGGGATTCATTGTGCCATGCTTTTGGGGATTCATTGTGTCATGATTCCTGCTAATAATGTCTTTGTGAAGGTTCATTGTTTCATGATTGGGGATTCATTGTGTCATGGTTTGGGGATTCATTGTGTCATGATTCCTGCTAATAATGTCTTTGTGAAAGCTCATTGTTTCATGATTGGGGATTCATTGTGTCATGATTCCTGCTAATAAGGCTCATTGTGTCATGATTAGGTGTCATGGTTTGGGGATTCACTGTGTCATGATTCCTGCTAATAGTAACATCTCGTATTTTACGATGTTTAAATTTTTTTTTTATAATTATGATGATATTAATAATGAAAAATAATAATAATATTAACTAATAATAATAATAATAATAATAATAATGTAGTAATTAGTAAAAATAATTTGTAAAAGTTTATTTAAATAAGTTCAGGGACCTTTTATGTCAATTTGTAAACTTAAATAAAACTTTTATACCTAAAATAATACAAATGAAACCGCAGGGACCATTGTGTAACAATTATAATTTACAACCCAGCCCCCCCCCCCGTTTCTCCGGCCAGCCTTCCAGCCACCGCCGGCGAGCTCCGGCAAGTCCAAATAACCAACAAAAAACGCGGTTTTAACTCAAATCAAAGGTCCCGACACCCTCACGACCAAGATTCGAACCTAACCCACCTAAACAATTTAAAAATCAAAACGATTTAGTGCGATCTAGATCCAAGAATCACTTTCGGCCACTTTACACGACACAATCGCACTAAAACGCTTACAATAATTCAACTAAAGCAGCATGAACCATTGTATAACTATCACTAATCGATCCCCAGTTTCAATTTCATCCCAAACAAGTGTAAACACCACATTCGATTATCCCCTTGGTCGCGAACCTGCAACTCTATTGCAACCCCCTCTCCGATCAATTTTAACTGAAATTGATAAGGGGCTTTCGATCCTTATCATCAAGTGAAGCTAACCCCAAGTTTAATACGAATATAATCATCGTTGGAGCAACATTCAATCACAACAAGAGCCGCGACCTGTTTCATCTCTGGGTAATCTCCAAATCAATGCCATATATGAAATTAAACACACACACACTCTCGATTGATTATGGGGAACAAAAGCCCCATGATTCCAGTCACAATCGATATTGAATTGAACCCCAATTTCATTCGGGTTCGATCTAGGGTTCATTTGGAATTCGGGATAATCGGGGTTGTGTTTAAATAAAATTGAGACCAACTTCTTTCGCGGCTACAAGCCTTGGGTTGCTGGTCCCTGCGCTCTTACCCATCCTTGAGGTCGCAGGTTCGAGACCCGGCCACCTCCCAATTTTTTTTTTAATCCTTTTTTTTAGACTTTAAAAATCCAGGGAAATGCTAAAAAATTATAAAAAAATGTTTTATAAACATTAAAATTTTTAAAACAACTTATCTGTTTTCTGGAAATTATTTTTAAAATTTCATCTACTTTATTAAATGTTTTAAATAAATAAAAATCACAAATAATACAAAATTTTTATACAAAAATGAACTTTTAATAATTTAAACTATTAAATTATTATTTAACGCCATATTACTTGTAAATTATTCAAATAATATTTATTATTGTTTAAATCATGATATAAAAGTTATATATTTAAATCCTGCCAAAAACGTGTTCTTTTCTTTTTATAAATCAAATAATTAAATATATTAATTAATTATCATATGATTGAATAATAAAAATTAATTATTTATTTTCCACGCATTAACAATAAATCAAATGTTTACGCGTACGGATACATTTATTAAATTCTAAACGTAATCACATTCACTAAAGTCATTTTATTTATTTTAAGACGTTCAAACTAAATAAAATTTGGTTATTTAAACTAGCATTCAAAAACCCAAATAGAAACCCTAATTCCTCTTAAAACATTAAAGCTTATTATTAAGACTTTAACCTTGTGAATATATATTTACATATTTAGGTGCCTTGTAACGATTCACGTTGGAACGACGCCTACTATTATTCTTATTAATCATCATTATATACTTATTTGACAAGTGAGTATTTCTATACCCCTTTTTCTTATTTTCACACTTTGGGGTGAAACATGTTACTTATTAATCATTGCACTTGTAAACGTTTGGATTCTTGTAAACTTATGGCAATTTACTTGTGAGTTGTGGTTAGTTGAACTTTTGTGGTTACCATGTTATGGCATTATATGTACAATCATTAACTATTGCTAGCCCAGCGAAGTCATAGATCTATGGGTAAGACAAGCCTACTTGGTTGATTCAAGTACACTTAGCTGATCGTATATACTTTTAACGTTAATAGAATATTAACGTCGTTTGATACTTGTAAAACATTGTCGAGGTTTGATTGTGCATTGTTCATAACATCCCTAGTCACTTTATTCACTAATTTACAACTTGAATTGCCATCTTTTATATACTTATGTATCCAAAACTGTAGAATGCTCACCAACATTTTTATGTTGACCTTTTATTTTTAACATGTTTCAGGTTACTCTTTGAAGCTTATCACACTTAGGATTGGACTTAGAGAAATAAACGAATGATCTGGATGTATCTTTGTTTAAACGTTTACCTGTATTGTTACAATGGAATCTTGATTAATATATTTGGAACAAATAATAGCGTTATGTGGCTGTGAACAATCGTAACTCTCACGCCTCGACGATTCCGCCGTCTAGGTTGGGGTGTGACAGATTGGTATCAGAGCCCATAACTATAGGGATTTAGGTTATTAGAAATGGTGACCTAGACTATAGTTGCATGAACCTCATAGAAAGATCCTTATACTTTATGCTTACATATTGTTTAAATGCTACATAATGCTATGCCTTTTGTGCAACTTGATGCCTTAGCATAGGATTGCCTTTGTATGCTTAAAACTTAGTTACTTGACTCCTTAAACTTAACTTTGACTTTTGACTCTCCCCGACAAATGAACTTCCTAAACCTATTCTCAACGACATGTGGAATCTACACTTATCATCGTGGATTTAATTCCTTAGACTCTATGTCTAATCTGTGAAAATCTCATCAAGGTTTTGATTTCATAAACCTAAGAAATATTGTGTGACACATAGACACCTGTATTCTGGATTTCCTGGCAAAAAGCCCTCGGGCTAAGGCAAGCGTATTCGTATAAATCTCATTGAGGGAACCGTTACGCTACCTGGGGATTTCTGGGATGAGTGATAAACTATGGTCAAAATACACAAATCTCTAAGGCAAATGAGTCAATTTACCTTGACGTGTCAACGATTCCAAATGGTAATGCGTTACCAAATGGAACCATCCTTTTGTATCTTAAAAATCCTTGAATCCTTGAACTGGTTTATCATCAAAGTTTAAATACATTCTCATTCTTAACCTAAATAATATTCCTGTTAATAATAAACCCATCCTACGATTCAACTCTTACGTTTAAACGCTCAACGTGTAACGTGTAACAGTATTGAACTCGGCATTTCATGTAACTATCTTCTTATTTGACCAACGTGAACATGGATTTCAATATACCCAAAGATATTGAGAATCTAAACCGTATGGTCTTTAAAACTTTAAACCGTTACTTATGGTTCTCAAAATCCTCTTAAGGATGTGTCCCATAACTAAGAACATGCAATGCTGTAAGTGGAATTTCTACATCTCGGGATACTTTGTCTAAACAAAGTATAAATAGTGATTTGACACGATCATTGAATCCATTTACTTGACTCAAAACATTGGTGATGATTGATCACTTATAAGTACGCTTGTCTTCAATAAGGCTATAGCTGACCTCATATCTTGGGAAGTCCTTGTATTTTCCTTTCGATTGTGAATCGAATGTTCACATCTCATTGTGATGTCGAATCATTTTATCCTTGATTTCGTCTTCCCGATTTTAATTATCCAAGATTTGAACACCATCATAACAAATCCTGTTACCTCGAACTTTGACCTTAAATTTTATAAGCATGATTTTCCTTTTGGTTTCATTGATGTAACTTGAAATTTCCTGAATTTCTAATTAATATTATTATCCTTTCATCTTAAGTCAAACTTCGTACCGCTTGCACCGTGGGAAATGCGAGGGTTTGCAAGTCAATCTATGACTAAGAACACTCGTATCACTTAAATGATTCTATCTCATCAAAACAGGGGTGATTCCCTTACTTTGATGAATCTCTATTCATTTCGATAAATGGTTTCCAATTGTGTGTTTTATGCAATTTAATCCTCTGGATTAGGGTGATTACCTTATTTTGAGGATTGACTCCAAGTATTCTCTTTGGAATGGCTTTTCACAAATGACATGATCTCACCAAAATAGGATTGAAACCCGTACTTTGGTGACAAATGTTAATCTTTGATGTTTCCTTGTTATTATGAAGCTCAATCATCAAGATAGGCGTGAATCCCATACCTTGATGATAATTTCATTTTTATGGATTGTAATTTTCTCAAATGAAACGACCTCGTCAAAGTAGGAGTGAATTCTAGATTTTGATGAAGAAGTTCATTTTGTTATATTTTGTTTTTGTAAGAACTTCACCGTTAAGATAGGAGTGATTTTTCTTACCTTAATGGTGAGTCACCACGTCTTATTTATGTGAATCCTCAACAATTGGTTGGGATCAAACTAGTTGAATGGTAAGTTGGTGGACATACCTTGGGAATACACCATCAAGTTAGGAGTGAAAACCACACCTTAATGACTATTCTCATTTATTGATCTTCAACTTACCATGGTTGTAATCAAGTGACGAGAAGCATGTAGTAACTTGACTGGTAAAACAATGTTAGTGTTTTGACCTATCAAGCCAGAGCATGATCTCTGAACTTGAAATGAGACCCGATCGTTTTAGGTTGATTTTGATTCCCAGTTTAGAGCATTTAAATTCTTAAATCGATTCCTTTCCCTCTATCTTCATGTTTTGACCCGATCTAGCTACATCGAACCGTTTATTCCTTACTTATCAACTTTAATTTTGATGAATTACGTATGCAAATCTGCATTTGGAAATTTGTTACCTTGCAAAACATGGTTACAAATACCTTTCCTATTATTTGTATCACTTCTTGAATCGATTTTGAATCCTTAACCTTGGAAATATTTATCTCGAATTCGAACAACAAGACTCGTTATTATCCTCATTACAATATGGATATAATGATTCATAAAATTTCGTAATCTGTAATCATGGGTTTGACATCAAAGAAAAGAAATAACTTGGCATGTGTCCAAGTGTCTTACAATTACATATGACAAAACCTAATCTCCGTGTTCCCGTAAATCTTCGGTTTAACTTTCCTCATCACTGAATGCCTCTTATCTTAGAGGTCATGATGACAATTGGTGCATTATAGACCGATTGGCTAAAAAACTTCACTTCGATCCATTATCTCACAACGTCGAGAAATTGACCTGTATCTGTTTCAACTATTCGTATACCGTGGTATGATGTTAAAAAATCGATCGTTATTATGAACGATTGATTCATTCTCTGTTTTAATAATATTCTTAACCATCGATGTGAACTTATTTCAAGATCTTCGCATAGTGTATTATTCTTAGACCGATGTTTGGTCAAAGAAGAAATACATAGTCACAAGATATGCGTTAAGATCGTTTCATATGGTGACGTTTGGAATTCCGACGATTAACCTTTTTATCATTGTTGGCCTCTTATTTATTTCTAGACATTACCTTACCATTAAATGTTATTCTGGAAGTTATGATTTATAAGTTTAATATACGATGATAACTTGGCATCGCTTTCCCACATTTCATCTCAAAACGTCTCACATTTCACTGATAGGGTTCAAATTGGCATGCATTATGCCAAGAATCTTGTAAGATACCATCAAGTGAAGTGTTTCATCTGCAATTAAACGTCAATCACTGTTAGTTTGAACACTTATCTTTCATTTTAACTCTTTTGCTTATTTAAGTTCATTCTTAATTTCGAAACGAAATTCTTTAAAGTAGGGGAGACGGTAACATCTTGTATTAACATTCATTCTTAATTAACGTAAAAGCTTATAATGTTAACTAGAAGCCACATACTTTAGGCTCTCTTTTTATCTCTAATGGCTCTACCATTGCACATAAAGTAAACACTAAAGCAGTCAGCTTAATCGATGATGAATTTTCTTCTTTTGATACCTATTCAAAACCTGAAAGTTCTTCAGAGTGTACTTCAGAAAATGAGAACACAAACTGCCTCAAGAAAGAAAAGAGAATCACTATGATCTATCTGAGGCTTCATGTTCACCTTCTGATTCACTTGAGAACGTGAGGATCAAATGAAATCCAAGCGTCCTCATCTTTTCGACTCAGTCTCTTCGTAAACAAATTTCGGGACGAAATTTCCTAAAGTAGGGGAGACTGTAACATCTCGTATTTTACGATGTTTAAATTTTTTTTTTATAATTATGATGATATTAATAATGAAAAATAATAATAATATTAACTAATAATAATAATAATAATAATAATAATGTAGTAATTAGTAAAAATAATTTGTAAAAGTTTATTTAAATAAGTTCAGGGACCTTTTATGTCAATTTGTAAACTTAAATAAAACTTTTATACCTAAAATAATACAAATGAAACCGCAGGGACCATTGTGTAACAATTATAATTTACAACCCAGCCCCCCCCCCCCCCCCGTTCTCCGGCCAGCCTTCCGGCCACCGCCGGCGAGCTCCGGCAAGTCCAAATAACCAACAAAAAACGCGGTTTTAACTCAAATCAAAGGTCCCGACACCCTCACGACCAAGATTCGAACCTAACCCACCTAAACAATTTAAAAATCAAAACGATTTAGTGCGATCTAGATCCAAGAATCACTTTCGGCCACTTTACACGACACAATCGCACTAAAACGCTTACAATAATTCAACTAAAGCAGCATGAACCATTGTATAACTATCACTAATCGATCCCCAGTTTCAATTTCATCCCAAACAAGTGTAAACACCACATTCGATTATCCCCTTGGTCGCGAACCTGCAACTCTATTGCAACCCCCTCTCCGATCAATTTTAACTGAAATTGATAAGGGGCTTTCGATCCTTATCATCAAGTGAAGCTAACCCCAAGTTTAATACGAATATAATCATCGTTGGAGCAACATTCAATCACAACAAGAGCCGCGACCTGTTTCATCTCTGGGTAATCTCCAAATCAATGCCATATATGAAATTAAACACACACACACTCTCGATTGATTATGGGGAACAAAAGCCCCATGATTCCAGTCACAATCGATATTGAATTGAACCCCAATTTCATTCGGGTTCGATCTAGGGTTCATTTGGAATTCGGGATAATCGGGGTTGTGTTTAAATAAAATTGAGACCAACTTCTTTCGCGGCTACAAGCCTTGGGTTGCTGGTCCCTGCGCTCTTACCCATCCTTGAGGTCGCGGGTTCGAGACCCGGCCACCTCCCAATTTTTTTTTAATCCTTTTTTTTAGACTTTAAAAATCCAGGGAAATGCTAAAAAATTATAAAAAATGTTTTATAAACATTAAAATTTTTAAAACAACTTATCTGTTTTCTGGAAATTATTTTTAAAATTTCATCTACTTTATTAAATGTTTTAAATAAATAAAAATCACAAATAATACAAAATTTTTATACAAAAATGAACTTTTAATAATTTAAACTATTAAATTATTATTTAACGCCATATTACTTGTAAATTATTCAAATAATATTTATTATTGTTTAAATCATGATATAAAAGTTATATATTTAAATCCTGCCAAAAACGTGTTCTTTTCTTTTTATAAATCAAATAATTAAATATATTAATTAATTATCATATGATTGAATAATAAAAATTAATTATTTATTTTCCACGCATTAACAATAAATCAAATGTTTACGCGTACGGATACATTTATTAAATTCTAAACGTAATCACATTCACTAAAGTCATTTTATTTATTTTAAGACGTTCAAACTAAATAAAATTTGGTTATTTAAACTAGCATTCAAAAACCCAAATAGAAACCCTAATTCCTCTTAAAACATTAAAGCTTATTATTAAGACTTTAACCTTGTGAATATATATTTACATATTTAGGTGCCTTGTAACGATTCACGTTGGAACGACGCCTACTATTATTCTTATTAATCATCATTATATACTTATTTGACAAGTGAGTATTTCTATACCCCTTTTTCTTATTTTCACACTTTGGGGTGAAACATGTTACTTATTAATCATTGCACTTGTAAACGTTTGGATTCTTGTAAACTTATGGCAATTTACTTGTGAGTTGTGGTTAGTTGAACTTTTGTGGTTACCATGTTATGGCATTATATGTACAATCATTAACTATTGCTAGCCCAGCGAAGTCATAGATCTATGGGTAAGACAAGCCTACTTGGTTGATTCAAGTACACTTAGCTGATCGTATATACTTTTAACGTTAATAGAATATTAACGTCGTTTGATACTTGTAAAACATTGTCGAGGTTTGATTGTGCATTGTTCATAACATCCCTAGTCACTTTATTCACTAATTTACAACTTGAATTGCCATCTTTTATATACTTATGTATCCAAAACTGTAGAATGCTCACCAACATTTTTATGTTGACCTTTTATTTTTAACATGTTTCAGGTTACTCTTTGAAGCTTATCACACTTAGGATTGGACTTAGAGAAATAAACGAATGATCTGGATGTATCTTTGTTTAAACGTTTACTTGTATTGTTACAATGGAATCTTGATTAATATATTTGGAACAAATAATAGCGTTATGTGGCTGTGAACAATCGTAACTCTCACGCCTCGACGATTCCGCCGTCTAGGTTGGGGTGTGACAGGTTCATTGTGTCATGATTAGGGATTCATTGTGTCATGCTTTTGGGGATTCATTGTGTCATGATTCCTGCTAATAATGTCTTTGTGAAAGCTCATTGTTTCATGATTGGGGATTCATTGTGTCATGGTTTGAGGATTCATTGTGTCATGATTCATGCTAATAATGTCTTTGTGAAGGTTGATTGTGTCATAAGATACTCTTCCAGAACCTGGGGATACACATTGTTGGCCAACATCTTTGTAATTTTCAGCATCTATATGAATAAAAACAACATGTCATAAAAACAGCATGTCATAAAAAGACACAATGAATCCCCAATCATGACACAATGAACCTTTACAAAAGACACATTATAAGCATCTTTCATGACACAATAAACCTTCACAAAAGACACATTATAAGCAGCTTTCATGACACAATGAATCCCAAACATGACACAATGAACCTTCACAAAGAGATGACACAAAGATAGATTTTGACACAATCATGCTTGGTTGACACAATGAACCTCTAAACCTGACACAATCAGTATAAATAGTATCATATAACTCACCTAACATTTATGAAATATGTTCAACAACAAATTGATAATGTCCAGATTAATCTAACAGTATAGACACAATGACGATACAAAAGACACAATGATGATACCTATGACACAATGATGATACCTATGACACAATGATGATACTTATGACACAATGATGATGTCAATCAATAACAAAATTCACAGAAAATCATACAGTATAGACAGAACGATGATCAAAATGACAAAATTACGGTGCCAAAATTAACATACTATTTCAATTGCAGTATATAATCGTCCTCATACGTACCAAACTGATCATCTCTCGTCGACATCGCTGAAGTAATTGATGTAAAGCAACCTTCAACGATTGAAATTGAAAATTCGATTGTTTGAATCTTCAACGATTGATCAATTGAAAATTTTAACGATTCGATTGTTTGAATCTTCAATGATAAAGTGAAAAATCTGTTGAAAACCTCAATCGTACAGTGTAATGGTCGACATCGCTGAAGTATTGAAAATTCTGTTAATAAATTACACTTCCTAAAATACCCCTCCTTCTATTTTTAAAAATATGCCACATGTCAATCCCTGATTGCTTCTCACACTTTTTACATAATATTGACTTTGTATTTGAACCCTACTCATTACTTTTTACATTTGTTATTAAGGACAACTAACATACGTTATATTACATGCTTACACTTGATTTTGTATATAAAACTGTAGGTTTCCTTTTTTTCGTTCGTATTCGTCATTATAAGCAAAATATATAATAAATCAAATGTAAATTTAGAGTGAACATACCAGTATGATTATAAATGGCAATGAAAGTGGAAATTAAGATTGTCATTTATGAGTATAAAATATAATCGGTTAATAAGTCATGATTTGAATAATTAAATATAATTTTTTAATTGTATATATACCTAATTTATTGTTATGTCAATATTACCATCCAAAATATAATAATAAATACTTGCGGATGAGTATATATGTCGTTAAATAGTTTTAGAAGGAAAAATATGTTTTAACCCTGTTATCAATTATGATATTTGTAAGAGGGAAAATTGACAATTATGAAGTTTTAGTAAAATAAGTAAATTTGATATTATAAAGTTTTATAAGAGGATATATGTATTTAAATTTTTTGCTTGGGTATATATGCAATTAAAGAGTTTTAAATAGAGAAATATGCTTTTAACCGTAAAAAACATGAGTTCGACCCTTACAAATTTCAATTTTGTCATTAAATATGCGTTTATTGCTTAATGCTAATGACATATCACAAACTTAAATCTACAAGAAAACACCTAACGAATGGATTTAAATGTTAATTAATAAATAAAAATACAAAATCTTAAAATAAAAAAATAATCCTTAAGAAAAAATGAACATGTTAAGATAACATAGTAAAGCTGAGATTATAATATAAAATAAACAAGATTTTTTACTCCAATAAATATAGGAAAGTTTTTGGATTTCAATTTCTTCCAATTGTCCAATAAAACAGAATCCTAAATGAAAAACTTTATAATTTCAATTTCAGAGAATCACTGGCGGAGCATAGTTAGGACCGGGGTGGGCTGCCGCCCCCCTCTTTTTTTCGTCGGTAGTGTTAAATTTTAGTCCGATAGTATAAATTTTTGGCTTGGTAGTGTAAATTTTCATATAAAACTCGAGTTTGCCCCCCCCTAATAAAAATTAATTTCGCCCCCGCCCCCCTTCGGGAGTGGTCAAGCTCCGCCGCTTGAAAGAATTATATTAATTAAACGAGAGTTAAAACGTATGAACTAATAATAATAATAATAATTAATTAAATTTTTTTAAATAAATAGAAAAAGTGAGACTTTAACCTTCCACCACTTGAGTCACCCAACGGTCTAATATCAGAAAAAGAATATAAAAAAGTATTCAAATATAATAATGACATAAACCTCTCTTACAGAAAGCTTCTCAAACATACAGTAATCAAAATCCTATAGAATCAAGATAAACACCACCTCCTTTCTTCCAATAAGCATAAACTCTATTTAATTTCATCTTTTTCATCCATCAAATCAAAATCTCTGTTCTGTGCATCTCGTGTTCGTACAGTAACTCCAAATCCAAATTAACCACTGGCGTTTTGATTTTTTGTCAAGAATTTGTCGTACTTTCGACCCCATTTTGGGGCAACGTGCAGTTTTCAGTCAAGACCCTTCAAGATTTGCTTTTTGAGTGCGTTTCTTCTGCTTTTTTGTCGGTCTTTTTTACAGCTTTACTTTCCAATTTCAAATTTATTTATGGGTTCTTGAGGTTTTGAGTGCCTCGTTCGTCGATTGGTCTTAGGGTTTCTTTGGGTCAGTCAATCAGCGTGTGTTTTCTTGCTCTTAAGTTAGAGTGTGTGGGTGTATTGCGTGTTTTGCTGATTATTGGGGGGTTTTAGCTGTTAAATTAATTAGGGTATAATTGGTGATGGGTTATTCAAGATGGAAGTCTTCTATGTTGAAGATTGTGGTTTTGATATCACTTTTATCCACTCAGATTTGCTTTGGAGACACTGATCAACGTGATAGTAAGCCTTCATTTTCATAATCCCCTTTTGATTTTGTATTTTCTTTATTTAATTTGTTTGATTACTGACTTAAGTTTACTAGTCTAGTGAACAAAATTTTTAAGCAGCTCTATTAAATGCAAAACAGATTGTTATGTTAGTGCTACTTTGTCCAAGTTTTGTGAGCAAGTTTATATTACTAATAATTAAAGATGTTGATTGGGATGGATATTGGAAGTGATTATACATATGGGATAATCGAAATCGAATAATCAGCTGTAACAAAACTGCCGCAGGAGATATTGTTTTGATGTGCTTCTGTTTGATATCCCAATAGTCAGATAATCATTTTTTTGAGTGTTTGTGACAAATTTGATCATTTATGGACTTACAGAAAAAGGAACAAAAACTTAACTGAATAGTTAATCAGAATCAGATTTTCTCCATTCAAATACACAAAAGCATTATCTGCAATCTGAAAACACAATAATTAGAGAATGTGTTTCCAATCATATACCAAACACCTCCTAAGAAGAGGTGAAGTAATAGAATTATTGTTATTAATTTCAACTGTAAATCTTCTAGTGTTTTTGAGATTCATTTTTTTTTATTTCAGTCTTGGCAATAAATAGTCTATATGCGGCTCTTGGCTATCCACCTCTTCCTGGATGGTTAGTGTCGGGTGGAGACCCTTGTGCGGAAGGTTGGCAAGGTGTTCAATGTGTTAACTCCAACATAACTGGAATGTATGTTGCATAATTTTTTTTCACCGTATCTTCATTTTTAAAATGTTGCCCGTTGATGTTTATCACCTTATTTTGTAAGTTCTAATTTTATGAGTGTATGTAGAATTCTTAATGGTGCTAATCTGGGAGGCGAATTGGGTGAGAATTTGGGAGCCTTTCTTTCCATCATACAAATGTAAGTTGTTACCACTTACAATGCACTTGAAGATTTTGAAGTGAAAAACATGCTTGTTATATGATCGAATTTTTATTTATTTATTTGATTTTATGATTTGTGTGTGCAGAGATCTCAGCAATAATCATATTGGAGGCCATATACCGTCAAACCTTCCACTTACCATCAAGAATTTGTATGTTTATTATTCCTTCATCACATCAAAGTTGCAACACTTTCTTTTTAAAATTTTTTAATGAGTGGCTTTTTCAACCATCATCCTGATTTTTGTTGCTAAAATGCAATTCACAAATCATTGTTCTTGTGAAAATGCAAAAACAAACCACATTCCGCAAGTACAAAATATTTTGAATAAATTATGTGAATGTTATTTCTCACATAACCATTATACCTGATTCTTGTGAGTGTAGGCTTTCTTTTTCCTTTTTCTTTTTGGCATTTTTGCAAGAATGATATTGATAGTGTGTTTGCAAGAAAAATATTATAATATGACAAACCAATCCCTGCTTCCATTTTGGGATGTCCTAAGAAAATTTAGACATTTTATCTGAAGAAAATGTTAAGCTATATTTGACCTTTAATATCGGTTTTCTTGATGAAACAACACCGTTTATTTTGTTTTCCTATTAGAGTGCTTTCAGGAAACCAGCTGACAGGGAGCATTCCTGACACTCTTTCCTTGTTAGGCCAAATGACAGACTTGTAAGTATCCTGTTAAAATATCATGTTCATGTGGCCTTTTGAGTTGTATTTTGTCTAACAAATCTTTTATTTTTTCAGATCTTTGAACAACAACCGTTTGACAGGAGTAATTCCCGATTCTTTTCAACTGCTTACACCCTTAATAAACTTGTACGCCATTGTTTCTTTTATCTTCAATGTTTCTATGCATGTTTATTATTATTATTATTATTTATATACTATATGACTTCTTGCAGGGATTTGTCTGCTAACAATTTAAGCGGCCCATTGCCTCCTTCCATGGCAAACTTGTCGTCATTAACCACACTGTGAGCAGATTTCTATTCGCGTTTCACACAAATAAGAATTATATATATTTTCTAGAATATCTAAGTTGCTATTTCTGAACAAGACTTATATATATTTATAGAATATATAAGTTGCTATTTCTGAACACTTGAGAAGTATTCAGATGACATTTGTGGAAACAAGCAGAAAAAATAGTGTCAGATCTTAATTTGGAAAGTGCTTGGTTAGACTATTTAAAGTCAAGTGTTGGTATTTAGGAATAAGGGGAATGAATAATTTGAATATTGATTATTTCAGGCACATACAGGACAATCATCTTACTGGGGTTCTTGATGTGTTGCAAGATCTTCCACTTGTAACTTTGTAAGTCTTCTTGCCTATTTTTCATATGAATATTTTCTTGAAATTATCTTTCTTTTTGTTTAAACTATGAGTTTATGCATTTAAAAGTAAGTAGCTTGTAATGCAGGGATGTGGAAAATAATCTTTTCTCCGGGCCCATACCTCCAAAATTAACGTCCATTCCAAATTTCAGGTGAAATAAGAATATATGATAGAAAGTAGTTCCTAACTCTTTACTTATGTAATCTCTTTAGATCATTATTCAATTAGTACTTTCGGTAATCATACTTATCACCTTAGCTATTTTTATCAACAATAGTACAGCACATTAGCTATTTACATAATTCAATGGAACGGGAAAAAGTTTTAGTGGGTCAACCCGACCCGACTCGAACCTTTTTTAATCAAGCTTCAAATACTACCTTACCACACATATTTTTTAAAATCAGTTTGACCTTTTACCTTTGCCTGCCGATATTGCCATACCTATACACAAGATCCGTCTATCTTGTTGTTGATAGCACTTAAACATCATCTTAAACTGTGCTCTAGTCAAATGTTTCATTATCATTGGAATAGTTGGGGTATTTCTTTATGCTGTTGCAAAATTTTGGATTCTCTACAAACTTAATTTGTGATCTAACATTCACGTATGCAATGCAGAAGCACTGGAAATCCCTTTAATACAACAATCATCCCTTCTCCACCAGTCTCATCCCCGTCTCCATCATCATATGGCCCACTACCACCAGAAATAGGTCCAGGAATTCAAGTATTCGGACAACCGACACCGGAGCCACCACGTTCTTCTGGGGAACTTAAGTCTTTAATGAGTAAAAAAGTTGTGTGGGTTGCAATCGGTGGATTCTTGATTTTTATTGCAGTTGCATTCGGAATTTGCTTTTATATGTCGAAATGCCGCAAAGAAAAGTCAACAGTCAAAGTTTCGAAGGACGGGCTAGCCAAGAACTCTACTCTTAACATATTAAAACCATCTGATGGAGAAAACAGTAAGTCCACACTTATCCTTTCAGTGATGCATTTCATTGTTGTAAGTTTGTAACTCTGATGATTCAAAAAGAAAAAAAAAAGGTTACTTTGAATTCAGTAGTCAGTAATCCATCAGTCAAAAGATAAGATCCTCATCGATGTTTTTGTCTCAAATTCATGATTTGTAACGTAAAACCAAAGTTTTTTTGTTACCCCCTTTTTTAATGAATACAGGAAGTAAGAATTTATTGACAAGGTCCTCATCAAAAGGCGAGAAAGTTGAAACGGTTTCTAAGAGCAAGGAGGATCATGTGATAGACATGACAAAGGTAAACTCAAGTTCTCTTTCAACAAGGGTCCTACCTCCTCAACCTTCTCCTCGTGAAGGGGTCGTTGTAAAACCGGTGGCGGTTCCAACAACCACCTCCCGCCGTACTTCGAGAACTGTGAACTCTGCAAAGTTTTTCTCGATTGCATCTCTACAAGAGTACACAAATAGCTTTTCTCCAGAAAATCTTGTGGGAAGTGGCAGGCTTGCTACTGTATACAAAGCCGAGCTTCCCAATGGAAAGGTAAGTTTCCTCTTTAGTTGAATTTTTAACTGAACTATCTGACAATTGTCAATTGACTTGTTAGAGATAATACTTTTGTTTTGATGTTTTGTGTTTTATAATCTTAAGCTGCTGGCAATCAAGAAACTTGACAATGCGACTTCTCGGAAGTGGAGCGATGAGCAATTTATGGAGTTAGTGACGAACGTGTCTAAACTGCGAAATGAAAATATAGTTGGACTCGAGGGTTATTGTCTTGAACATGGTCAAAGACTTTTTGTCTATGACTACTGTGAAAATGGCACATTACATGAAGCTTTGCATTTAAATGATGAAATTCATGAAAAGCTTTCGTGGAATTCTCGAGTACATGTGGCGCTTCAAATCGCACGAGCCCTCGAGTAAGTACACATTTTAACGTACCTTTCTTGAGTCATGTGTTGGAGCATTGGTCCACTGGTTTGAACTGCAGCCTACCGACCCTTGCAAAACAGACTAGTATTATGATTTCAATAATTTTGGTGCTAATAAGTGTCTTTATGTCATGTTTCTGTTAAGGTACTTGCACGAGGTTTGTCAACCACCTGTCGTACACCACAACTTAAAGTCGACAAATATTCTTTTCGACAATGATCTCAATGGGCGTGTTTCAGATTGTGGTTTGGCTCCACTACTACCATCTAGCCATGTTAGCCAGGTAACCATTTCTTTCTATTCAGCAGCTGAGCCATGTGGTTAGTTTGTTTAGATTTTTTAGGTAGACCTTGACGCAACTTCCATTTTATCAGTTGCAAGGTTCAGGATATGGTGCTCCAGAACTCGAGTCGGGAAGTTATACTTACCAGAGTGACGTTTACAGCTTCGGTGTCATTATGTTAGAACTTTTCACCGGGCGGAAAGCCTTTGAAAGGTTCTTTATTATATTTCTTTTATTATTGTCATCTACACAACATGTTGGATCACCTAAAATTTGCCTATTCATAAATTATCTGTATAGAGGGCGGGCCTTGGCGCAGCGGTAAAAGCTGTTCCTAAGGGACCGAAGGTCTCAGGTTCGATCCGTGGAAACGGCCTCCCCACAAAATGTGGGGGAAAGACCGCGTACATCTTCCCTTAAATGGGACGGACCCTCCCTGGACCCTGCGAAAATGCGGGAGCTCTTTGCAGCACCAGGTACGCCCTTTTTATCTGTATGTATATGAATTAGATAAAATTACACTTTTAGGGACTTAAAAACTTTTCCTCCTTTTATAAAAACGCCTGCTGACAATAAAAACTTGACATTTATAGCTCAAGGCCAAGGGGGGAGCAATTTCTTGTGAGATGGGCGATTTCTCAGTTGCATGATATAGAAGCTTTGTCGGGGATGGTCGATCCTGCTTTACGTGCTGCATGCTCTACCAAATCTTTATCTCGATTTGCAGATATCATCTCTCTCTGTGTTCAGGTTAGTGTTGATTTTAACTATTTTCAAGATTGCTTTTTTGATATTTAGTAACATAGAATATAGTCTTTATTCCACAATCCCAAGTATAAATATATCTTTCTTTTTGTATACCATCTGATATTTAGTTATTTCTGTGTTTTCTCCATAGCCTGAACCGGAGTTTAGGCCACCAATGTCAGAAATCGTGCAAAGTTTGTTGCATATGATTCAACGAAATCCGTAAACAACATCTACAAAGGAAGCGTGCCGAAGACCCATGTTACAAACGACCAAAGCTACATGATGGTAGCACAAGATGCACTTTTTCGTGTTTTTGTAACTAAATATTTTAGTTTAGACGTGGATGTATGTTAGTTTTGTTTGTTTAATGTTTTGTGGTGCTTTTAGAAATGTAAAGTATGCATTTGTTTTAAATCGAAGTTGATTTTATCAGCGCTTTCAAACAATTGACGTGTGAAAGATGACACAAAGTGTTTTCGGCGTAAGATAGGCAAGAGACATGCTGGTAAGCACGTTAAAGCGTTCCAATGCCACGAACGACATGCGTTTTTGTCCATGAACACGTCAAACTATTATGGTAAAGAAATGCATACATGAAGAAAATTTGGGTGCTATCATCTAGCTTTGTATCGGCTAAGTTCACAAGTTGGAGATAACAAAAAAAGTGTACATCGGAAGTGAAGGTTAGAAAGGAAATGCATAAAAATTTGCTTGTGGATAAGAGCTATATGACCTTAAGGTTATAAGTTTGGATCCTCTTTCGTGTAATAATCTTGCAGTAATTAATAGGGGTCACCAATTAAGCTCTCCGCATATGCTAATCAGGGTGTATACAAAAAGACATGTCATTGAACTCGAATTGCTATCGCTATTAAAAAAAATTAAAAACAATTAGTGAAGTTTAATACCTGAAATTTTAATATTGATTTTTAATTATCCTAATGTATTGAATTTTAGATTTAATATTCTTCTAACTTAATATATATTATCTTCTAAAAGATCTTACCAATATTTAGATGTCCCTAATTAAAATACAATGTTTAAACCCTGCTTTTCATTTACCTTAATACAATTTGCACCCACAATGACATAAACACAATCCCCATTTTAGTTAGCAACATATAAAATACGAAAGAAAGAATTGATAAGAAAAAATAATACTGCAACATATAAAATACGAAAGAAAGAATTGATAAGAAAAAATAATACTTGAAATATAAGTGGTATAAGAAAAAATAATACTTAAAACAGCTACATATAACATAAGTGGTATAATGAGATAAGTAGTACTATGAATGTGTTATTAGCGTAAAGGCTTCTAATCAATGGTATCACATACTTCACAGATCATTTAAAATCAATAATAAAAATATTTGTTTGTTTAGACAAATGCTTTATAATGATAAATCTTATTGTGATATCGATATCAAAAAGAATAATAATTTTAAATTTAAGATATATTTATTTTAAGATAAGATATACGAATATCTGATTTTAAAAAAGATCAAGATCCTATTACGAAAATCTGCATATCTAAATTTCTAATCAAGATGATTTCGAATCCTTTTTCCTAAAATAAATACTTTTCATCAACCCTTTAAAATTCTTAGTGAAACAAATTTTACAGCAAGGGTATTAAAGTAATTTGGCATCCTGTGTGTTCCCTTCGTCAAAAAAGTGGAAAACCTTGTTCTTCATGTTCGCACACTCGAAATTTGCAGAGAAAATCGCTAAAGATGAACTTCAAACGTTGATCGAAAGCTATCATGCAGTACGCTATCTTGTAAATTATTCATAATTAGTATTATTAATATCTTTCGCTGTTCTTCTCATGCCAATTTTCGCTTTATATGATTAACTGTAGGTTTCCAGTTATCTGACTGCGTTTTGCGTGCTTTATTGAGTCTTCTTGGTGTTCCATTGCTTTCATGTAGTTAATTCGAATTTATTAATTTAATCGTGTCTGAATATGTTGCGTTTGTGTTTCGGAATAACTTGAATCGTGTTAATTGGTAATCTAGGGTTTTTATTATTGATTATGTCTGGGGAAAGGTTGTTTGACCTCGGTATCTGGCTTATGGTCGTCCATTGCAGTTCCTTATTTGTTCTTTTTGTTATTTTTGCTTGTATACCTCGTGCTTGGGATGCAGTAAGTTCAGTTTTCTCGATTCGATTATATCTGAATGTCTTAGTTTGTGTTGGGTTAAGTTGCTTCAGGTTAGCTGATACTCCAAGGCATTTGATTAATTTATTAGAAATTAATTTTCATCTCAGTATTTTGCTTGATCTGTATGTGCTTTGCTTTTGATACGCGTATCTCTGACTAATTAGTACTACATTTTGGAATACTAGAGAGGAACGGATGGATGGTCTTTGGTTTTTAACCGATTAACTTGGATTAACCTGATCCGATGCTAATCTCGTTGCCTAAAGTTGATATTTGGCTGTCTAATAAAACATCAAACAAGGGTTATTGATCATTCTCCATCAGTAGTTCTCTGTAAGTATTACATGGTTTTCTTTTGTAAGTTGAATTTGCAAGGCTAGGTAGTCATAGGAATGTTTGTTGTGCTCCGAAATCAGTTTATGTTGCCTCTTCACATATTGTTTGATTTTTGATGCCTCTTTCTGTGTTTCATGCATCATGCATTCGGCAGATGTTCCTTTTTTTATTGCACTTATGTTAGTTTCTGTTCCTCTCATTTTGGAAGGTGTCTAAACTTTATAGAGAGGTTGCTGAGTTCCTTGTTAACTTCTGTAATTAACAATTTGTGGTTGGATTTTACCTTAAGTTTTCTTGTTGCTGCAGGGTGACTTTGTAATCTACTACCTTAAATAGAATACCACATGTTTGAGCCATATCTACACATTTGCATCAATTATTGTTTTCAATTGAGACAACTTAGATTAATTAGTTTTTATATATTACACATTTATCCACTGTTTTAAACAGGTTGATCTAGTTGCATGGTTTGGTACGAGATATTCCTTTTCAGTTATATTTGATAATTATTATGGACCCCACACGGTCAAATTCTGGAACTGCTGAGGATAATAATGGAATTCCTGATGATTTACGTTGCAAGAGATCAGATGGTAAACAATGGAGATGCCATGCAATGTCCATGCCAGACAAAACAGTATGTGAAAAACACTACATTCAGGCAAAGAAAAGAGCTGCAAATTCTGCAATGAGGGCCAGTCTTAAGAAAGCAAAAAGAAAATCTGTAGGAGAAAGTGACAGTTATTTAGAGAGTAAAAGTGATGATATGGATTCACCTCTTGTGGATTACCGCATTTCAGATAACCAGAAAGAAAAGCTGTCAAAGAAACAAATTAGTTATTCACCTGAAACACCTTCATTCAAGAATTCATCTGCTCACATTTCTTCAAAATCAAATGACGATCTACAAAGAGATATGGATGAATCTGAAGAGACACCAAAGGCTTACAGGACACCATCTTCTGTTGCTGATTCATCAAAGAGCAGATCTGAGAAGATGCATAATACTAGTGCTATGACTGTAAGTATAGTTGCTATTTTTTATATCAATGATAATTATACAACTACAAGAGGGGTTTAGATTTGCAGTTATAGACCTGCTTATTTGATTGTTTTGACTTCAAATACTTGGTTTCTTGTGTTTTTTAGATTGATTCCTTCTATGATAATTAGAAATAATTGGTTTTGGAGAATAATATTTGTACCAGCTGCTTGAAACTGATTATTGAGGAAACTCAGACCCTACTTTAAAGCTATTTCACTCACCTTCAATATTTATTATGGTATTATGAAAAAGTAATTGTTGAAATAATAGATGACAAATATGTAAAAAGGAATATTTATAGTTGATTTACAAAAGAAACTACTAGTTGATATAAAATTCTTTATATATTTAAATTATATATATTAAGTTTAAATCAATATTACAAGAATGTCCTGTTTTTTTAATCATTTGCTAAGATAGCATCCTAAACTAATCCTTACAAGTTCTTCTAATGGACACTTGACATCAATTCATGCTTAGAAAAGGGCAATTAATGCCAGGTGTCATTTAGTAGGATTTTTAGGCATAAGTTTAGCTGGATAAATCATTTATCTTACTTTGCTAAAGACTGAAACCACTGGTTAGTTATAAATGCTAATCTGACCCTGAAAATTCAATATCGCACAATCACTTACAAAATACACATCCAAATAGACCCTAGTTAGTTATTACTTCATGACTTCTTTATAGGAGAGAAACACAGCAAGACGAATTGAGTTTTAAACTAAAATTTTATTTGCACAATATACAAACTACTCCAAAGATGATGCATATCACTGGGCTCGTTTTCAGGAAACTTCTGATGGGAGTTCAGAATCATCTGAGGATACAGGTGGACAAATATGTCATCAGTGCCGGCAGGATGATACCCGGAATATTATATGGTGCCTTAAATGTGATAGGAGAGGGTATTGTGATAAATGTGTTTCCACATGGTAAGATTGACTGCATTAGAACTACATCAGTTCTCTGATCCATAGTTTACTAATATTTCCCCTGTTTTTCAGGTATCCCGACATTCCAGCTGAAGAAATCAATAGAATTTGTCCTGCATGTCGAGGTTGCTGTAATTGCAAGATGTGTTTACGGGGCGATAATATGATAAAGGTAAATAATTTGTGGACATATTCATGAAAGGAAAATTGGTTTAAATAATTGGATAAGCTGCTCAGTGTCTTTTTCTTTTCCCTTTTTCTTAGTCTATATATTATTTGTATTGTGTGCTCACCTGAAGAACCAAATCCTCTCCATCTTTGTAGGGAAAAATACGGGAAATACCAGCCCAAGATAAATTAGAGCATCTATTTTGTCTTTTATCTTCTGTGCTTCCTGTGGTCAAACAGATCCACTTTGACCAGTGCTCCGAATTAGAACTAGAAAGAAAGCTTCGAGGTAAGATACATATAATGATTAAAAGTACATATGCTGACTCATCTAATATTATCTTCTGTTTGGTTTATTTTTGATTCAGGAAACAGAATAGACCTTCCGAGGACGAAACTAAATGCAGATGAGCAAATGTGCTGGTAATGTCACTATTATATGCTCAAAATACCATAAAAATAATATTAAATCATATTTTAGTAACTTAAAAAGTGTTGGGTGGCAGTGACTTCTGCAGAATACCGATTATGATTATCACCGGCACTGCGTGAAATGCTCATATGATATATGCCTTAGATGCTGCCAAGATGTAAGAAAAGCCTCAAAAGATGGCGGTGAACCAGATGTGGGCAGAATTCAAAATGAAGATAAAAATATTCTTGAAATACAAGAAAAACCATTAAGGCAAAGAATGAGATTATCCAATAAGCTTTGTGATTGGAAAGCCAACACTGATGGTAGTGTTCCATGCCCGCCAACACAACATGGTGGTTGTGGTAACTCACCTTTGATGTTAAAACGTATTTTCAAAATGAATTGGGTTGCAAAACTTGTGAAAAATGTCGATGAAATGGTTAGTGGGTGTAAAATGTATGACATAAGCCCCACAAATCTGGATTCTTCAAGCAATTTCTTGTATGCTCCATCCTGTGCAGACATAAAAAGTGAAGGGATTAGTGAATTTAGAAAATATTGGACTAAAGGTCATCCTGTTATAGTTAAGGGGGTTTGTGATGAATCATCAATGTTAGGCTGGGATCCTATGGTGATGTGGAAAGGAATTCAAGAGACAACTGAGGAAAGAATGAAGGAAGATAATAGAATTGTGAAAGCTGTAGATTGCTTTGATCGGTCTGAGGTAGGTTTCAAACTTTTAAATCCAAATAATAGATATGTGAGAGCTGGCAGTTTTGACCCGTGCACTCATAAACAGGTCGATTTGGGTTATACTTTGTCTCAAACTGTCAGATCGGAAGTTATAATAGCATTAGATAAAACTGAACATGTTGTTAGGGAATGGAATGAGTTGAAATGCCAAAGTGTATTCTATATTCGTAAAACCTCCTAGATTGACTTATTTCAAACATTAGATTGTCTTTGTAATAATATAATTAACCATATGTAACATTTTTAATATCTATTAAACTATAAAAAGGAAAAGAAAAGTAGTGCTTGCAGGTTGTCCTGCCCGGCCAGATGCATTTTGACCCACGATAAAAAGACCTGTATTGGCCCAAACCTGTTACACAACCTGCCAGACCTGCCATTTTTCCACCTCTATCAGTCGCTATTTACTGTTATCTAGTTTTTTGACATTATTTGTTTTGCCTATATTTTATACCAGATAGACATTGAACTTGGAGAATTTATAAGAGGATACTCTGAGGGCAGCATACGGGAAAATAATCAGCCACGGATGTTAATTTTAAAAAACTGGCCTTCTCCGAGTGCCTCTGAAGAGTTTTTATTATACCAGAGACCTGAGTTTATTAGCAAACTACCTTTGCTTGAATATATTCATTCCAAGTGGGGTTTACTAAATCTTGCTGCAAAGCTACCTCATTACTCCCTTCAGAATGATGTAGGGCCTAAGATCTTGATTTCTTATGGAATGTATGATGAACTTGGTCAAGGTGACTCAGTGAACATGCTCCGTTTCAATATGCGTGATGTGGTGAGTTCATTTATCTTCATATTTTCAGCTGTGTTCTGTTTTCTTTGTAATTATTTAGGTTTTGCTGCACCTAGAGCTATATTGTTTTGTTTTAAAAGTTGAGAAAGTGAATTTATTATTAATTCGAATAGGGTGGTTTGGAACAATAGCTATTGATATTTTAAGGAAAGAAGAATTAGTTTTATTTTTCCTTGTAGATTATAGATATATATATATATTTTAGTCCAGGTTTATAATTATTTTAAGCTATGAATTCTTGTGGCATGAAAATAGGTATACCTGTTAGTTCATACATGCGAAGTAAAGACCGAGCTGCAAACAAATGCACCGAAATCACCAATTTCCGAACACGATGTGAAAAAGGATGCGGAGATAAATATAGACTCAACTGAAGGTGGTGCAACTGAAACCCTAGGGATTGATAATACTGATAATGAGAAAGCTCCTAAATGTGAAGATTTAAACACAATCTGTGAAGAGACCTTTGCAAAGAGCCAAGCAGGGGCGATTTGGGACATTTTTCAGCGTGAAGATGTTCCAAAGCTGATTGAGTATATGAGACTTCATTGGAATGAATTGGGTATGCCTGATGACATCATAATTGATTCTGTAAGTCCAATGTCACCATCTTAGTTTGATGTTTTGCAATGAAAGATATTGATCTGTCGTGCACGTTCTATGTATCTTAGGTACCGCAACCTCTTCATGAAGGAATGATATTCTTAAACAGTCACCATAAACGGAAACTAAAAGAAGAATTTGGTAAGTTAAACTATCACGAGAAGCTTATTCTATAATTTTGAAGGATTTTTTTTCTAATTCCTACATGTAAATATCTCTCACACTAGGAATTTGCCTCAAATGTTCTCGTTTGCTTTCTCACCATATTCTAATTAAAAATGGTTTTCTTAATTCTTGGTCAGGTATAGAGCCATGTTCAATTGAGCAGCATTTAGGGGTCGCTGTATTTATCCCCACTGGATGTCCTTTTCAAGTGAGGAACCTTCAGGTGAGTTTGGTGCAATAAGAAAGGTTAAACAATTGTTAGGGCCTTAGGGGTGTTCATAGTCCAATTTTGATGCTTTTTTAGGTCAAACCTTAAACCAAAATAAATTGTTCCTATGGTTTGGTTTCAATGTTTGGGCTTATTGGGCCTTTAAAGTAGGTAACTCTTGGCACGGGCTGGGTTGACCGAAAATGTCTAAGCAAAGATTTTTAGAGAAAGGACAACTTTTAGTAAAGATAAAAATAATCTTACACGAGGAGGAAAACTTCTGGGACTATGTAGCATTGTAACGAATTATTTGTTTTGCTATATTACTAGGATTAAGTGAACGGTTCGGTCTGGTTTGGTACCAAACAGCTTTTAAACCAATCCACAAACCAAACTGCTTAATCTGGTTTGGAGAAAAAGCCAACCAGGTTGGGAAAGTAAAATTTTAAAAAAAAAAAGCACCTGCTAAACCTAATCGAGATTGTTTAGTGTCTATATTCTAAACACGATCAAGTTTCTATATATGTTTATTGTGTGTCATTGGCTGTAAGATGTATATTTCTTGTATTTGTTACTTCATTCACTAGATTTTCCGTGACATATAATATAAATTCCTTATTTTCTACCTTTTTTGGAAGTAGTCCTTATTGCATAAGCTAAGATAGTTGTATAATTTGTATGATTTAGTGCTTTGATGTATGGTCTTCGTGATTTTTTTTAATTTTGTTACTTTTTATTGATCTTTCACAGTCATCGGTTCAATTAGGCCTTGACTTTCTTTTCCCTGAAAGTTTATCAGAGGCTGTAAGATTAGCTGGAGAAATCCGTGAACTTCCTAATGACCATGATGCAAAGCTTCAAATGTTAGAGGTCAGAACTTTCTTTCAATGACGCCCTTGTGCTTTCACTCTCCTCTTTCAATGTATTGGTCTTCATTTACTTAACTACTTTACTATCACCTGTTCTTATAAATGTTTGTAGGCTGGCAAAATCTCTCTGTATGCAGCAAGTTCATCGATAAAGGAAGTTCAAAAATTGGTGCTGGATCCAAAGTAAGACAGTTGGAATCTTTTTTATTATCTTTATCCTTCTTTTTTAGGGGATACTTTTAGTGGTCTTTCATGCTCGATGCTTTACAGCTCAATTTTTTTTTATAAATATATTATAAAAAAATGAGGACTTTAGCTTTACAATTTAATTAGTGCCTCTATGGGCCTTATCACCTTTTCACAGAAGGGAATGATATTCTAGCTAAAGAAATATTCAAGACACTTAATAGTTTCACTTCTGTAACCAACATATGTTTTAGATGTTATCATTTATTTTATTTTATTTTATTTGGTGGATCCCATCTTGACTTTCTTTACACCATAAAATCGGACCCACTAAAAGGAACTGCTGAATCTAAGGAAATGGCGAAAAACGATGGAGCACTTTTTAATTTTTATCACATGCCAATGACTCGATAGCAATTAAAGATAGTTCAACTTTATGTTTGCACAAGCCTTTAATGCATCGTGAAAGAACTAACTTTGTGATATTATATGGTAATACAACCCTTAAATGCATCTTGAAAAGAAGGCATGGTTATTATTTATGCATCCAATATTTCTGTTTATTCATATGGATCTTTATTTGCCATGAGATTGCACTTTGATTTTTCTCAAGTATATCAGCAAATGAAATGATACATTGCTAAAATGGGTGTGGGCCAGGTAGGTAAAGTAACAGGTCAAAATGTTTAGTTTTTTTGTTATGGGTTGTAATGAGATGGGTTAGCTTGATTTTTTTAGCCCTGTATTAGTAAGCCCTATGTGCTTACAATAGTTATTTTGCTTCAGCATTTTCCAACTTTTTTGAATACGACGTTTAGGAGGTTTCATGCGTCAAAAATACAGTTTTGGGAGCTTTTGACCCATTCGACATACTTGACCCACTAGAGATGAAACATAACACGAATTGACCTCCAATTAGGTGCATTCAATATTGTTTTCCTTCTTCTGGGCTTGTAGCATAAATGGTGATGTTCTGTTGCAGGTTTGGTGCAGAGCTCCCTTTTGAAGATCCAAACCTAACGAAATTGGTTTCAATGAATCTCGAGAAGATGACTAAACGACAGGTGGCCTGCGCTTGAACATGCGGTTTCTGCAGTTGTAATCTAAATATATAATTATAAAACTATATTCATGCCTGCATGTTATACATCATGGCTTGTATGTATGTGATAGAAAAGATTTAACTATAGGCTATAGCATTCAGGAGCGTTGCTAAATTCAGACTATTTTTTAACGAATTTCAGTTCCTACTGTATTTGGGTTGAAACGGGCTCCAGATACTTTTTTAGTTGTTAGGCTGGATGAAATTTACAGGTAATTAGAGCCTGATGGCAAGTGACTACTAGAGTCACATGAGGACTTTGACCACCCGAATCCGCCGATACTTAGAGAGTTAGAGGTACACAAACTACAAAGATCAGGTCGGGCGGGCCTCGTTGATTGGGCTTGGAACTATAGCAGGGTGTTGTTGGTTTGGCGGTCTATGAGTTTCACCCAGCAATAGGTTCTCATGACAAAAAAAAAAAAAAAAAAACCAATTATAAACCATAAACCTTGAAAAGCAACGTAACAAGAAAATTAAACTAATAATACAATCATTAATTAAATATCAAGAAAAAAATTAACAAGTAACGTTTCAAATATTAGAGTGATTAAACATTTTTAACGGTGATGAATTAGGCTTGTATATATCATTTGATATAGCATCTGATCTCCATCTTGTCTCAGAATTCTAATAACAAGTGAAATCACGGAACTCCCTTTATTTTATCCAAATTTATCAATTTGACATTCAAAATATTACAACTAATTTTAAAAGCCACGTTACGAAGATTATATCAATGATGTACTGATGTAAGTCTGGCATAAAACGTTTAGTTTATTTCTAATTGTCAGTTTACTCGGTGTATAAAGTGGTAGACTTTTGCGTCAATGTTTGTTTCTCACAATAAAAGTAAGGGGCTGTTTGCTAACATCTAATTGAATAAGTGCTAAACCAGTAAAAGGTCTGAACCAGTAAGATGTATGAACCAATAAGTGGTTTGAACCAATAAGTGTGTTTGATTGTAAAAAGGAAAATTAATAAAGTAAAAACCCTCAAATCCTTACCACTTCAAAAAAGTCACATCCACCAACTCAAACCCTAACCAACGAGGAGGTGGTTTGAAGGGGTTCAATGAGGAGGTGGACGGAATCGAAAATGCAGAAAGTGATGCCAACGAGGAGGTGGTCTGAAGGTGTTCAACGAGGAGATGGACGGAATCGGAGATGCAGAAAGCGATGCCAACGAGGAGGTGGTGAAGGGGTTCACGTCTGACCATCGCCCCGTCGCCGACCACCACCCTCTCCGTCACAGACCGCACTGACCACCGTCGGGTCGCCGACCACCACCCTCTCCGTCATAGACCGCACTGACCACCGCCCCGTCGCCGACCACCACCCTCTCCGTCACAGACCGCAGACCGACTTCACGTCTGACTCGGGTCAGGTGTTGGTTCAAGTCTGACCGAGTAAGGGGTTCGGTCAGACCTCTTCTCCGGTATGACGTAAGCAACCAAACAAGGCACGTCTGACCAAGTTAGACTTGCACGTCTGACCGGGTTTGATCAGACCCAACCAAACAGGCCCTAACTAAGTTTATGCAAAGTGGCGTGCTTGTATATTATTGGTTAAAATTTTCCTTTTATTAAAGCAATTTGTAACTTTTTTTATATAACATTAAATTTTATTTTTTATAAGTGGTTGCATATGCGTGTTTTATAAATCATCTAATCTGAGTATTAAAAAACAGCAGGCATATTTGTACCCATATCAGATATGGTCTGTGGGTCTTATGTGTCTAAAGTCTAAATGTATCCGTTATCGTGTCTATTTCAACTATTTGTGCGACCCATCTGATTGGACTTCGGATCCGAATTGGTGGCAACCAAATCATTACAATGACTAGGAATAATGCTCATAATGATGATGGATCAAGCATACTAGATTTTTATATGTCAAATACTGATATCTACGTTCAAACTAATGCAAATATAAAAAATCAACTAGGTTTATCATTTTTTATTAATAATGGAAAAAATGAAATGGGTCAAATTGTTGTACTATTTTTAACTATAGATGCCTATTTTTTTAATGACTACATATTTGACAATTTGATTGAAAGTATAGTTTATCGATATGTTGTATGAGGACAGACTAGTTTTACGATCCTGAGGTCATGACTCAACTCGTAAGAAACAAATTTTAGCCCTTCTTAGATTCTAAGTATTTAAAAACTTGTAAATATATTCAAAACTGCTAGAACTCTTATCATCCATATTCTTTATGTTTTATAAACAAAATGATAGAAATATAATATTTATTCGCCTCTCACGAAATTCAAAAATAAATAAATAATGAATAAATTTCATTTGTTTATCACCTATATGTGTAAGTAAGACATGTATAGGTTATAATTGTATAGGTCATAATGCTTATGTAGAAACAAAATGGAAATATATATATATATATATATATATATATATATATATATATATATATATATATATATATATATATATATATATATATATATATATATATATATATTATATATATATATATATGAAAGCATTCTATTGAGAACCATAAATATGTAAAGAACTACTAAAAACCACATAAGCAATTGACATAACATCTCGATAAAATTGATAATACTAAAAGATGACGGTTTGATTCTATTTTTTAATCTTTTCTTTCATTTTAACACATCTCTCAATTTTTTAGAAAAACTTTAAAATGTTCATATATGCAATACAATGTGTGTGCATTGATGCACATTATCAAAAGAATATAGATATCATGATTTTTAAAAATTTATCTTAAAAGTAGTAAAATTACAAACATTTTGATATATTTATTTAATAAATAGTATAAGAGTTAAAGTGATTTTTTTCTGGTTCTTTACAGATTTATGGTTCTCAATTGAATGTCATTCTATCTATCTATCTATCTATCTATCTATCTATCTATCTATCTATATATATATATATATATATATATATATATATATAGGGACATTCTAATGAAAACCAAAAAATGGAAAAAACTAAAGAAACTAATTATGACCTTTGATCTACAGAATCAAGGGTCCAGATTAAAAGGGTAAATTTAGAATTTCATTTTTTTATTAAAAAGGCGGATATGTGTACAGTAGGGGCAATTTGGGGATTTCGCATACACCCCTTCAATAACCGCTTACAGTTAAAAAGGGCGTACCCGGTGCATGAAGCTCCCGCTTTGCGCAGGGTCCGGGGAGGGGCCGGATCGCGAAGCGATCTGATGTACGCAACCTTTCCTTGCACAATTTTGTGCAAGAGGCTGATTCCACGGCTAGAACCCATGACCTCAAGGTCACAAAGCAGCAACTTTACCAGTTGCTCCAAGGTCCGCCCTCAATAACCGCTTACAGTTCTATTCGGGAAATCAAATTTCAAACGAATTCCAAACAATCCTCTTTAATTGACACAATACAACAACAATACTTCCTTCAATCGTGTGAAATACCAGTTGATTCTCAATTAGGAGCATCAACATTCCATCTTTGAGTGAAATCTCGAAGTGATTCGTGCTGCGAATCCACCAATTCCGTCAATTAAGGGTTTCAATCCTTTATCTCTTTTCTCCGAGGTAAGCTCTTTACTTTGCGTCAATTAGTTTAAATTTCAAGTTTATTTAGTTATAATCTTCGATTAATGCTATATTTGCTTCACCAAAAGCTCTGATTTGGGTTCTTGTATGCGTTTAGGTTTAATGTTCAAGTCGTATTTAATATCATGTTTCTGATATCAACATGCAATTTTTCTGTGATTGTTTTATAATTTTTCCCCAATATCATCGGATGTTAACATTTTATCAACTTTGTTATTGTTATTTTTGATAATGTCTGTGATTTTGTTCCTGTTTTTGATTTTTGGCAAAGGTCATTCCCTGAGTTATGATGTGTTTGTAATATTAATTGTACTGTATGTAGAAGTAAATATTTTCATTTATGCTTTGTTTCAGTTAAAGAAAACATAAGATTGAGATTTGTTGTAGTATATAGCTGGTGATTTTTTAAGCATCATCAAATTTAAAAGTTCAAGAATATGTCTGATTTGTATTGTTTGTGTTATTGGGGATAGTATAAGTTTTATATTTTTAGTGTTTGAATGTGTATTCTAAATGCACACACTGTTTTCTAGTTGAATTCATTTGATGATGTGTTGTGTAGTTTTCTAGTAAATATGATCTTAATGCTGTATTGGGTGTTTGGAATAAACTGTTGGTTCTGTATATGTAGTTTTTTCTAAATGCTCAATACTAATCATAAGTATATGTAATGTTTGATTATCATGTTGTTTGATGCAGGCCAATAATAGTGTTCATTTTTTCTTCCATTAAATTTATGTTGTTCTTTATATTAATATAGAGTTTCGTCAATGTTTGTACTTAGATTCTGAGGTTGGTTTTATAAATTATTTTCATGGTCATTGTCCATATGTTTGTTAGAATTCTATGTTGCCTTGTTCTTTATTTGTTCATTAATGCACATTCAAGAGTGGTAATAACACTTAGATCTATTTGATAGGATAGTTAAATTGTTGGCTAATATGTGTCTTATATTGCATAAATTCTTTTATAATTGTATGTATTTCATTTATTTCTAAATATTTTTTATTATGTTGGTTTAAAGTAGGTAATTAAGCCCGTGCTTAGTTGGGCAACAAAGAAAAACTTCGATGACTGTGGCATCTTCTTGATGAGGCATATGGAAACATTTAAAGGGATGTCAAGGGATTGGGTCAATGTTTTTAAGGAAGAGGGGAGGAGACAGAAAACGCAGATTAGGAGATTGCGATGCAAGTATGCTGCCAAGATTCTTCTATCCGAGGTTAATGTTTATAGGCATCAAGTGATCAAGTGTGCTGAGCGAATTTGGGAGGAAACTCAAGCGATGAAGGCGACCGCTAGAAGCAATAAAAAAGCATCTTCCAAGAAAGTTGCCACACGAAAGCAAGACAAGGATGTTGTGAAACACAAAAAATGATTATATGTTAAGAAATGGTTAGGTAGATGTTTTGGGGATTTGTCATATCCTTATGTTGAATTTTATCGTGAAATAACATTTGTTTTCAATTTTGAATCCTGTTGAATATTCCAAGTGTTAAATATCTTTTATTTTGTTTTATCGGAATAGTTAATTAATTGTGTTAGCTGTTTATAAGTTATCCTATTTCAACATTTGTTTTGTTATGATTTTTATGTTAATATTTGCTAGGCTAGGGATATTTTAATGTATTACTATATATGTTGTTAAATTAATCCCATTCGTAAATGCATAAATGCATAATTTTTTGTGCATAATTGCATAATGTGTGGATGTCTGAATAAATAGAAAACTTATGTATAATCATAAGTTTTATCAATGTATATTCATTCATGTATAAATCAAACTAAATGGTAATACCACATCCAAGTAAACAATATATAAATTAAACATCAAACTTAAGTTAACGTTTGATTCCCACATCATTCACTCTTTCAAATCCCATTTTTTTGTGCATACAAAGATTCATTAACTTAATTCACCCAAATTTTATCAACTCATATCTATGTAGCCTTTCTTGGTGGTCTCCCGCGTTTCTTCTTGTTGAGATCTTCATTTTTGTTGATGTCTTTTGGGTTTAAGTCACAATTTCTTGAATCATGATTCACAAACTCATCGCACATATTGCAATGTCTTAACTTTTTCTTGGATTTGTTGACAGCCTTTTCTCCCGGTCCTATCATTCTCTTGTTGGTACCACAACCCTTATTCCGCGCGCCTTGTGGTACAGTAACTGTCACCTTATCCGGCGATTCAGTATCAAAAAGGTCTTGAATACTTCCCTGTTGCTGTTTTCCACCGGTTCATCTGGAAACTTTTTATCTATTTCTTCTTCCATTTTTCTTAGTTGATTCACAAACAACCTCATCTCACAGACATCCCCCCTTAACCTTGCAGCACACTTCTCCACAATACTCACTGCTTTACAAAATAATTCTTCACGTTCATCCTTCACCCCCGTGTTAGAACCATGCATCAATGCATATTTCTCAGAAAGTGCATCTTGTCTCCATCGATTCAGAATATATTTACTTGGTATGGTATCAATCCCCATATACTTTAGCACACAGAATATGTGTCTGCACAGATACCCAATCCTCCTAAAATTTAGACAAGAGCAGTCCATCTCTTCGCCACTCATATTTATAGTAACCTGATCAATGTCAAATAAGAGATATTTATTTATATATTTAATTGTGGTAAGATGTAGTATCATAATATTTGATGATTTAAGAATATAGTTCTGATTCATTAATACCTTAAAATCCTCCATGGAGTTCAAAATTTTGTCCTTATGTGTCACCGTGAATTCGTCGATACCATCTTTGTTGTTGAAATTTTTAATTGCACACGTCATGTCACCCTTCAAAATTTCCTTCCTCACTTCTAGAAATATTTCACGCGTATATACCTTTGTTGCGTACATTTCCAATTTTAGATTGGTCTTAAAACATGGTCTGCTATCCTTTGTTGCATGATCAAGTTTTTTCTGCTTGTATCGTTGTTCATCCATAGCAGCCTCAAAACTAACCATGAATTGTAAAAACGTGTTTTCTGGATTAGCATATATTCTAAAAATTGCGTTTGTGCTCTCTGATCTTGATGTTGTTTTCATCAAACAACACATGGGGAGATCTCTGAAGAATCCTGGAATCCACCGTTCTCTTATATCATACATATCTTGCAACCACTTGTTGTCATGCAACTTGAAGTCATCCACAATCTTTATCCATCCAGTCTCAAATTGAGATGGTGTGAGATTTGTGTTCCATACTAGTTTGTTGATACGCTTTCTCAGATCCGTATTTGCCAAGACATCTCCTGAAATCTGTTTATGTTGGACAATATATTATTATTAAATAATTTACCCAAATACATCAGCTAAAAGTAATATTATTTACCTTTATTGGCAACTTGTCCATTATATGCCACATGCATAATCTGTGTGATGATTCTGGTAAGACCGCCTCAAGTGCTACTTTTACCGCAGGATCTTGATCGGTAAGAACCAGCTTAGTCTGCTTGTTGTGAGCGTATTTGAATGCTTCTAAAATCCATTTGTATGATTCAATGTTTTCCCTCTTAATCAAAGCTCCTCCAAATGTAACGCTTTTTGTGTGGTGATCAACTCCTGTGAATGGTACAAACACCATCCTGTACCTTCATCATCAACCAAATTCTAAATTATTCATTTAAGAATATTAACCAAAATAAATTACAATAAAAGTATGAATGATATTAGTTATACCTGTTCATACGGTATGTTGCATCAAATGCAAGTACATCTCCAAATGCTTCGTAATTTGTTTGTGCTATTTCATCCGCCCAAAACAATGAAACCAATTCATTTTTTTCCGTTTTGAAGTCATATGCATATTTTGGATTATTTTTTTTCTTTTTTCCATTCTGTTTATTAACATTTGGGCATCTCTTGATCCAATGTAAACGTTCATATCTCTCCTAAAGTTTCTGAAATCTTCAACATTCCCCTTCACCTGGCTATGTCCACCACTAGACAATGATCTAAGTCTGTAAGCAATACTTGGTCCTATATTACTAGTTGACAGTTTAAGGATATACCTTTTCTCAGCGTATTGCAGCTTTCTTCTTGCCTTACTAAAGTACTTTTTATCATCGTCCAACAGTTCGTGATTATGTGCCTCTACAAAGTCATATACGCAATAATTTGTTGTTCCCGGCATGACTCTAAACTTCACACTTGCTTGGCAATTTGTAACTTTAAAGTTGCTCATACGTTTTGAACATCCTCCTTGCTTTTGTTCTAGTGTGTCATATGGAACTGACTTTGACTTTCCATATTTATTACATACTATGTAACGATGGGTGATCTCTCCTTTAGCTCGTTTCACTGTCCCCCTTCTTGTTGAAAAACCCGCATTATCTGAATAGCGGTCATACATCTTCTTTGCATCCTCGTAACAAGAGTAAATATCACCAACAACTGGCTTCAGTTCTTCTGGTACTATAGGGATCCAATATGTCGATCCATTAGGTGAGTGAATAATGGATACGTCACTTTCTTCGTTAGCTTGCTGATCTGCTATAACCAAGAATTTAGAAGTCATATAATGACGCACATTTTATTATTATTATAGTGTGTAATAAACAATATATATAAATAAAAATAGTGATATATTTTTGTGATATGAATAATCTACATTTAATCATCAAATATACATAAAATTAGCATTCTAACTTTTTCGGATACATCACACCCATTTATACATTATTAAACAATAGTGATAAGTTAATTCAATTCATGCTATCAACTAATCAACTCTTCTAATAATTTTAAATCTTTCATTTTATGTGTTAAATAAACATTTAAATATTAGTGATTAGTTTTCCATCAGTGTTGGTATGATCAATTTTTTATTATGTGCATCATATAATCACATTCCCCATTTTTTAGTTATGTGCATATATGAATATTTTATGAACACTTCTTTTTTACAGTGATAGGCTTATACTCACAATCAAATTTACTAGCTCTGAATTGTAAATATTATAGATCTTTATCCCAACTGATAATTTACATCGGATCTTACTCTAATTTTAGTATCCATATTATCTAATGATGCAATTACTTTTTGATTTATTAAGAATACCTGGTTCATCACAGTTAATTAATGTCTCTATTGTTGCATCAATCTGTCTTCTATCTTCATGATCTTCCATATTGCAATCGACATCTCCTTCTTCAATTGAATCCGTCATTACTCCTTTTCCTTTATCCTGATAAGCTGATTCCATCTCTCGTAACCTTTGATTTGAAGTTCCTGATTTCCGTTTCTGGTTTATTTCAATTAAACCCACGTATCGACCTGCAAATTTCTGAAATATTCAATTGTTATTTTCATCTGATTACATATTCTATAAAACCACAATAATACTTACAAATCACGTATTTCACAATCCTCCTAATCTCGCATCAGATTCAATTTGATTCTGTAGTTGTTAAATCAGAATCCAAATCTCAAAAATCGTGGCCATCAAAGTGAAAAACCTCCCGATGCATTCAGAGAAAATGGAGGGAACAGTTGATTCTAAAACCCACTAACTATGATCAGTTCTAGAAATTACAGAATTACCCTTTTCGGATTTATTGGTTATATTTAAAATATTAATATTTTAAAATTTCCTGATTGGTGGGTTTTAGTTTCTTTAGTTTTTTCCAAAATATTGGTTTCCATATGAATGAATCCCTATATATATATATGTATGTATGTATGTATGTATGTATGTATGTATGTATGTATGTATGTATGTATGTATGTATGTATGTATGTATGTATGTATGTATGTATGTATGTATGTATGTATGTATGTATGTATGTATGTATGTATATATATATATATATATATATATATATATATATATATATATATAATATATATAGAGGAGGGATCAAACGAAAACCAAGATTATAATTGAAAACCATGAAAACTCACATCCACCAATCAAAATTTTTCTATTCTATTTTTAAATATTTAATGTAGAAGGGTGATTTAGTAATTTTAACATGTTATTATTTATTAATTTCTATAATTGTAAAACTAAATCCCTGATTATGCTCACATTAGTTTTCTATTTGCGATGTTGATTTCCAGATCTTCACCAATTGAAACAGGATTCGTAATATGTGTTCGAATTAACAGAATTAATCTCTAAATCATATTGTGAATTGAAGGCTTATTCATTGTATCATCTTTTTAAAGTGATGGAAGGGATGAATTCTGGAGACCAGACATCATCGGCCGATATATACAGTCCAAATAACGATATGGTTAATTCAATTGAATGTGCGGTTATTAAAGATGGCGTGATTACAATTCAAAATTCGACAAATGATGATATGATAGTTTGTTCCGATCGATTGGAGGATAGTATAATCGCTGAAATCATGTTGAAGTTGCGAATGAAGGTATATGTAGCCTGTTGTTTTTACCCTTAGTACATATATGTACCAATGCTTAGTAGATGAAGTTGCAGACGAGTTTTTTTTAGTATATTATCGTTTTGAACTAGTACATTTTAAAAAAACATGAGCCATTTCCGGCGTCTGAAATCTTAGTCAGAAAAATATGTATAAAACTTGAAATCTTAGCCATTTTTCAGCGCTAAAACACTCGAGCTAATAAGATATCTGTGACATTTTGTTTTGAACAATAAACACGGTGTTTGTTGATTGAATATGGCTTTTTTTATCTCTGCATTGTTTGAAGTAAGGAATTTTAATTCTCTCTTTAATCATTGCTTTTAAATTTTAAATTCATTTTTAGTCAATCAATTATATGTATTTGTATGCGTATTTATGTTTATGGTTTAATAATAGGCTTTTTTTTGTTTCTTTTAGATTTATTACTTCTAGATGCAGCTTGCTCTCACATCCTGTTCCAGATGCAGTCCCTTTTGCCTCTGTACATATATGTACCTCTGTGTTACATGTAATAACCTCTGTGTTGTTTTCGTATATGTACCTCTATTGTTTTAATGTTTATATAGCTTTCTATCTGCATGTGTAAGTTTTTTGTTTACATATATGTACTTCTTTTTGCTCATAAACGAGCATTTTTTGACCTTATGAAAAGTGTGCATATATGTACCACTTGTAGTCTTACACAAAATGATGATGTGGAGTTCCTACAAACAGTGGTACATATATGTACATATACATACATATATGTACATATATTTGAACACATTATGTGTTGTTGCTGATAAGTATGTTCATATATATAGTTTTCATAGGGTGGATACATATATGTACCAAGAAGATGTCGATCCTCGGATCAATCATCAGATGGTTTGTCGGATCAATTATATGTGTGATTCGTATTAGAAATCAGTGGTAAATGTTAGCATTATATTGTTACTGTGTTATTGGGTCGGATTGTTCGATTTTGCCAGTTTGTCGGACGTAATGAAGTCTTTATCGCAGTCACCAGTTGTCGATTGATTAATTCCTAGCAACGATGCAGTTGATTTGATTGGAAGACCTGGTATTGAAGATGCTGCTTGTGCGAATCAAGAGGCTACATGTGATGCGTTGTTTATTTGTAATGGTCGACATCAGGAGATTATGCCTGTTGACGTAGAAGATGAAGACGAAGGTATCTATTCTGTTTTTTTATATTCCTTACATATATGTATCTACGAACCATAAATGTGAGCCATCTTGAATATTAATTTGTGTTTTGCTATTTGTTACATATATGTACCTACGAGCTTAATTGGTATATATTTGTTTTAATGGTTTAGTTGTTTGTAAAGGTTTTAATTTACTAATGTCTTCTGGTCTTTTTGAATGAAAATGGTCTGAACGTTGTATTTTTGTATGTTATTGTTCTAAAATAGTAAAATTTTAATAGATCAAATTGTTCATTGTGATGTTCATACATATATGTACCTACGAGCTTAATTGGTATATATTTGTTTTAATGGTTCAGTTATTGGCAAATGTTTTAATTTATTATTGTTTTCTGTTCTTTTTGTATTTTTTGATACTTGATGCTTGATGTGTATATATATTTGTTCATTCTAACTCCTCATTGCCCCAATCTTCCCTGTAGGCTCCCTGCTCCGCCAGCGCGACAACTCTAATTGAAGAAAGTTGTAAAGCCTTCAGAGCCTCAGTCCCTACCATTTTTATTTTTTAAGAATCATAAGCCAGTTGTTGGATCTAGGTTTCAAAACTGGCATGATGCATTAAGGATGTATGAGGCATACGCTGAGAAGGCTGGGTTCAGTACTCGTCAATGCACTCATACACAAGTGTACATGTTGCTATTCAAAATGTGCATATATGTACCATTTGTGAATTTAGAAATTGGATATATGTATATGTATTTTTGTAAGCTTAAAATTATGTATACTTGTCCGTATATAGATAAATGGTACCAACAATTGTATGAGCATATATGTAACAATTGTCTTTACAACTCATACCTAAAACAGTATTCATATCTTAAATTTCATAATACATTTTTACATGACTTTTTTCCAAACAGTACATATATGTATTAACTTTAGAGTAATCCATAAGTAAAGCTATGAATTTAAACATTAAGAGAAATTGTTATGAATATGGTACATATATGTACCACTGTTTGTAGAAACTACACAACATCATAATGAGGATCCAATGATAATGAAAGTATATTCAAATATATGTACATATATGTACAATTTGTGTAAGACTACAACTTGTACAATTTGTTTATGGTAACTCGACATCATCATTTTGTGTAAGACTACAACTTGTACAAAATAAGTAAACATAACATTCCAAAACATTCATAAGTACCCCATCCAAATTCATAATCATATGTCAAATCATTATAGATAAGTTATAATAATCTATACATTTTCATAACCGTTTGTTGACCCAATAAAAAAAATATAAAAGCCATCAAAATACTTCAAAATTTGAACGCCATGTTTTTATATCTACGCTCTTGATTCTTGATCCAATACTTCAGCTTCCTGCATCACCTTAGCCTTGTAGATATTAACGTCGGAAGTTAGAATTTTGAACGCGTATTTCTTCCTCAAATTTCTGATTTTTGGCTTCATTTTGTTTTCATCTGAAGGAAAACCACAATCCCAATTTTTTATGTGACTTCCCATGAATGTCTCCATGTGTCGCATTACAATTATTCCACAATCCATCGCGTTCTTTGTCGTACTCCAGCTTATTTTTAACTTCACAGGAATTGCTGCTTCAATTTCTTTCCATTTTGGATGATCCAATGATCTCAAATACGCCACAAGAATATGTTTCTGTCATTTATAATTTAAACAATACGTCACAATTACATTTATGGACAGTTTCAAATTTAATTAGTAAAATATAATATATGATAATAAAAAACAACATACCACTTTAATGGGTGTTCCTTTTTTGCCAAACTCAGAATCATCCTCAAACCTAATATGCAATTGATACATATATGTACCAGTTTCTATTGTTCATATATGCAATTGATACATATATGTACCAGTTTCTATACATATATGTACTTGTTTTATTAAAACAATATATACATAACATAACATAATCCTGTTATGTTCTGTATATGTTGTTTTAATAAAACAAGTACATATATGTATTAGGGTGCATATGTTGAAGCCTTATAGATTTGAACAAGCAACCAAAAACATATGCAACCTAATACATATATGTACATGTTTTATTAAAATAACATATACAGAACATAACTCACTATAGTTTCCTACATGTAACTCATATCTACATCTTTATTTGGGACTGCATTTTATAATGCTCCATCCTACCAGGTATCTGGGCCATTTTACTGACATACACATTGATTCCATACATATATCATAACCTCATTAAACGTTTTGGTACATATATGTAACACCAATACTTAGATTCGATTAAATCAACTAATCACAGAGATAAAAGATCAACAACCAATATTTTTATGCATGTTCTGGGGTCTGCATTTATAATGCTACATCCAAATACCTATTTGGTCCATGCTATTAACATTCTCATTACTTATATATATACAATATTATCTCAATACAAGTTTGGTACATATACGTAACATAATTCAGCATACTTGTACCATTGCTCACTGATTCTATACCAAGACACAATTTATATACATTATAAAGTAAAATTGTATATACATTATCTACCATTGCTCATATACATTTATCCCATTTTTTTGGTACATATATGTAACAAAATTCTATAGTCAAGTTTAAAACAACTAATCATGAAGATAAAATTGCCACATTCAATATCTACATCTTTTTTTGGGACTGCATTTTATAATGCTCCATCCTACCAGGTATCTGGGCCATTTTATTGACATACACATTGAAATATACAATTAAATTTTCAGTTATAATTTTCAATGTTAACACCCATACCATATATTATATAATCACAAAAAATAATATACAACTACACCACTAAAATAGCTTACAAAATGTACTGTCATGTTAATCTTTTAATACCCAAATTTGTATCTTTCCAAAGTACATATGTATACGTAGTATATTTAAAACCACAACAGGAAAAAAAAATTGATACCATATACATTCATATTTGTTGTTCATGTAATAATATAAATTAAAAATTAATGAAATCGTACCAGCTTCTGATTGAGGCAATGGTTCTAGGGTGTCCTCTATTTCGACGGGTTCGTCAACAGTATTGGTGAACTTACTAAAACTAGATATGTTGGCGATTCTTTCACTTTTCTTTCTACCTGCATACAAAATGTATTTGTAAACTATTGGGGAAATTCAGTACGTAAAGTATAACACCAGTTTCAATTCCCGACTTACTTGTTGACATTTTTACTTGAGTAATATTCTAAACTGGTTCACTACCTGCACAATCAATTTGTATTTATAAATGATACTATTATACTAGATAATAGAAAAATTCAAAACAATCAAACAAAGTACTGAAATCAAACTGCTAAGTTTAAGACATTTGTCCTGATCTGGTTTATGCATATATGTAACACTTGTTTAACAACATTTTTATTATGAGAATAGGTTTTAGGCATTGGTTTGGTATAATGATAACACATAAATGTGCATATATGTACCATTTGTGTTAGAGTAGTTATCTTTGAGAACTTTTCTTTTCATGTAGTGGTGTGTGTGTGAAGACAACACTTGTGGATATATGTGAATACATGAAAGATAACACACATATTTGCATATATATAACACTTGCATAAGAGTAGTTGATTTTACCAGTTCATATGTGTACCAATTCTGTCAAAAACATATAATGTAAAAGTTTTGTTATTCCTAGTCATTAAACCTTTTAGATACTCCGATACACATATGAACTTCTAATCTAACTCACGAAGATAGTACATTAAGGCTCACTGTTTATTAAAGTGAGTCAATTACTTTTGATTATGTCACAGATACATATATGTATCACAAACCGTAACTGATTTGGCTTACACAAAACTGGGACAGATACACTTTTGATTCTGTCACAGATACATATATGTTAAAAAATGTTCATTTAACAACACTGAAATCGTTTCAAATTTTTTGGTACATATATGTACCATCGGTTTTCGCAATGTTACTGCGAATGATCTATCAAAATGTATCATCGACAAATCACTCTCATTACACAGATAATACATCAAAATCAACAATATTATCAAAATGTATATAGTTTTCGGCATTTATATGTACCAATTTCGGAAAAAAATATAACTTTTGCACATAAACATTACGAACCTTGAATTTAGTTTCTTCGTGTGAATGATCTTCGTCTTCAAAATTCTTCTTCAGGAATGTGATGATTTCTCAGAGTCGAATCATCCTATATCACTAAAACATTGCTGAATATTTGATTTGATTCGATCAATTTGGGGGAGTCGATTGAAAAGGAAATCTCAGTATCTCAAATTTTTTAGGAATTGATTTAGGGATTAGTTACAGAATTGTTTTGTACCCAAAATACCCTTATTAATATTAAATATCTTTTTTAAATTATTAACTTAACTAAAATAAGGGATGTTAATTAATAACCATTGATCTAAATGATCAATGGTTATTAATAGGTTTTCATGGTTTTCATCTTAATTGTGGTTTCCAATAGATCCTCCCCCTATATATATATATATATATATATATATATATATATATATATATATATATGTATATAGTATTGTTGGGCCATGAGCATGAGATGGCTTTCGATGACTACATGTGAGGAGTTTGTTCGAGTAGTGGCTTTAGATTCAATGTATGTTTGGTCGGTAAACAATACAATGTCGGGGGTTTCAATAAACAACAAAATGTGAGAAGGAAGTAACATGATCGACAAGATCTACTATAAACATAAAAAATAGGAAAAAATTAATGGATTTAAAGTTATGATTTCATACTTATACAAGAGATGTACGAATTTGAATTAGAAATTTAGTCATACAGAATGCATTAAAAATGCATGATCAATGACAATTTGTATTTATTTATTTGATTAAATAAAAGAAAACGAAACTGAGTGCAAAGGGATAGGTTGTGCTGCCATGATCCCTTTCTAGAAATACACATTATTAAAAACCAATATTTATATTGTTTTAGAGTTAAAAATAACTCTTTTGCTTAAAATAATACTATTTCTTTCTTATAATATTATATTATAAAGGAGGTTCCTACTAGACAAAGGAAAAGAATATAAACAAGAAAGTAACATGCCTCTAGATTTTATGTTTTTATGTGAAGCATATTCTTGTTTTAAATATACATTTTCAGATTAATAATGCAAAAGAAATAATTATCGAAGATATATAATTTCTAATTAATTATTATGTAAATTTTTAAGCGGTGTATTTTTGTTTTATAGAATGCATGTGAAGGCTTTTTTTCATGAATAGTTTTATGGGCATATATACAAGTATCAAGTACGCATGTCTAACCCGTAACCATTTGTACAACTCGGTGCATAGACTACATTACTCCTACCATTTTTCTAATTTGATATAAAAAAAAACCATACACATACAATTGGTGACAAATTTATAAGAATTATAACCGGTTTTATCAAGTTTAAGGTTTTAGTCTCTCCAGCTTTTTAAAAAATGTTTTTATGTTCTGAGCATCTTTTCTTATTGGATTTGGTCACTAAAACTAGCTAAATCTTTATAATAATGAATACTTTAGCTTAAAAATACACGTAATAATAGATTAGCATGACACGTTTATGACTTGTTTATCAACATGACATAGTTTTATAGTTTATAAATGGTTAATGGATTCTAACTTTTGTAAACATTTTATTTTATCATGTTAATTATAATTACAGTTTCTTAACCGTGTTTAGTGAATCAATGAAATGTGTTAAACATGTTATGTCATTGTGTTATTGAATTTTTTTTATATATATTAGTGTGTTAAACATTACTTGTATATTTCATTCGTGTTATTAAACTGATTATATTTGACGATGTCATGTTACCCGACTATTAAATATGTCCATGTTTGAGTTTATGAAAATGATATGCTAGTTAAACGTATCGTGTTCAGATTTCACTAGGCGTGTCTGGTCATACATAAGCTGCTTTAATATAGCACGACACTTTTTGCCAAATTTACTGTATCTTTAATTATATTTGATGTTATTGTCCGAAAATATAATTTGTATTCAATTATTGAATGAAAATATAACATATAAATTACAAATTTCTTGTGATACTAATCAACTATGTGAATATGTATACATTTGCCACACGTAGAACCATTTATTTCATTTACCACATTTTGAAAAATAAGAATATATAAATAACACGTCTCTACTTCAGTACTTGCTTTCCATATACATACTTCTATATAAATCCAAATCTATGTCTAAACAAGATTTATTAAATAGAATGATGTTATATGGAACATGTCATTATCAAATACCATGACACATAACTGAAACAATGTGGAACAAATACTTGCCACTAGCTTGTGTGGTTACAACAAGAAGCCAATTTAATGTTTTTACTTGTGTTTAAGATTTTTCATTTTTCTGTTATATTAAGAAGTATTGACATAGAAACCTAATTTGTTTTCTACCCACATGCATCTGATTTTGTGTACATATATTATTATTTATACGAATGATCTACATTAAATAAGAAATCCAAAATGTTTACAACTCCATCCACTTATTATATATTATGTATTGTAAGATAGTGATTTACACACCATACAAAATACGTTTGCACTATATAAACATAAATAGTGTTGCACCATATATATTAACAAGGAAAGATTAAAATAAGAGATAAGTTTGTCTTAAAAAGTTTTCTAGCAACTTTTAAACTACTTAAACAAATTCTGATTAAACTATGCTAGTGGAGAGGGTTGCGCTCAAGAATTATTTACAAAAAATTGGGCCCTGGGCAAGTAAAAAATGAACCTCTATAATATAAAGTTTCATAACCCATATATAAAAAGTCTATTCAAATGACCATAAAAGTATTATAGCAAAATAATATAATTTACTTATTTTAACCGAGCACCTACTGACCTACGTACCTTAGTCGTCCTTTTGTTTTACAATTTGGGTTTTAAATTGGATTTACATTAGGTAAACGGTAGTTGATTAAACTAATTAAAATATTAATAAACTTTAAGCTTTAATTGGCTGATAATTAATTCTTATTAGGTGTGTTGATGGTCTATAATTTATTTTTATTTGTTAAATATACATGCATACATAACATAAAAAAAAAAAAATTCAGGCTCCTAGGAAGATCGTGACCTACCCGCCACCCCCACCCCCGGGTCGCCCATGCTAGCGGATGGAACCGGCTCATGAAATCCTAAGCCCAAAATTTTTAATCCCTAATCCCTAATCACTAAACACTAAAACCCAAGATGATAGAATTCGACGAGCCAGTTCCGATGAACTCAATCAAAGTCCATTTTGAGCGAGTTTGTGATTGGCTAGAAAACCTATTTAAGCAAAGTTTATTTTAGTTGAACCTATTCGTATGTTAATAAGGTGATATTTTCATTTCTACTGTAATTTAGAAATAATTAACATTCATATTAAAAGTGTCAATTGTGTCAGTATTAATATTAAACATGATTCATATTTTTATTTGTGTTAAATACATTAATAATAACTTAGTTATAAACTAGTTATAACATGTTAAAATGGTTATAAGCGAGTCCAAAGATTGTAATAAAGAAGTTTGATTCACAAAAAGTTACTATGGTGATGATTTAATTTTAACTTCTTCCTAGAAAAAAATAATAACAAATTCCTAAAAAAATAATAACAAATTCCTAAAAAATAATAACAAATTCGTAAAAAAAAAAAATCCTAACAAAGATTCTGTGATAACCATGGAAAAATCCCTGCAAGACCAGACCACATGTTCCCATATAAATTTCACACCCATAATTTCACACCTTAAACACAAGGGCAGTTTGGTCCTTTCACAACCCCGTCATCAATCATGGTGTAAAGAAAGAAATCAAAGAAAGAAAGAATGAATGAAGAAGACGCTCTCTTTTAAACACTTTCTCTCTCACACACTACACGTTGTGTGCACGTCATCTATCTAACAAACAAAACCTCTGCTCTCAACGATTCAATTCAATCTTTAAACGCTGAATTTCGTACACAGGTTTTCTGATTCACGATTTCATCACTATCTCATTCGACTTTATACAGAGGATTTGGTGAATCTGTATATGCATAATCACCTGTAAGTGTGTGTGTTTATTATTTGCTATTTAGCTTTATCTTGGTCTTCAATCGCATTTGTTTGACCTGTTGCTTGAAACGTCAACAGCAGCATCACCGCACCGACACCGGAAAACCTCTTGTTTCACTCGAGATTTGAGTACAGCTACAGATGGCAAAACGAGGATATAAATTACGTATCCTTTTTTTTATTTCTGATGAGAATTTCTGGTTTATTTGGATGGATTTCCTTTGTCTGATTGTTATTATATTGTTAGCAGTGGTTTAGCCTCTCTCTAACTCTCTCTCTCTCTCTCTCTCTCTCTCTCTCTCTCTGTTGTGTCGGTGTTGTTGTAGAAGTCTAATAGCACAATTTGGTTGTTTCATGGCTATCTTCTTTCCCTAATTTTTGGTAATATTTTAATTTTTTACGCAAAAGGTAGAATGAACTAGCTATTTTTGTTGATTATTTGGATATAATTACTTTTTGAGAAGATTGGGGATACATACAGATTCGAAACTGCCAAACTGATACCAATGTCCTGATTTAAGGGATTCTTTTTGTTGTAATTTTTTCTTACACTGGATTTAAAGATAAGACTCTGGCGACATGTATCTACAATGAAAAAAGGAAAGAAATAAAGTTCTTTATATAGAGAGTTATGTCCAGATGTAAGGGATTCATTTGACCCTACATTTTCCAATCAGGGGTTGGGGTAAATAGGGATGAAAATGTTCAATGATGGTTGAAAGCTTGTTGACTGCAGTGTGTTATATTTCTTGACTAAAATGAATATAGAGGAATTCGTGGCGCATTCGGCGAATGTGAATTGTTTAAAGATTGGGAAGAAGACACGTCGAAACTTCATTACAGGTGGTGATGATGAGAAAGTTAATCTTTGGTCAATTGGGAAACCAACGGCTACAACGGTCAGTAAATTTACTGTCAACTGATAACATTTACCTTAGCATATAGATTTCGTGCTTACTTTGTATACAAATTAAGTACTAGAACACGACAAATTTGACATATGCTTTCCTTCAAACAACCCAATTATAGGCAGTGGTGACTTAGTACAGGAATCTACCATGTGAACTAAAATGTTACAACTTACAAAATATCAATTATATGCATGTCTTAAGGTCTATTTGGCTTTCAATGAAATGAATTTATTTTGGAATTCTGAAGTGACGTATGAAGACATTTTGTACATAGACATACGGGTTATTTACTAAAATATATCATGGCGGTTTCCATCACATAGGATAACAATATAGCTGAAACAGGGTATCTTTTACAACATTTACTCATAAGTATAGGATGAACACTAACAAACAAACAAACAAACAAACAAACAAACAAACATACATACCCAGTAAACCCCACTCAAGTATAGGATGAACACTGTGAGCCTTTTAACAGTATGGTAGTTTTCTTTGTGGTATGATGCAGAGTCTAAGTGGTCACACGAGCCCTATTGAGTCTGTAGCATTTGACTCAGCAGAAGTTTTAGTAGCTGCTGGAGCTTCTTCTGGTGTGATAAAACTTTGGGATCTTGAAGAAACAAAGGGTAGGTTGTTTAATCGATTATCTTTTACATAAAAGCTGATCCCATTCATTGCAATGAGTTGTATAATTACTTTTAGATTAAAGATATCATGTAAAAAATATATATAATGTATGTGTGTGTGTTTCTGTATATATATTTATATATATATGTGTGTGTGTGCATGTTGAAACTTGTAACAGAATATTTTCTTCTTAAATCCTAACTCTTCATTGCAATACAGTGGTTCGAACACTTAATGGACACCGATCCTATTGTACTGCTCTTGAATTTCATCCTTTTGGTGAGTTTTTTGCATCGGGTTCCATGGATACTAATTTAAAGATCTGGGATATTAGAAAGAAAGGGTGCATTCACACATATAAAGGACATAGAAGAGCAGTTAGTACTATCAGATTTAGTCCAGATGGTCGTTGGGTGGTATCAGGAGGACTTGATAATGTTGTAAAGGTATGATCTGCAGCCATGTCAGCACATCAAGAATCATCATTTAGTAAAGTTCTAACTGTTGCTTGTTGGACAGATATGGGACTTAACAGCTGGAAAGCTTTTACAGGAGTTCAAGTTGCATGAAGGGCATATTCGATCAATGGATTTTCATCCTCTTGAGTTTCTTCTAGCTACAGGTATTTTTTATATTTGTTGTTCCACTTGATACTAATCTTGAATGTGAAACCTGTTGTTATAAACAAGTAAAGAAGGAAGAAAAACCTCATTATTACTTTGCTTAACTTATCCATAACTTGTTCCAGGTTCTTCAGACAAAACTGTAAAATTTTGGGACTTGGAGACATTTGAATTGATCGGATCAACTCGACCAGAGGTACCACTTGTTTCATAATTTTTGGGACTAGGAGAACTTTGGGAGATAAATTCCCAAATTTCAATTTCAGTATCCTAGATATTTGTGTTATTCAAGCAACACTTCTCCTCTAATTTTTCAGGCAACCGGTGTACGATCAGTTACTTTTCATCCAGATGGTAGGACTCTCTTTTGTGGGCTAGACGGAAGTTTAAAGGTATTAATCTCGTAACATTGACTTTGTTTTCAGCATCCTAGAAAGATACAGTACACTTATATGCCCTCTGTTGAATTTCAGGTATATTCATGGGAGCCTGTTATTTGTCATGATGCTCTTGATATGGGATGGACGACATTAGGTGACCTCTGCATTGATGATGGGAAGCTTTTAGGATGTTCATATTATCAGAATTCTGTTGCAGTTTGGGTGGCAGACACTTCGGTAGTTATTCCGTTACTGATATTTCCTTTGATTTTTTTTCATAATCAAATATAATTGGTTACAGTTTAGACTCTTTTGTAGTTTTAATATATTTAAGTGTGTCATTTTTATTGGTTTGTGAAGCTTATTGGACCATATGGAAATAGCATCTTTGCTGAGGAAAATATCGTGCAGTCAAAATTAGATCTCCAACAAGATTTAAAAGAGAAAGTTGGGAGTCCCAGAAGGTCCACCATATCACCAGATGATGACACAAAGGATATAAAGAATATATATGTGGACAGTAAGTTGTTATAAGCTCTTATTTTTTTCTTTAAATTTCTTTGGTCTTTTATGATGTGGTTGTTGATCTTTTACTTACCAAGTTATGGCGAGTGCATGATGATGAGGATTGAGGTGCACATAAGTTATCTATGAGAATGTAACTTGTGGTTTCATGTTAAGCTGCAGGTATGACACCCGTTGCTTCAAGAAAATCTGGATCTTTACCTATGGTTATGAACCCACAAATCCATAAGGAGATTGATAATACGGCTACCCATAAACAAGTTCCTGCAGCAAAATTTATTGCTTCAAGAGAATCAGTGACCAATGAACAAGAAAACATAGCTGTATCACTTAAGCCATCTCATAGGAGAAGGCCATCAACTACCAAACTAGATATAGAAGGGATATCAACTACTGTTGAATCTGGATATAAAACGGGTTCTAATACGGCTACACTTGCAAACTTTCAAAAAAGGCTTGTCGCAGATGGTGCTGCTATTGATTCTTCCAATGAGAAAGCTACAATCTCTACAAATATCACAAAAGATATTGGAAAGGCTTCATCTCCAGATACACTTCCCAAGGAAAACCGTAATATTCTATTATGTTAATCGTGGTTACTACATTGGTTTACTTTTTAGGGTTGTGCAGAATACCAATGTGCTTTCTTATTTCTCCCAAATGGGGCCAACTTACTAATTCTTATACCTCATGTACTATTTACTAATTCATTTTATATGGGAAAATTACTAACTTGTCCCAAATGGGACAATTACTAAATTTTCCCAAATAGGATATTGCTTGACTAGGAACAAATGGAAAGAAAATTTGTGCTCTGCACAAGACCCTATTTGTTTATAAATTCAAATCTGTCTTTTTATATGACATATCATTCACTCTGACTGTTAACCATGTCAAAAGCTTGTTACTTTCGATTTGGATACAAGTGGGATTTTTGTTGGGTATGTTTGTTTGTTATATTCAATTAAATGTAAATGGCATGTCTCCACCCTTCATTTTCTTGCAATAGATGACTGTGATGTTAACTTGCAATGGTTTTTATTATTTCAGGTGACAGGTCTGATGAATCAAACAAAGAATTGAAACCTGTTAAATATGTTAATGGAGGTAGCTATCATTTTTGTTTTTGTGTTGCCAAAGTTAGCGATAATAGGGTTTTAAATCTTATTTGTGCACAATTATCATACAGTGGCATACTGGGTTTGTTTGTTTGTTTTATCATACAGTGGCAGTTGTGCGTGGAAGGACTCGCAGTCTAGTTGAGAGATTTGAAAAGAGAGAAAAACTGAATATCGATGAAAAGCAAACTCCTGATCTATCTGCTCAAGTATCAACCAGCACAGATATACCTACCACAAGGATAAATCAGTCATTTAATGCAGTCCCTTGTGCAATATCTGAAGCTAAAGCCTCCCAGATGCGAGCAAAGACACCTGATGTGGTGGCTTCTGAAGAACCTGAAGCTAAAACACCCAAGATGCCAGCAAAGACACCTGATGTGGTGGCTTCTGAAGAACCTGAAGCTAAAACACCCAAGATGTCCATGAAGGCAACTGATGTGGATAATATGACGCCGGTGCAAGTTACTGAATCTAAAACATTCACCCTGCCTGAAAAAACAGCTGATGTGGTCTCTGATGTAGTGGTTGAGGCTGAATCATCCCCGGTGGTAACAAAACCTGATGTGGGGCCGAACATAAAATCTGGGGAAGCTGGCTCCTCCCCTGTGAGACCTAGGACTGCCCCTAGTATGTTACTTCCTGAGAAAGGTAAGGTCTCACCCGTGCAGAGATCTGTGAATTCTCGTCGTGTAGTGCAAGAAAGAGTTAGACCTTCTCCAATGCTAGTTACACGGAGATCTAATGCTTCCCCTCGCATGATACCTGAAAGAACTAAGACTTCACCCATGGTGGTGGGCAACAGGCATGACACTCCCAAACGCACAATACCTCAGAAAGCTAAATCATTACCATTACCGGTAAGATTCTTCTTTGGGTGCAACATTCTTGTTGACCATGTTTTGGCTTATTAATTTCTTGGAATTTGCGATTCAACTCATATGAAGTCATTTGTTTTGCTAAATGTGTAAGTTGTTTATAATGTTGGCAAGTGGCAGGATGATGGCCCACAAACTACTGGGAGAGGTGTAATCTCTAAAAAAGATGATGATATTGTGGACGATTTGATGGAAAGTCATGATGTGTTTTTAAGTAGCCTCAGGTCTCGCCTGACAAAACTCCAGGTAACTTCCAACTTTCTCTTGATTTTTTTTTTTTTGGTATTGCTTGCAAACAATGATTCGTATATCATAAGTATAAGATGGTAAAAGACTGAGTTGAATATTATTGATAGATCTAATTATAATATATAGATATTATAATGTAAACCCTAAAACCTAACTGGGCCCGTGGGCTCATACTAATAACCCTAATAATATTGTCTAATAATAAGTTTCTTGTTAACCTTTTTCAGAATTGTTCATGTATTATTTCAGTTATTTGTGATTTGTGAACTGTGAATAGTGTTGAACTTTTGAAATAAAATATATCTTAAATAAAGTCATTGTGCCGTTTTAGATGGTACGACATTTTTGGGTGCAAAATGACACGAGGGGTGCTATTAATGCATTGCGGAAGTTGCCGGATCATGCTGTGAGTATTCACTGCTTAATCTTAGTAAAAATTTGACCGCCAGAGTTTTGTCCGTCTGAAAGTTGATTGTCTTTTCAGGTTCAGGCAGATGTGATCACTGTGCTGATGGAAAGAATGGAGTCCCTCACACTAGATCACTTCTCTTCCTTACTTCCCGTACTTGTGGATTTACTGGATAGCAAAACTGAGCGGTAACCATTTATATTTACTGATGAGTTTTAAAGAATTAATTCTTGGTTTAGGATTTTGAATAATAATTCCTAAACCATCTGATAACACAAAGTTAAATCTAAAACTAATAATAGACCTGCAAATCATGCAGGCATGTAAGTGTATCGCTGGAACTGTTATTAAAGCTTGTGGCAGTCTTTGGGCCTGTAATCAGCTCAACAATTTCAGCACCTCCAACTGTGGGTGTTGATCTTCATGCAGAAAAAAGGTTTGCTTTATTGATTTTCGTTGTTTTTTTATGTTTTTTTTGGCTATAATTTTTAGTTTTTAAACACCAACTTACGATCTGCTGAATGACAGACTTCAATGCTGCAATGAATGCCACATTCAGCTCCAGAAGATCCACAAGTGTCTACCCGATATTACAAGGTAAAAATGTTTTTTATCTGGTTAAACTGAATCCCACTTATAAGTTCCTGATCCTAAATAAAACAGGAAGCGCTACGGTTTGGTGGTTTAACGGTTCGGTTTTGGTAGCTTTAACTTTTAAGTTTTAACCCATATTTTGTTTTCTCTCCGTATTAAAATTTTTTAACATGAGAGAGATTGTTCATGATGATAGTACATATACGGAATTACGTGTTCTAAAAAAAGGTCAAAGACGATAAAAGGTTAAACAATCCTTTGGGTTTGCAGAACTGGTTCCAAGTTTCAAACTGGAGCAAACCATTGGCCAAACCATGAAAACGGAACTGTTCGGATCATAAACCGGACGAATTGCTTTAGTTTTGGTCAGTTTTAACGGTTTTTGAACCTCCAATGGTATCTAAACCTCTTCACTGTGATCTTTGTTTTGTAGGCGAGGCGGTTTGCCAGCAAGATGTGCTCAAGAACTAAATATTATTCTCCAGAGATCATAATCCCTTCTAAACACCTCACATTTTTGTCTCCTGTACTTGTTCCATTTGACAGTATCTTTTGGGTTGCGGCTGCAACTGAATGACACCAGCCTGTCAATGATCGAAGGAAGCCAGTTTTATTAGCTAATCGCGGTCAAAACTCGAGTTCTTGCTAAAAATATCATAGCATATGTAATCTTTTGTGTAAATTAATGATGATTATTATATGTAATTTTTCATTCATAAATAAAGATGTGTAGGTGATTATGACATATGAAGTAGAAGAATTTTTTGAACTACATTCTGTATTTTGGAAGAAAATTGTGTCACTTATAGAATTTGAGAAAAGTAGTTTTAGCAAATTGTGGTATTTAATTGAGACAAATAGTTCAACAAGCTTTCAAATTAAATTATAAAAACACATAATAATCTCATAAGTAAATAGACAAGTAATAAGTTGTGTTTTTAATATATCGTTAACGAGTATTAAATAAATCTCATTGTAATTATTGTTTTATAGTCATTAATTTAACTCTATTTGCTTCTGTCTTAAATAGATATGGACTTCAAAGTTTAGCAAGAATGATAGAGGTTAGGAAAACCTTATAGGGAAATTGGATTTTATAACCTATATATGATACTTTGTTTCATAATATACTGGTAATTTGATCAACGCGACTCACAAGTCTCATTTATATTAATAAGGTTAATACCACAAAATTGCACTCAATTTACGTTTGATTTTCACACGATTTCACTTTAAAGAAAACGGTTCTCTTAAATTTTATAATTTTCATTGTGAGCGAAACAGAATATAAATCTATATTGATTATTAGAGTAGGACTAGTTTAGGCAACGAAAATTGTAAATATATAATTTTATCCATCCTTTTTTAACAGTAAATTTTTCTACTTCCGCTCCATAATACCAAATTACTCCATGTCTATGTCTGAACTCAAGATCTCCTCTCCAAGATGCAACAATTTTATCCATCAATTAATTAAGATTTAAATTCTTAAAATTCAGTTTGGCTTAAAACAAAAATCACACTTAACGAAACGTATTTTAATGATACCAAGGTGTTATTAAATCCTTCGTAAATGTAGATCTAGGATTAGGTTAGTGCGTAATATTCTTTTAGTCGAAAATTCCCGGTATTACTGCGTATTTCGCATTCGCCGTGCCTCACCCGTTTACGACGGAGAGCACATGCAAATAAATAAACAAACAAATCTCTCAATTGAAAGCAACAAATTGCACCTGATTTTCTGTATTATTCACTCACATCCATCATCCATTCGCACGGAAATCTCATTACTATCGCCCGTGACTTGTTTCTCTAATATTCCGGAATCTTCTACCGAATTTCTCAGACCTCAGAGTCTCTTCAGGTACACGTGATCGTTTATTTGCGTCGAAATTATAATGTAACATCTGTTGATTATATATATATATGTATATATGTGCGAAAACAACGTGATCTTACCACTAGGTTTGCCTCAAATATAATTCCTCCTACAAGTTTAGTTTAATTGATTATTGATGTACTTGTTTCTTCCTTTGAAATGTTTGGAGTGTTGGAATTTCGATGTATACATTTGTTTTACATATGCATGTATGCAACTATGAGGTTAAACATAGGCTTTAATTGACTTCTTATCTATGAGGTTAAACATATATAGGCTCTTTTCTAGATTGACTTCTTTAGATGAGCTTAATTGTTCCTTTAACTGTGATGGTGCAGCTTGGTATGAAACAGTATACATCAAAAAGAGTTGTCTATGAGGAAGTTTATATCATGGAGGAATCTTGTAAGGAACAGACACATTCGTTATGATTGGGTAAGCTTATGTGGTTGGTTATACTAGTCTCTAGTTTGTACCTTTGACAAAGTTTGTTGATATATATATTATTGTGATTGCTAGATGTGTTCTAATCATGTAGAACCTCTATAAATGCAGGGAATTTGTCTATCCAAGAAGAAAACATTCTTGGTGGTTGTATGTACAGTAATGTTGTATGTTGCATACAGAACTACGAACTTTCAGCCTTCGCAGACAGAGGTATTAATGCTAGTGGCATGTTTACTAAGTGCAATTGAATTCGACTTGTCAGTCATCTGATGTTTGTTTTGTAGAAACCGATTTGTTTTCCTATTAAGATGTAAATAAAGTTCGGATAGTGGTTGCTTTCTGAACCTTGTTGCAAATACAAAGTAAATCAGAAAACAGCATCTTTGATGTGCCAGAATGGGAACTTTGACATTCATTTTGTAGTTATTCAGTTGTTATACTTATTGCCACATAACTGTGTTTCTAGATGGATAGCATTATGTTCTTGTAATAGTACTCTTTGTCCAAGTGAAAGTTATCATCTATCTGTTTTTATGTTTAGTATTCATTATGGCATGAAACTAATGTGCTCTCCTTAATATTCTCTAGGAATTTCCATCACCATACACTGGCTTGAAGGGCTTACCCTATGGTATTATTGAAGATAAATCCGACTTTGAATTAAAACCTATATGGTCAACAAGTAATTCAAAATTAAAGGTAACTACCACATCTGGTCCTATGTGTAAATGTTTGATTCACTTTTCACATGATAAGCTGGTTTGATCATATTCTAAACCTAATTTTCTTTTAGTAGTCGATTTAACCTTCAAATAGGCTTACTCTACAGAATATACTTGTACTATTATTTAATTTTTTTTAATTGTACAAAGTTGTACATGTCAGGTCAATGAATCCAGTTCTCATAATTTGCTAGCAATGCCAGTGGGATTGAAACAAAAGCATAACGTTAATACCATTGTTCAAAAGGTATGTAAGGATAGTAGTATAATATTCACAACTCTATGTATAACTTTCAGTCATAACATGAACAATGCTGAACCAGCATTAGTGTTTTCAGTTTCTTCAAGAAAATTTTACGATTATTTTATTCCATTATGATGGGAATATGGATGGATGGTGGGATCTCAAATGGAGTAGAAATGCCGTACATATTGTAGCTGATAACCAAACAAAGTGGTAAGGTTCGCTTCTATCACACTTTTGTAGTATTATCATATTCATATGTTGAAATTTCATGTAGAAAATAACACTGATGAATTTTGAGTTTCTTCTATGATTGTTACATAGTATTTTGTAATTACTGTATCCGACGGTCTTTCAGGTGGTTTGCAAAAAGGTTTCTGCATCCAGCTGCTGTTTCCCTTTATGATTATGTATTCCTTTGGGATGAAGATCTAGGAGTGCAGCATTTTAACCCCAAAAGGTACAATTGATCTACCTGCTGCATCATTTATCTATCATTTTCTAATCATTTATATTCTTGGATAACTTTATTTGTGAAAGAATACCTTTAGTAAAAGGATTTCAGAACAAAGAAACACACCTATAATTTCATAACTTTTAACATGCAGATATTTAAAAATTGTAAAGGAAGAAGGGCTGGAGATATCTCAACCAGCTTTAGACTCGAAATCAACAGACATACATCATCGGATAACAGCACGGAGAAAAAGACTAAAGTTCCATAGGTGAACAACTCGATTATTTTCTTTTTCCGAAAAACAAGCCTCTCCTCTTTTGGTTTTGTACACTAATTCCTTATTTGTTTACATATAGAAGGGTTTATGACCCTAAAGGTAGCGTGAAATGTTCAAGGGCTAGCAAGGGTCCACCATGTACTGGGTAAGTGGCATGCATGCAATTTCTCTATGGATCGATTTGGGTAGCAAGTTCTTAAATTTGATTTAAGTCATGCCTCATTAGACCCCTAATCTTCATTGTTGTTACGCTAAAAGAGCATGTATATGTACTTGATTAATTCACCACTCATGAAGACACACTGATTGTTCGACAACAAACACTTAAACATAACTTGGATGACTCTTAATAAAATTCTGGTGCAACTGTTGGTAGAATACAAATTTTATAGTAAATCTATGTGGAAATGTTCTTTATCTTTATAGAATTTTTGCAGATTTGTAGAAGGAATGGCTCCAGTGTTCTCTAGGGCTGCATGGCATTGTGCTTGGCATCTTATTCAGGTTACTTTTATAATTAAATATTTATTGGTGCAAATCCAAATTTGTTACGGATATTATTGCTATTTTTTATTTAATATCTATTCATATGTTCTTTTTTATCGGAAACTAACAAACTGTATAACTTTCTTCATATACTTCCAGAATGACCTGGTTCATGGATGGGGAATGGATATGAAACTCGGCTATTGTGCAAAAGTAATTCCACATCCGAGTTGAGAAACAAGTTTGAACATCTAATGATTCACTGATACCATGAACTAATCCTTATGGGTATTGTAGGGGTGGAGAAATGTAGGAATTGTTGATCGTGAGTATGTGTTGCATCAGGGAATACATTCGTTAGGCGGGCCTTCTGCTAATAAGGTTCGTCGTCTTTCTTATATTCATTTATTTTACAACTAAAATTTTAAAAACATCACACTGAACTTTATGTTTATTGCACAATTAAACAATTTTGGACTAAAAATGTTTAAGTAAAACAATTAGTCAGTTGTCTGCATAGCAAGTTAAAATTATACAAGATCTGCTATCATAAGTTAACCACGTTCAAATTCTTGTTGCAGACTTCAAATGAAATCAATTTAGCTAAGGTATCCATCTGCTTTCTTCCAACTCCCTACCCATTTTTATTTTTTATTTTTACTAGAGGTGAAAAAATGGATGAAATGATTGAGTTGGGTAACAGGTTGGATTTACATATTGAATTTATAGTTAAGTGATGCTTTAAATATGAGTACAAGAATTGCTGAAAAAAACATTTTTATTAGAAAATTGCAAGCAATTAAATATACTAGATAAAAAGAGAATTTAAATCCAACCCAGTTAACCTCTACGATATCAAGTATAATCCAAGTCGACCTTTACATGTTATAACTAAATTTGGATTTGCTTATTTAATATGGTATTTTGTAATGCTTATGTTTTCTTTTGTTCTATTTTTTTTCCCAGAGTCGTCGCGTTGTTGATGTACGAACTGAGGTAAGACTTCAATATTCCTATTCTTATATACACCTCATGTATCCAACACTTAAAAAAATAATTCAGTTCTTTTGTAGCACAATTAAAAAACTGTAAATAATTCAGTTCTTTTGTAGCACAATTAAAAACTGACTTTCTAACTGTGAAAACAACTATTGTATGATATATCTGCATACCTTTGTGCTTGAATGGCAATTAAAGTAGTTCCGTATTTTGTGAATTCGGGATTTCACCAAATCCCACAGGACTAAATGTTCATATCGATCATATAATCTAGTTTCGGCCCTGATCGAGTTCCATTGCAAATAAAAATTGGTTACTTTCACAGATAAGGAGGCAGTCAACATCAGAGCTTGAAGTATTCAAAAAACGATGGGAGAATGCAGTCAATGAGGACAAGGATTGGGTAGATCCATTTTCCGGTGCAAAACAAACACACAAATGATCACCATCGCCTACTCTCAACTCGTGGGGACTCTGGACACTGGTTTCAGCATATAATCTAGTATTATGCTGTTCGCTGTATGTATTAGGACCCATTTGATCAGCTTTGATAGAATTTTTTATTCGAGGGTACAGGACAACTTGTGTGAGGTTATTTGCATTAGTTTTTTAGACATGCATAACTATTTATATACTTCTTTCTTGCCATTAGAATTATTACAGTTTTTCATTTTAATCGTTCAAGGACAATTGTCACACCTCGATAATTTGTAAACCAAAAACTAGCAATATGCCAATTACATGAGACAAAGAAAGTGCACGCTAGAAGGGTATGTCACTAGCAATATGCCATTACATGAGACAAAGAAAGTGCACGCTAGAAGGGTATATCACTTTATGCTTTAGATAATAACAATAATAATGACCAGAGTAACACTTTTAAGCTTCAAAAAGGAACAAACTAATAATGTAACACCAAATACAGAAGGAAAAAAAAACCTTCAACAAAGAGCAAACTTGATAGTAACATGTAACTTAAGAGTAGAAACATACTGTAAAACTGGGAGTTTCATATTATTCAAAATCTTCATATTAGGATATGAAATAAGAGCTTAATTGATAGTATTACACCTTAACTAATAACGACCCACTAACACAAAATCATCATCTTCAAGAACTTGAACATCCTTCTCTCCTATAAAATTTTCCCGTCCAATTTCCTTCACTATATTCACAAACTCCACTCTTTTGGCCAAAGGGAGGGGCACATACGGTAGCCGAAAGATGGGTCTTATGACCCCTAACTGCGCTAAAGCAGTGTTCACCCCAATTGGGTTTGGCTCACAAAAAAGCCAGTTCATCAAAGGCAAAAGCTTTTTATTAAGTGAAGGGTTCTTGCCTTTTGATAACAGTTCCTGCATTAAGCCCGGAACCAAATTGCTAGTAACGGATATAACCCCCGTGGCATCATGTTCCCACTTCGAGTCATGACATTCATCATCATTCCCGCTCCAAACAGTAATTCCATTTTTGGTGTACTCTTTTACCCTGTCATGTCCCACGCATTCCTTGACACCTGCAAAGTTGGTGCTGTCAGCAATTGAATGGATGACACGTGGTGGAATGTCTTGACCTGTTCGTGATGGTACGTTGTAGATAATTGTAGGGCCCATCGGAAGCACGCATTGGAAGTGAGCAACCATGCCTTCTAGCGAGGTTTTACCATAGTAAGGGTTGATGTGTAGGGCTGCATGCATTCCAACTGCAAATCCCTGTTCAGTTGCGTGCACTGCTTCTCGAGTTGAGTTGCTTCCCGTGTTTCCGATAACCTGAGATGTGGGTGGATTGGGCAACGATCAGCACTCAACACATGTGGTTTTAGGGTGGATCGAAACAGTAGGGTTGACTTGATCAACAAACACTTTTGTACACTTCAAAAACATTTGTAAATGATCAATCTCCTATATATGGCTACAATCAATATTTGTCACAACAATGGTCTACTATTTTAATTTTAGTTAGGAAGTTGTATACTTGTATGTAAGAAAATAAGTTCTTTATTTCTGTTTATTATGATTAACCTATTAGATCCATTGGTGATAAAACACAAGCCAACAACTTTACCCATTCGTAAGTTCATGGGTCAAAATTGCCTCTGCACTCCACATTACATATATAAAAGATTCGAATAATAGTAACCATGAGTGGAGATCAAAAGACCTTAATTGATGTGCCAAAGCAGTTGATGGTGTGACCAATAAGCATGATGTGTTCATCCCAACTCATCAATTGGCCTTCACCGGTTGTCCCACCAACAATCACACCATCAGCTCCACCTTCAATTTGCATATTTACCAAGTCATCATAAGCCTCCAAATCAAACCTCCCATCAGGTAAGTAAGGAGTTTTAATAGCTGTTATTAACCGAAGTGACTTGATGTCATCCGTTGAGGTCCTAAAACATAACAAGAAAGTGGATGGCATAATGCATAAAAATAAACACAAAAATAGAAAATGATTGATGTCTGTCAAAGCAATCACACACTTTGTTTTAATACTATGATAAGTATATGCAGCGGACAATCATACCTGTTCTTAACTTCAGAACTCCGCATTGGAAGGTGAAAGTTGGGAATTATAGCTGCAGATGGTGCGGTCCATCTTGCACTTCTGAAAAACATTAAACAGAGAGATAGATATAAGTAATATTATACTTAATTGTGTGACAACATATATATAGTAGCATTGTCACGCTATAACTTGACATACAAAACACATCATGCCTCCACTTACAGTTCACACGTGATGAAACAACATTAGATAAAACAGAACCAGGTTGAGTTAACTGAAGCCAAGTACTGTATCACATGTGCAACTTGAAGTAGAGAATATCAACTTTTTTTGAACCCTTAGTATGATTAAACAGAACATATGGGTTTGATACAGAGTAATGTGGATTCAATTTGAGCACTGACCAAGCACCAGACGTACGAACGCAATTTGTAACAACAATAAATGTTACCATATGTCATCCTGGTTTGCAGTCAATCTACAATCACATTTAAAAATCTAAAGATATATAAAATAAAAAAATAAATAAATTTAGAGGCATTAAAACTCGAAAAACTTCTTGATCTGTTCCTTGATGAAACTAACTTATTTACCTATACCAGATTTAAGCCATTGCTGGCTGCAAACACTGATGAAACTGTGTCAACACTATTCAATAAATATACAGCAACACTCAATACAAATTAACAAAAACATTAGAAATCTTGTTGCATTATATGTGATGCTTGTTTCTAGGGCACCTTTGTGTTTCCTGATTCACGTAAAACTAACCTATTTAAGTAACCTAATTTCTCAATTAACGTCTGATTGGCCCATTTTAAACGCTCAATGAACGATTAAGTATTTGTGGAATCTTGTAGCAATTATATTGGCAAATAACAGCAAAAGAAAAAAAAAACGAACGAACGAACGAACGATATACCTATTGTGAGTAATTGTATGATTTGGGCGTACAGGTTGAAAAACGGAGTTGTTTCCCAACGAACTATAGCTCTTGAAAGCAGAAATTTGCTGGTACGCTACCGACATCCTTTCAAAATCCAAAGAAGACAAACGAAGAGGATCTGAAGCAGATATGAGTTGTATGTATTGTGGATGATGATTCGAAACCTTTATTGTCGTCGAATTGCAGTAGGTGTGGTGATAATGTTGGTGGTGATAGTTGTCGTGTTGGTGTCGATGGTGGTGCTGTTGTGGAGGATTTGTCCGACGAGATGGTGGGGCATGGCGGCGCTTTAACACGATGAATCAAACCCTAGGGAAAAAAGGCTCCACGGATGAAAAAAAATTAAAAAAATCTGAATTCTGAGGAGATTTTGAAAGGCGCCGACGGATGGTTAAGAAAATGAATTCCACAGGGAATGCTTAAAATTGAAACATTAAGGAACTCTATTTTGTGTGAGTGGTTGTTTGAGCAAGCTACTTTGGGTTGTAAACAACAAAAAAAATAAACAAACCCATTATATTCCATTTAAGAGGTAGGTGTAGGTGAGTCTTTCTTCTATCTTGTTAGGTAGAGAGGTCGCTTCCAAAAAGACCCCCGACTCGATAGCAAAAGCAATAACGATAGCAAAACATCATAAAATAAATCATACAGCATACAGAAATATAACAGCTAAAGAATTAGAAAAAGAAAAAACATACATCAGAGGAGCAGCAATAATCACCTATAAATGGCAGATATGGACTACGTACACATCAGGCCCCGCAACAAGACTTCAAATACCCTTCCTGCCTATATGTCCCACTAAAAGTCCTTACTTTTAATTCTACGCCTTCACTCACTCCTATTCTCGATCATGTGCTCAGAGAGGTGCAAGTGTACCATGTCTCGCCTAATTACCTCGTCCCAAGTCAACCTAGGTCTTCCTCTACTCCTCTTACCCTCTAAGATGATATTCTCTATTGCTCTAAATGAATTAAAATTGGAAATAGAATTCGAATCGTAATTAGAATCTTATTAGAGTTTATATAATATTTTGTTGGTCAATTTTGAGTATAATTGAAATGCTAATTTTAGACATTTCATGGATAAGTGGAGTGAATGTGAATTTAAATGAATATTGAAAATTTTTCAATTCCAATTCTAGTTTCTAAGAATTATGTGAACCAAACGGAGCTTTAATTTAGAGTAAATTTTGTTTTTAGTCCTTGTGGACTTGTGGTTTGTATATTTTAACCGTATCGGTCTAAAATTATTCTTTTGTCGTATTATGTCTTGTGGTTTTATTCTTGTAACGGTTTCGGTTTTTGACACTAACTCTGTAAGTTTTATCTGTTAAGTATATGGGTATTCTGGTCATTTTACATGGGTATTCTGGTCATTTTACATCTAAGGATAAAAATAATTATAATCTATTTAATAGTGAAACCACCGCGTTTATTCAACCCACTCTCCTTCCCACCATTGTCGGCGACCAAACGACCACCACCATCTCCGGTAACCAAGACACCCAATCTCTAACAACCAATCAACCACCGTTACCTCTTTCAGTGACCTTATTTTTCCGGCCACCAATTCATCCTAATCGCAACACCACCAGGCCACTTTCACAATAACTCACTCATCACTTGAACAACCCTATTCCGCTGTTGCTGCTCACCTCTTTCGACGTAATCACCACCCACAAGAAAGCCATTTAACAAAACCCTAAAACTATTATTTATCTACATTCATAAAATCCCTAATAATAACTATTCTTATATCTCCATTATCATAGCAACCCATGTAGAACAAGTTAACATTAACCTCATTGTTAAAAGCTTTCAGTGGGTGTGGAAAGGAACGTGTTTGAGCCTAATACATCACCCATAATAAATATCAAGCCTTGTAGAATTGTTACCAGACACTTAAAAACTTCTAATAGCACAAGAGATCCCACCATCTATAGTCAAGAGTAAAGCTAAGTGCACGTTGATTGGGGCTTAACAGGGCAGAGGATCTAAGAATTACAATCGCCACCACCGTCACCTCTTGAGCCACTGTCGCTACTTTAAGCAACGGAATTTTTCGAAGAAGTACAAAAACAGGTTGTATATTTATTGTTTAAAGCTAGTTATATGAATTATATGTTCATATCTAAAAATACATGCATGATTTGTATTGCTTATCATGCTATACAACTAAAACATTTTCACAATCGACATTAAAAACTAGTTAAATTCATATGAAATAACAATATAAATATTTTATTAAAAACAAAAAAAAAACTAAACCTCTCTTTCCCACCATCAACCGAAAGACAACATTTTATTGGATAGTTGAGAAGTTATTTGTTTCGTCATAACACTGCTGGTATAACAACTCTTCACCAAGTAGAACGTATAATAAACATAATATAACACGTTGGCATGTGTTTAATAACATAAACATACCCTCTACGTACTTAAGCTTTTAACCGTTTGTGTACGAAAAATTACAATGTTCTTAAACAATTAACCGTTTGTGTACGAAAGATTACACACCAATCATTTATAAAATAAATCATTTTACTTTAATAAAAGAGTAACTATGGATAACACGTGTCAACATCACATTACTCTCATAAAAATTTTTCCGTTTCTGTCTCCTATTAAATAATTACCTTAATTATAAATAATATTATTTAAGTATTTTCTAGATTAAAAATGGTTTTTTAATAAATTAAGAAAGATATCATTATATATGTTAATAATTATATATATGTTAATAATAGAGTGGAATGAATAGTAAATGAATAGTATCTACAGGAACACACCCCCTTCTCCTTCGATCGGCCCCCTCCTTCGATCGGCCCCCTCCTTCGATCGGCCCCCTCCTTCGATCGGCCCCCCGCGACCTCCTGCACACCGCCGCCCTCATCTATCGCCCTCCCCCCATCTCCTCCAACCCCATCGGGCACACTGCTCCCGCTACCGCCACCCCTGCCTGCCACCTCCGCTCCCGCTGTCCGCTACCCCTTACGAACCCTAAAACCCAAATTGGGGGTGGTGGATTTGTTGTTGGAGGCGGATGTCGATGGTGGTGGCTGCGTTGGTGGAGGCGGAGGTCGGTGGTGGTGGCTGCGTTGGTGGATGTCGGAGGAAGGTGGATCAGTGACCGGGATAGAGATCGATTTTGATTTGTAAGTCTTTATTTGCTATATATGTAATCGTTTGTAGTTGAACTGGTGTTTCGGTTGCAAACGATTTTTGTCTAAGGTTCGTGCCCTAGGTGCCGATATTCGGGAATTGATGGCCTGTTTGGGTTTGATTTACATCAATGCTTAATGAAATCTACTACAGGTTCTTTGGTTACTATGTTTTTTGCTTCCGATTTTAATCCGGGTCTGTGATCGGGTTTTGTCGGTATTGTGTCGTGTTGTGGTCTTGCATTTTCAAGTTTGCTTCATGATGTTATTTGGTTGCTGATGTGCTACGAACTGTGGTTTTATCACATTAACTTTACGCAAGTTTCATGTTGTTGCTTTGATTCTATTGATGAGTTCGTGCTTGTCTAAAACTTAGATCTGCAGTCTATTTCCATTGGGATTGGATGTTGTTTTTGGTTTGTCGATGATGATGACTCTAGGGTCATTTGAGACGTGGCTGTGATGGTTTCATGAATTCGGTGTTGCCTAATGACTCTAAAGTTGTCGATGATATATGGTTGCACCATCTCCGATTTGGGTGTGATTAAAGTTTGTTGGCTGTGATGATTTGAATAAAAATATGTTATTGTCTTGGCGTGGCAGCCATGGTTTTATGGACTGCAGCCATTGACGGTGACCAATTTTGAGCCAAAACGTTATTATTATATTTGAATAAGAGAGGAACCGAATAGATAAATTTATGTTGTTTTGATACGTGCGAAAATCTATGATTTGCAATCTCAAAACTTGATGAAACTGAATCAATGTTTTTATTCGGGGTTTGGAAATACTGTTGACCTTGGTTACTTTGTGGCTGTGATGAGACACCAAAGTTTGTTATTGGTTGTCTCGGCTTGACACCCATTTCAGCCACAATCAACAATCGGTTCTGATCCAACTTGTAGTGTACATAAATGATTTCGATCATTGGCTGCCATTTTTGGTATCCAGTAGCACCCATAAAAAATCCGGTTGACCTTTACGAAGTCCAAGTCTGATACCTGTTGGTTGTATACGGTACTTCCATAATGTGTTTTTCTTTCTATATTAAGGTCTTGCTACTTCATACTCTTTGTAACTTTTATTCCGTATGTTAATACTGTAGTTGCTAGCAATGATCAGGGAGCAGTTTGATCATGGTGATGATATATGTGGAGCAGTTGTAAATGTAAGATCAAGGCAGGAAAAAATATCTTTGTGGACCAAGAACGCTGCTAATGAGAGTGCTCAGGTACTATGTTGTAAGAAGTCAAGCGATTTTAGGGTGCTAAGTCAACTGAAGTTTCAACAGTTATTCTTTATAGTTGACTGGAATATATATACGTGTGCTTTTAAATGGTCGTGAAAATATATTAATTTTTGTAATATAGTTAGTTACCTTTTAGAGTGTTCATAAAGCGGATCCTGCACCCCTAATTACCTTGTCTGTCCGGTCCAGCAGACCCACCCAACCTGGCCAGTATATTTGTCATTTCCTAAAATCATAGTTAGTGGCCGGCTTAGGATTTTCATCAAACTCTGCCCAAAACAAGACTGCGCACCCTTAATTATCTTGTACTCTCTTTTTTGGTGATTCATCGTAGCTTATATCAAAATTGTTGTATTTCATCTTGTGTGTTTAAAGTGATGCATGGCATGTGTTTTGGACTGCACATCCTTAATTATCTTGTACTGTCTTTTTCGTGATTCATCGTAGCTTATATCAAAATTGTTGTATTTCATCGTGTGTGTTTAAAGTGATGCATGGCATGTGTGGAAGTGATTATGTGATATGAAACAAGTAACAATAAATTTTGATTATTTTAGAATTAGATGTAAAACTACCAGAAATAATCATAATCAGCTTTGTTGCCGCCACTCCCGAACTGATTATCCAAAACTGATTGTTTGATTCCGAAATAATCAGATACTCAGAATCGGTTTTACTATACCCAAACACTAGAAACTCATTATCTATAACTTGAAAAGTGAAACACTATTATTTTATAACCACTTCTAAAACTCAATGCCAAACACCCACTAAATAAAACAAGTTTTTATATATTATCGCTTTCATATAAAGATTCATTGGCATTGTTGCAGGTAAGCATTGGGAAACAGTGGAAGGAGTTCCTTGATCACAACGAAACAATAGGCTTCATATTTGATGTAAATCCCTCAATTTCTCATGTTATATGGTATTAAATTTGTCATTGTATCGACTCTCATTGTTTGTTGAACGTGTTAGGTTGCGGCTATCATGACAGAGTTCTGAGCCTCCGTCTAGCCCGTTCTTCTAACGCGCAACGCGCGTTCGGGTATCAAACTAAATGTCATACCTAAAGAAATAAACTTTTATAAAATATTTTTTTAATACATCAAACTTATTTTTAAATATGAAATATTTTAAATTTAATGCTTTTAAAATAAACCAAATATAATAAAAAAAAGAGTTATAATAAGTTTATTTATAAAACGACAAATTTTTTTAAACAAAATGTTTGATTTAAAAAAAACAATTTAAAAAGTTGATACCGTTGTTTTATTACTTATATTTTTTACTCTTACGTAATTTAAATCACATCTTATCTAAAAATATCGTTTTATAACTAAGTAAAATTTTATTAGATATATTTATTCAACACGTGTAATACACGTGTTTACTAAAGATAGTTATTGATACAAAAGTTTTAACAACGAAACAAAAAGTTAGTCACATCGGTGGATACAGATGATTTTAAAACTAAACATGCTTACCATATTTACTATTTAGATATTTCAATTTGTCAAACATAATGTAGTTTTATAATATAAAATATAAGTTAGTCCCCGTGTAATACACGAATTAAACAAATAAAATATTAAATAATTATTAATAAAAATTTATACATTACAAAATCATGCTTAAAGATAAAATATGATTATAAGTACGTATAAATAGCTAATTTAAGTAAATAAGCAATAATGTATTTTTCTTAAACTTTTATTTTATAAAAAATTTATGATTTTTAAATATATTGTTTTAAGAAAATTGATTTTTTTCTAAAAATTTCATTGTATTCTGTATTTTATAAAATGTTTATTTTTTAAAAGTGTGTTTTTAATAAAAAATAGGTTTTTAATTTATTAAATTATATATTTTTTAATTTGAAAATGGTATGAGTAATATTATTTGTATTCAATATTATTATTAATAATATAAAAATAAGAAAGTAAGTATAATGAGATCTACAATTGTTTTACGCTTATTTGAGTTTTTTGTAGGTAGATAGATAAACTAAACACTCATTAAATAAACGGATTAAATTTTAATATAAAATATATATGTAAAATAAACATGAATAAATACAGTATAATATTTTAATATAAAATATAATAAATTATATATAGTTAATAGTTCAAGAAATAAAATAATTATACTATTTTTAACTCTCTTATGTAAATAGTTTTATTTCTAAACATTTGTTTTAAGGATTTTTATAAAAAATACTTTTTATAAAAATCTTGTTTTAAAAAATATGATTTGTAATTATTCTGATTGTTTTAATAAGACTGTTTTAAAACATTTCACCCTTTTATAATTTTTTTTTAAAAATGATTTTAAAATATTTTGTTTAAAAAAATTTAATGTTTTAGAAAATTTCATATTATATAAAACTTTAGTGTTTTGTTATTTAGATTTTAATTAAAAGATATTATTTTTAATTTTCTTCATAAAATCTATTTTAGAAAAAGATAGTTTGACTTAAAAAAATAGATAAGAGAGAGAAAAAATAGTAATTAATAAAACTTATTTTTAATAAGAGAGAGAAAATTTGTATAAGTATTTAAATTACTATAACACCCTTTTGGAGGGAAAATTGATGTGTGAATTTCTAGAAAAATGACAAGTGGCAAAAACATGGGTTAAGAGAATGACAAGCGGTAAAAAAAACCTTGATTTATTAGAGGTTATAGATACAATGTCCTGTAGTAGTTTCTAAAGTTGGTGAATGAAAAATAGGTCCTTGTATCATATGTCAAACTACATCTTTGGCATTCTAAAAACCTTTTACGCCAATACCTTATATCATGATTTTCGTTTTTTAAAATCCATCATACGTTATCGAGTTCAATTAAATATAACTTGTCGGCGCATTCTAAACATATTTTTATATGTCACCATCACACCTATTTGTGACAAAACATGGAAAAACAAAGAGGTCGTTATAATTTTCAAAAATAACATACAAATTCTATAACTTTATTAAGATGGATAAGCATATCATATAATTTATTAAATAAAAATGGTTGTGAGAGGTGAATTATATATAATATATAACATATATACGTACACACATACAAACAAAGAGGACGAATAAGAGCCAAGATGGTCGTTAAACACAATCTTAAAGATAATGGATAATAGATTATAAGAAACCATAATACAATTCCGTCTAATACTATCAGGCAAGTTAATGACATAATAGCAATACCTTCGATTTAGGTCTTTAGTTGACCGTTTGTAGTGAAAAATATAATTTTTAGAATAGCACGTCGAATGTGATATTATTTTTAATTCCCATCTCTCGTATTTTCCGTTTCTTTTGTCTTTCCGAGCACATATATAATGGTCGACATCAACAAATGCCATGTGATTACATATAATGCAATGACATTCATGTTTTTTTTATGATATTTAGTTATCATAACAGTTTTAAACAATTAACCTTATAGAAAAAAAGTTGTTGAAAAAATGTATAACAAAATGCCCTTTTAAATCGTTTTATCTGGATTTTTGACGCCAACAACTTGTGATCTAATGATACCAAAATGTTAATCCATTTTCATGACATTTAAGGTTCAAGAAAAGTTAGAGAGTTAGGACATTTGACTTTTTTTATACTAGAAACCAAATAACCTAAGTCTATAAGAAAGTTCTTATAAAATAGTTTAGGGACCAATGTTGCAATTCTATCAAAACGATAAACAAAATACAAGTAAAAAACTTGAAAGAAAAAGGAACAAAGTGCAACAAAAACAAGCGAGAAGTCGTCCATTGCAAAATAAATCTTCTCCCCATCTCTGACCGCCAACAATACGTACACAAATCCCCCCATTTCCTCCTATATCTCTACTTGATCCACACAGGTTCTTCAAATCTTCCTTCACATTCAAGTTTTTGATCTTCATTTCATCATAAGCAACTCACATATCACTTATTTTGCTCTCAAATTTCTGTATCTAGAAGTCGGTGTTGATGGCTGGTCGGTACGATCCAAATCCCTTTGACGAAGGAGATGCTGATGAAGTTAATCCTTTCTCTGTAAGTTACAACAATTAGTATTGATTTGCGTCAGTTTATGTTTCGATTGTTGACTTTACACTGTTTTTACTTCAATCTAGGGTTTAATGCTTTAATTTGGTAGTCTATTCGCTTAATTGTTTGATTGGTGTTTCTTCGCGGATGAATTTGGTTTCTGATTTTGTGATGTGGATATTGTTTTGATTGTTTCGTTGACCGAAGTTGTGGATCTGGTATTTGTTGTCATTTATGTTGACGTTGATAAGCTTGATCTCAGCAACTTACCGTCGCTTACACGGGAATCACAATCTATACGTGTTTTCATGGATCTGGTTTGTGTGATTGGCTCATCTGTTACCGACGTAATAAAATTTTGGATGTCATACTATTTCAAGGATGTAGACAGTAGACTTTTGCTTGTTCTCTTGATTATAATTAGGAAGAGGTGATGATGTTTTATTTTTCGAAAATTTTGATTGGGAAAGTAAAATTTCCCTAGTAAAAGCATGCCTAATTGTCAGTTGGCTGTTCTAGGGACTAGGATCACAAATCATATGTACACGGGAATAATTGCAGGAAGTCACAAGTCAAAAGAATGAATAGACTCACTGTCCGGAAGCATGTTAAGGTTGCTGATAGGGTTTGTCATATGTTTCGTGATTGGAATGAATAAATAAATATATTAAAAAAGGACCAACTTCAATTATATGAAGATGATCAAATAGAATTCAGAGAAGGTGTACACAATATTATCCTAAATATTATCCTGGCTGTCTAGCTGCTGCTATAGTACTAGTAAAATATCTGGATATTTGATGTTGTAGAAGCGTTTTAACCCTAATTGGTTTCATAGGTTGTTCTTTTAGTAAGAAAGTTTTGCTCTCTTTAAGACCTATACACAAATCAATTCAAACGTGCATGTTAAAGGGGAACTCTTGTGGTCTGTTGCTTGTGTGTTGCTCAGTTTTCAATTATTTTTATTGTAAACTGATATGTTCTCCATAAACAGGATCAAGGATCTGGGGGTAAAGGAACCAGTAAGACAAGTTATACTGGGGGTTCATTCTACACAACAGTAAGTCTAACAACTTCTCTTTGTTTGTTTGTAGCACTTATGATCATTACAACTTCTCTTCTACATGGGTATGCAATATATATTTTTGTTAACTGTGAATGGGTTTTGCAGAGTGTTCCATCTGCTACAAACTCTCGACTATCACCTCTTCCTCACGAACCTGCAGATTTTTATGATAGGAGTGCCCCTGTTGACATTCCTCTTGATTCAACTGCAGTAAGTTCAACTGTTGGACCTTTTGTAATTGTTCTAGTGTTTAAAGAAACCTTAATCAAAGGTGGGCGGTTGTGTGGCCTTGTAAGCAGTTCATCGTAACATATGGAGTATAGTTATTTAGTTAGAATATTTTTACTCGTGAAAATTAATTTATAGATACGATATTTAGATATGATTACTCTTTTGTATGACTAGTTTCATTGTTCCATCATCAGTACTCTTTTTTTTTTGCTTATCTACATTGTATTGTTATCAATGGCCTGTATTCTATATCTTTTTAGCTTAAAGTTAGCTATTTGGGCCGAGGGTACCGCTAGGAGCGGCTTCTCTATCATCTTGAGATAGAGGAAGGGTTTGCCCTCATATCACCCTCGACCCTACTAATAGCTTTTGCTATGTGTGGGATTTTACTAGGTAAGTTTTTATGTTCCATTATTACCAATTACTTAGGATGATCGGAATGATCACATCAAGAAAATTCAGTTGATGAACACAAGTTAGAGGAGACCTCTTAAATTGTAATTTCTCAAAAAGCTTAATTTGAAGATTAGTGGTCAACTGAAGCAACGGGAGATTACATGGGTTACTAATCAATTGGTGGGCGGATAATTAATGCCTAAGCAGGCAATTAAAAAATTACAATTTGGGATTTGTTTAAACTACTTCATATTGTGAATAACTTGTACTTCTTTTTACTAACCACTTTTGCTTTCTATGAATGTTTTTGAAGGATTTGAAGAAGAAAGAGAAAGAGTTGCAAGCCAGGGAAGCTGATTTGAAGAAGAGGGAAGAGGTATCTCACAAGAAAAGTTCTAAACATAGGTTTGTCAGTATGTGCATGTGACATTAGGGAAGAGGAGACCTCCTCCTCCTCGATGGTTCCATAATGGTTGTTTTTACAAAAAGTATTTTTCTTAAAGAAGTTTACATATTATACGTTTTAAAGTCACAAGTACTCTATCTGATTAAACCTCAGGCATTTATTCTTTTAACAAATGGTGCACGTAGTTCTACATAACTATATAGCCTTCAACATTATTTCTTCGTTCAAGAACTAGTGAATTGGTTGTCATTGTTATTTGATTATGATAATCAAGGGTAGCAACAAATTGTTAACATGTTTTGGCTTTCAAACTTGGATTCATTAAGTGAATAAAGCAAGTAACATATCAATTAATTCTAATTTTCTGCTATGTTAGTAATTAAATATGTTGTTTTAAGGAGTTTTCTTTTTCAAAAGCCTTTTAATTATATGCTTGATGCTAATGCAGATCGTGAAACGGAAAGAGGAAGCTGCTGCACGAGGTATGTTGTGTCCCTTGTATTATCATCTAGATTGCCGGTCTTTATTGATCATTAAGTAAAACTAACCTAAAAAGATGGACATAGTTTGATGTAAATTTTTGCATTGGACATGATAGTAACCACTCCTTTCTTGTCTGCAGCTGGTATTGTTCTTGAAGAGAAAAATTGGCCGCCGTTTTTCCCGATCATTCACCATGATATTGCCAATGAGATTCCAATTCATCTACAGAAATTGCAATATGTTGCTTTTACGACATACTTGGGTATGTTTTTATTTTCCATCATACAATGATATTCTTACTTTTACCTTTTCAAGAGTTCTATTGCATGAATTAATGGACGCCTTTTCACACCATATCAATGAGACCCACAAAAAGTATTGTTAATGGTCATAATGAATTGGATCCAAGTTCTGTATAATTCAAATTTTCAGGACTTGATACAAATTGCCTCTAATAATCTAATTTACACTTGTGATCAGGATTAGTACTCTGTCTTCTGTGGAATATCATAGCCACAACAACAGCTTGGATTAAAGGAGAAGGTTTGTACAAATCAGTTTTCTCTTTAACCTTAATGATCTTAATGTCTGTTATGTTTCATACATTTTTACAAAATCTTCTCTTCTGGCTAGACCCAAAGATCTGGTTTCTGTCTCTCATCTACTTCATATCTGGAGTTCCACTTGCTTATGTGTTGTGGTACCGGCCTCTTTATCGTGCATTTAGGTAAACTCTTCTCTTGCCAATCTTGAAGAATACTTTTGTCTTTGTTGCTTTCTTTTGGTAATATAAAGTTTGATTCTGCATGCAGTTTAATGAAAATACAAACATACCCATTAAAATCTCATATAGCAAAGCTATTGGCTGGGCATGGGAAGGGTTGGATGAGAGCAAAATTTCCTCTATCCCAAAGGGTAAAGAGGCTGCTCCCACTGAGACATGCAATTTAATGAACATGTTTGGCTATCAGTCAGATGTATGAAACAGTTTTCAATTATGAGAAATAAGGGAATAGTATGGCCAGATTAATATCAAACTACTTTTGTAATGATGACAACAAGGATATTGGTAAATACAGCATGAATATATATGATAAAAGCTAATGCGCATTTAACATTTCAATTTGTCTCTCCTCTAAGTATATTATTAAGAAATAAAAAGATAATAGTGGACCATTTACTTGTGTGGAGAAACTAAAATGGTAAACATATAACTCAGGAAAATGAGAAAACAAATGGAATTTTATTCGATTTATTGTTGAGATCACGGGGACCCCTTTTTAGAAGAAACAAAGATGTGATAGTGGATATTTACTTAATTTTACATATAACTAATGAATCAGTATAATGGTGACAAATGACATTTACATTGCAAATTGTATCGCAGGAATGAAAGTGCATTAAGGTTTGGCTGGTTCTTTCTATTTTACTTGGTAAGATTATCATGTCGTTGTCATGTTATATTGTTTTGGTTAAATCATTTGCTTATGGCTGACTTGTCATTGCTTATGGTGTTTATAGATTCATATTGGCTTCGTCATCTTTGCTGCAGTTGCCCCTCCCGTTGTCTTCAAAGGAAAATCTCTTGCGTGAGTCCCTCATCCACTTCTCACATTTTCTGTTTTCTTTTGTTAATATTCTTTTTCTTTATGTTTTGTCGTTGATTTGGCAGCCCAGTTGATTATGATTAGATGTTTAAATTATTTATTTTGCATTCGATTTTGTCAGTTTTCTTTCAGCTTGATTAGGTTCTGTGGCTTAGATTAAATTGTTTTCACAAGTTCAAATATCTCAGTAAATGAAGGATTCTAATGCTCCATAACCAGTGATTTCTCAATGTGTTAAAATAACATCATTGGAAGACATGGATTACTTCTATTTATACTATAACCAAAATTAAGAATTTTAGTATGTGAACATTTCTAAGACCAATCTATGATGACTCGATTTAATACAAGAGATGGTTCTCAGTTTGGTTTGTTTATACAGTCAAAACTACACACATTAATATTCATTTAGCCCTCGTTTTAACATTTTTTGACTCCACTCTCATAAACAGAGGGATCTTACCAGCAGTTGATCTTGTAGGCGATCACGCATTGGTTGGGGTAAAGTTCTCTTGCACTTTGTTGATTTTGTATTCTCTTTTCTTTTAAGTTGCTGCTAATTAACTTTCTTTTCTTTTGCAGATTTTCTATTTTGTAGGATTTGGGTTATTCTGTCTGGAATCTCTGCTCAGCATTTGGGTTATTCAGGTTCTTCTCTTATTTGCCTTTTCTATAATCCATATTATATGCAATGTTTTATCGGAGAAGTATTTACAACTATTTATATATAGTTAAAACTAAATACACCTAAAAAGGTAAAATTTACTGAAATTTGAGGACCAAAGCTATAAAAGAGCAGATGTTCTAGAATACTAACTTGCTTTCACTTACATCCCAATATGGTACATTCACTTTTTTTTTTGGTTCTAACATGGTCGTTTAAGTTTCTAAAAACCTGCTACTGTGGTCATTCGCTAACCTGTTGAAGTGCTAATGTGGATCTTGACGTGGCCCATGTATGCAGTTTTATTTGCTGCATTAATATAAATTAAAATACATAATCAGATAATGACGTAATTCCACATCAACCTTAATATTACATAAAAAAAGGCAGGTCCGCAAATAAAATCATGCAAAGCACCACGTCGGCACTTAACCTCCAAAATAGCAGATTACTGGTGGTTTTAGAAAGTTCAGCGACCACAAAAAGCATAATCCTATCATATAGAAACTAAATGAAAGTATGTTAGCTATTCGGTGACATTTGTGTCCTTAAATTGTAATAATATGAAAAGTCTGTAGCCACAACAATGGCAAAATGGTAAAAAAAAATGTAATTCAGGGTATTTTGGTGATGTATTAAATGGTTCCAAGCTCAACATTATTATTATTTGTTATGCAGCAAGTATACATGTATTTCCGGGGAAGTGGCAAAGCAGCTGAGTTGAGACGTGAAGTTGCCAGAGGGGCAGTACGGGCAGCAGTGTGAGTCGGTGTTACTATGAGCATGATTTATGAGGGGACCGACTTGCACTATAATCAAGACACAGCATGGTTCTGTTTCTAGTAGTTCAGGGAAAGTTTGATGTTAACTCTAAAACCTTGTTTTTGCAGTGTTTTTTAATTTGTTTCAAAGATTATATATGTGAAAATCTGGTTGACATACATCTGTAAATCTTATGTCATATGGTACTATGATTGTTTTGATTTGCTCACAAGACATGGTTATATTTGTTTTCGGCATTATTGTTGCAGAAGTCTGAAGTTTTGCTATCAGGAAATAAAGTCATTACATGGCAGTGTTTTTGTTTTTTTGTAAGAGTAAATTTCATATGATAGCAATGCAATTTGTTTGTTGGTCTAATTTGTTAATTGTAATTCTTGTTCGCATTTGGTAACTAAAGTTTTTCAAATTTAAAAGTATAAAATCAAGCCTGCTGTTCATCTTTTAATTTTTCAAATGCAATTGCCTGCATTTTGACTTTCGGGCAATTTAACTCTAAAAGTAAGACTAAATGTGAGCCAAAGGCAACTGAAATACAAGGGTGAGATTATCCTATATAATGTATTTTTGTTACAAAGTGTGAAAAGTCATAATGAGGTTAAAAAGTCATAAAAAAATTATATCTCATAATGTAAATAGAATTTCAAAAAAGTATTTCGGAGTCTCTGTTTCTCTCGTCGTACTCTTTTAGAAAAAATAAATAAAAAAAATTTCATTGTGTCTTTATATGACACAATGACGTCATAAAGACACAATGATGTCATTGTGTCTTTCATAAATGACACAATAAAAAAACGTTAATTTTTTTATTTATATTTATTTTTCGTTTATTTTTTTTCTTAGTGATGACGACTAGGGGAACAAAAGCTCTGAATTACTTTTTTTAAATTCGATTTAGTTGTGAGATATAATTTTTTGTGACTTTTTTGACTCATTGTGTTTTTACACTTTGTAGTAAAATACACTTTGTAGTAAAAATACAATTTGTATTTGAATCTCTTTCGAAATACAATAAACAAAGTATGTTACATCTAACTTCCGTGCGATTTAATTACACAAAATAAGTAATGATACGTTAGAATAATGGGTATATCAAAATACTAAACCAATGCTTTTTGGAAAAAATAATAACAAAGCATTGAGTTGTGGAATGTGACGAAACTAAAGCAAATGCTAGAGATAAATATACATGTTAAATGGCAAACATTTAATAAACTAGACATTTTTAGGTTAATGTTTTTAAATCTATTGATCATAATTTTTTCTATTCATGCTTTGCTATATAATACGTTATTAATATCTGACACAATATAATATAAATTAGACTTTGTTAATATAAATAAGTTGAAATTCAACAACAATATAAGAAAAGAATAAATAAGTAAGAATGTTAGATTGTAGCTAATGGACCCATTACATCTCAACCGATTAAATTGCGTTTCAGCCCAAGTCTAAACGTAGACTGGCCCTCATATATTCTGACTTTGTAGGACTCAAGATTTTTGCTTTTGAAAAGCCAAGATGTTAGAAGTATGATTCGACTATGAAACTGTTTCAACTCATATTACATTGATGTTAATTTATTTTCTACTTCAATTCTAACATAATCATTGACAAATTATTATTTTAGCAAATTTAGTTGTAACTATGATAATATCAAGAACATGTCAAGCGGTTCAAATGTTGTTTAATACATTTTCTTTGTAGGAAATCTAATCGTAACTAAGATAATAATATTTGTAATCATATCTAACGTATCGGCAGTCCATAAAATAAAACTTATAAAAGTGTAAAAAAAAAAGTAGCAACGTGTACAAATGGTGTGACGTGTTCTATAAAATTTACCCATTTTATCTAGTTTTCTAATCCCTCCTTTATGACAATAAAAATCTGTTAGAGTAAGCGAGTGTACCCAAATAAAGTAAAAAACCAAACATTTTACTGTTTCAGTTGTTCTTTAATAAGTTTCATTTGCAAAGTTATTCATCATGTGTTCCCTTGTCACTATTTTTGGCTATGAGATTATATATGATGAACAATCGATCTCTCATAGACATTTTGAGCACTGCTGTTTTTTAGTTATTCATCTAGTAATAATTAGTACTCTAAAATTTTTGAGCACTACTGTTTTTTAGTTAGTGATTATGGTTTTCAAAAGAACATCTTTATGGTAGAGTATTTCTGTTTGATTTTTATAAAGTATATCTGTTTGAGAGATTGTTTCAAAATAGTTAATGCTAAATTTTACACTATGTAATATAATATAATAACTGGGTCCACCAATATTGTTAAAAATCAATATTATTAATATTTATTACGATCACTAATCAAGGACGAAACGTAAAAGGTTGACATATTATCCAAAAAAGCAATTTGATAATTAATTCACCGATTAATTATGATAATACCACTCATATTAAATATAATAATATCACATCATATAACATATAACAATAGATAAATATTACAAAGTGTATGGAATACATATTACTAAGAGCAGCAGTTTACCGGCCACCGGCTATATCTCAACCGTAAAACGCCACCACCACCGCCACCTCCGCCACCTAGAACCACCGTACTTCGGCATAATACATAAATAATAATAATATATCTCTCTCTCTATATATAAACACATGCATAATAATAATAATAATAATAATATTATTATTAACAATAAGCCATACACTTCTTGCAATCCATAGTGCACCCTCCTCCGCCACCACCACCGCCGTAGCCCTTGCCGGAGCTGCCGTAGGCGGTGAAGCATTTCGCCGGACACGTCAGCTTCTTCTTGTAACAAGGGCCCTTATCTTTACACACGACTGAGGGTCGCATCACCCCACTTTTCGAGTGCCCACCTTTCGGACCTCCATAACCCGACCCGTACCCGCCACCCATACCGCTTCCGGGCCAGTTGTCACCGAACCCGGGGATGTTGAACCCGGCTCCAGACCCGGGTCCGAAGTACCCGTTGCCGTCGTTCCCGCCACCTTTCTTGTTGTTGTTGTTGTTTTGGGCTTGTGGGTGTGTGGGTCGGGTCGGGTCGCAGTGGAGATGGTGAGGAGAAAGAAGATGAGGATTGAAGGTATGATGTGGTTTTTCATGGTGAAGTTAATTTTAGTTGCAGAAAATTGGTGTTATAACTTTTGGAAGGTGGGTGTTGAGGGTATTTATGGTGGGTGGGTGGGGGTGGGGGGGGGGTGGGGGTGGGGGTATGGGGGTAGGAATTGAGCATTTAAGGGGATCACAATTGAAAGGATATATCATGGGTACTGTTTGAAGTTTGAAGAGATAATGCAATTGGTGTTGAATTAATGTTATTAGTGAGATGGATTCCAGTTATTGCATGCATATCCATGTTCGAAAACATCATGGTAGGTCCGAAATGGGTTCACATAATTATATGTCTAGGGTTTATTAAAGGACGATTCAACGCGCCGCGTACAAGCAGTGTTTGCTGTTTGAATTGGACTCAGAAAAACATGAGATTTAAACTACATCAAATTTGAATATAGTTTTTCGGTTCATTTTGATACCGAGTTTGTCTTTCGATTTTCGAAATGAGTTATAAAAGTATTTTTATTTCCGTGTCGCGGCAAGACCATATTACGGCATGATCATGTTGTAGTTATATAATCATACAGATGTTTTCCGCAAAGACTTCAATCTTATTTTTCATGATACCAACATGTTACCGTCAGTCGATATAAAATATGATACCTAAAGAAATTTCATATTTAATACAAATTCTATGTAATAATATAATTTTCTTTCGGTAGTCTAAATCTTCACAGTACCAACACTGTCAATATATATCATATAAGGGCTAGAGTTGAAACATTAGAAGTTTAAGTGTTATAGTTGTAAATTAGATTGGAAATCTAAGTTGTAAATACGAGAGCATTCATAGGACGATATCTTCTTCATCTTTATAATTTAATTAAATTTAAAATGTTAATTACTTTTTGATATACATATTAAAAAGGGTTTATAAAAATACTATGTTTCACTATCAACAGAGTAAAATAAAATTTTATCACATGTTATTTTCTTACACCCTCCATACCACATGTTACTAGCATAAAATGTTAACTATTCAACGATCATATTGTGCTAAAGATTTTATTTACATTCTTTTTAAATTATAAAAAATATTTCTATAAAAAAAATATAATTTATGTATAAATAAATATATATGATTTTTTAATACATATAACTTTTTAAATGACATTTAAAAACGAAAAAAATAAAGTAAAATTTTTAAAAATCATTTTTTAACAATTTTTTTTTTAAAACAAAAGGTTAAAATTATTGTTATTATATTATTACTTAAACTAGTTGATTATACGTAATTCGAAACATATTTATCTAAATTTTGTAATATATATTAGTTTTAAATATTAACTGGTAACTATTAATTTAATATTTTTTAATTCAACACGTGTAAAATACATACCCGTATTTTAAACTAGTATTAAATTAAAGGAGAGAAACTTTAATGCCCCAATGCCGTGCCATAATCTATCATTTATTTGATTTAAAATAATTAATTATTGTTACACCGTCATATTTCTTTTCATCTTTTTTTTGAACGGCCAACGAATAATTTTTAAGCCCGTCTCCAGAGTAAACCCATTGGCGAAAGACCACTCACGCCCGCGAACACAGACAACATTAGTGACCCGGCTCGCCCATCATTCCAAGGGAAACCCACCACTTAATGGTCTATTGTGATAAAGTCATAAAACCTTTGGCCCACTTGGAGCATATTGCACCTAGTGAGACTCCAACCCATTACCTCCACTTTGGAAAGTCATGGGGTGTCTCCTCCTAAACCAGTTGATCTAGGACTCATTGACTTTCCAAAGTGGAGGTCATGAGTTGAAGTCTCACTAGGTGTAATATGCTCTAAGTGGGCCAAGGGTTTTATCACAGTGGGCCTTTGGGTGGTGGGTTTCCCTTGAAATGGTGGGCGAGCCGGATCACTGGCGCTGTCTGTGTTCGCAGGCGTGAGTGGCCTTTTGCCAATGGGTTTACTCGGGTGACTGTGCTTAAAAATTATTCGTTGGTCGTTAAAAAAAGATAGAAAAGAAATATGACGGTGTAACAATAATTAATTGTTTTATTTTTTATTTCTAAAAATTTTACAAAGTGTCTTTCAAATATGAACGAATTTACATGTTTGTTCATCATTTAATAAACTCATAGGGGGTACCCTTTAAGATTTAAATTGGCTATTTGGCTGTAGTATTTTATGTCAAAAGTTCACATAGAAACGAACATAATTTTCTTTATTTTAACCAACAAATATATGTGTTTTCAGTTTTCTTTTCGTTAATTTTAAAGCAGCGATATTCATAAAAGAAAATAAAAACATTTCAACTTAAACTAGTTTGTCTTATCAGCATGTTAATACGTACATAAATTGTATTCAAAAAGTGTCAAATAATAAGTTGTATATAAGCTTACGTAAACTTTTTACTTTCGTATGAGATTCGATCTAATGACATACCAACTACCACCTGCTTGTCTACATACTCGTTTAACACCCATGCATTCGTACGTTACAACTATTAACCATTACCATTTATTACATTGCCTAAAGAAGTCAAACGTTGACCCACATCATAAATAGGTCTAACAACAATTTTGGGTTCAAAAAAGTCAAAATCACACAGTTGCATCAAGTTGAGAGTTAGCGTCCTTCTTTATTATCTTCGGACATCAATTTCATCCTCATTTACTAACTAATTTCTTTTTAATTGGGATAGCGATCTTTTATTTCCTTTTCGTTTCTTGCTTTCTTTTGATGTTTGATTTTGACTATACACAAAGTATACTTATGATAATATATTGTGTCTGTTATATAAGAACATGATATATAACCCCCAGGGACATCTTGTTGATTAAGTAATGTGTCTCATTTGCAAGTTGTGGTGTATTCATCTTAAAAACTCTAGAAAATGTTGTTAAAAATATATAAGATGAATGTACACACTTACTTTATAATATTTAAATTCTTTTGATTACCAACAATTAACTTCTTTGAGTATTAACAAACTATTTAAAGATATAGTGATGTTATTCTACAAAGTGTATTTTTTCTATAAAGTGTGAGAAGACACAATGATGCTAAAAAATCATAAAAAATTATATTTTCAGAATCTAAATCGAATTTCAAAAAAGTACTTCGGATACTCTGTTCCTCTCGTCGTTCTCTTTAAAAAAAAAAAAAAAAAATCATCGTATCTTTTTATGACACAATGACGTCATTGTGTCTTTCATAATGACACAATGATGTTATTGTGTCTTTCATAAATGATAAAATAAAAAAGTTAAAATTTTTTATTTTTTATTTTTCATTTATTTTTTTCTTAGTGAGGACGGCTAGGAGAACAAAAGCTCGGAATTACTTTTTTGAAATTCGATTTGGATTGTGAGATATAATTTTTTTGTAACATTTTTTCACTCATCGTGTCTTCTCACACTTTGTAGCAAAAATACACTTTGTATTTGAAACTCTTTCTTAAAGATATTCTAATATTTAAGCAACTTAATAATAATTTAATGATTAACACAATTTGATCACATTAATCTACATGAAAACAACTTTAAATCAAAACATTATATTAGTGTGTGCCTCTTTTAGAAAATTTCGTATACTTCTGTTACAAATTGACAAAAGATTTCATAAAGTTAGTTATCTACACACCCCTAATAAATCACCTATGCAATCCAAAATTACGAAATAAGGACCACCCACCCAAGTATGAACTTAACATGATTTAGGCATATAATCATGTCCTTAATTAATCACTTATCAACACCCTAGAGTGTGTCATATCGACCGGCTGTCCAAACGAATGAATAACGAAGAATTATAAAATATAAACGCTAAACTTGTCCATGATCATGGTGACTTTCCATCCACAACCATATTTCAGATCTATAATTGTAATTGCTTTCGCTGCCGTCAGTAGTGGGCCCATGATTTTTTTCTATTGAAGTCGCCATTCAAAAATGTTCGATGAAATGAAGTCGCGCGACTGACTGATATATAAATAACAGATATAAAAACGTACCGGATGATTTACAACACAAAAAGAACCCACGCTAAATAAGTCATGGTGACCTATAGACGAGAGAATTTGGGCAAAAAGCCAAACCAAATCACCTCACTCGATTAAATTATACCAAATCATGAAAATTCACATTTTCCACATGTTTATGCACTTCTGAGTTCTGACGGCCTTTAAAGTTTAAACCACTCACAACAACGATCTTCTTAGGCATTGGGCTAAAATATTTGATCCAGCCCAAAAATTATTTTAAAGTAACTTAATTGCAATATCCCACTTGAGGCCTGAGGGGTTGGATTTTTTGGCCCAAAGCCCACTTCAACATAACTTAAACTTAAATGCAAAAGTTCAATTGATGACATCAAATATGTCTAAATATCAACATGAAACTACAATAATGTCAACCTAATTAAGCGATAAGAACACCGCCACCCATAAGTTGGATTAAAGTTCTTAGGATCGAGTATTATTTGAATATGTTATGAATATTACTAAGTTAGAACTCATGTATTACATGTGTAAAAATATTTAATATACTAAAATTATTTGTTTTTATTAATATTTTGTATTTACATGTCATTGGCGATTAACAAAATAACAAATAATGAATCTTTAAGAAATTATAAATAATAAATAATAAAAATCAAGAATTATAAAATTATATTTTATAATAATAAATAATTGAAATCTTATAATGTAGTATGTTTTAATAATAAACTACATAAGAAGATTTATTTTTAGATATTTAATTATTTAGTTAACTTATTTATAATAATTTCATTTAATAGGAGAGAGATGATAAACAAAAGCCTAGACTTCACTAGAACTTGTCACATGTCCCTAAAAACTTTCTTTCATCATATAATATAGTTGTGTGTATGAACTTGGCTCTAAACGTGTATCCAAAACTGTTTATGAGGTTAGAAACGTATGTGTTAAAAAAATTGATTATATATAATTTTATATATATTATATACTTAGTAATAATAATACACTGAGGGACATGCCCTGAAGCGAAGGATGGGAACGAGCGGAATCAATGTGTTCCAATTTCTGGCCTTGCTCCGACCATCTAAAATATGATAAGTACATTAATTAATATTTATAAATTAAAAATAAGAAAAGCAAACGAAAGATGACCAATAATATGAGAAAAACGATGGATCTATTTGTATTAATTAATTTTATTGTTAATTATCATTCATCTTGAATAACATATCTATTTCATTTACTAAGTTAATTAACTAAAACTAATGTATCGAATCAAATTTGATTTTTTTTTGTTTATAATGATCAAATAACTTAATTAACTAAGTTAGAAATAGGTCGCATAAGGATCCGCATGATAAATACATGGGTATATAGGTTTTGGCAGGAAATTTAAATTGAGAATGCATGAAAAAGTGACAAGTGTCTTTAAAAACTTTTTTTAATTAATATTAATAGATAATGTGAAAGTTGAGTGATTCATTGGTCTTTAACACAATAATTGGTATAAATAAATATACATGATATAAGCAAGAAAAAATATATGATTGAATACTAATCGTTAGGCTCCATGGTAATGAGTCGCGAACGTCGATGCAAACTAAAGGATAGTTGTGGTCATGTTATGCTCATAGGATAAATCAGCTATGCTTCACACAAGTTGTGGTCATGTTAGAAATATACAATTAATTAAACTTGTACGAACAATACTTTCTTTTTCAAACAAATTTTTTGGGACAATCCAACTCATGGTTTATTACTTCACTTAAGTAAGACAATGCATCTCATGTTCCATCCCACCACCAATGTGGGACAATGGAACTTATGTTTTATCCCATCACCAATGTGGGATAATTCTTATAACTCTAAATTTTATATAACCATTGAGTTCTTCATTCACTTATAACTTTTATATATAATATATATATATATAAAATTTCTAACAATTCCCCACATGAATGAAACTCAATATATATATATTTCAAATAACATTTTCAACAGTCAAGTATTGCAGGAATAGTAGGTGTGACCTTTGAACTTTCCTTTGTCAAGATAAGGTTCTGGAACAATCAGATGATGATGGAGTTGAGTTGAGAAGAAGTAAAAGGCCAAGAATTGAGAAATCTTTTGGGCCTGATTTTCTTACTTATATGATTGAGGGTGAGCCCCAAACATATCAAGAAGCTATCACCTCTACAGAAGGACCTCAATGGAAAGAAGCTATTAAAAGTGAAATTGATTCTATCCTGCAGAATCATACTTGGGAACTAGTAGATCTTCCACGAGGTTGTAAACCACTTGGATATCGCTGGATATTCAAGAGAAAAATGAAGTCAGATGGCTCTATTGACAAATACAAGGCAAGGTTAGTGATCAAAGGGTATAGACAAAAAGAAGGTCTAGACTATTTTGACACTTACTCGCCTGTAACAAGAATAACCTCTGTTAGGTTGGTGCTTGCAATAGCGGCATTGAGAAATTTAGAAGTACATCAAATGGATGTAAAAACCGCGTTTCTAAATGGAGATTTAGAAGAAGAGATTTATATGGAGCAACCTGAGGGTTTCTCTATTCCTGGCCAGGAAGGTAAAGTTTGCAAACTTGTGAAATCTCTATATGGATTGAAGCAAGCTCCAAAACAATGGCACCAAAAGTTTGACAATGTCATACTTGAAAATGGCTTCAAAATTAATAAATGTGACAAGTGTTGTTATGTGAAAGACACACAAAGTGGTTATGTGATCTTATGTCTTTATGTAGATGACATACTTATTGTTGGAAGTAATGATAAGATGATAAGATCTACAAAAGACATGTTGAAAGCGAGATTTGACATGAAAGACATGGGTTTGGCTGATGTAATTCTTGGTATGAAAATCATTAGAACTCAAACTGGTCTTGTTTTAAGTCAATCTCATTATGTGGACAAGATCCTTGAGAAGTTTAGTAAAGATGACACGAGTGTCTCCCAAACTCCTATTGATACTTCTCACCATCTATCAAAGAACCGAGGTGAAGGGGTTAATCAGTTGGAGTACTCAAGGGTCATTGGCAGTCTAATGTATCTGATGACATGTACCAGACCTGATTTAGCTTATGCTGTAAGCAGATTAAGTAGGTATACTAGCAATCCAAGTTTTGAACATTGGAAAAGCATGACACGGTTGTTAAGATACGTGAGATACACACGTAGTTATGGATTGCACTATGGCCATGATCCAGCTGTTGTTGAAGGATACAGTGATGCAAATTGGATATCCGATATTAAAGATTCAAAATCCAAAAGTGGATATGTTTTTACCCTTGGTGGGGCTGCTATATCTTGGAAGTCATCTAAACAAACTGTTATAGCTAGATCCACTATGGAATCTGAATTCATAGCATTAGACAAAGCTGGAGAAGAAGCTGAGTGGCTGCGTCATTTCTTGGAATATGTTCCAAGATGGCCAAAGCCTGTGACAGCTATTTGTATACATTGTGATTGCCAGTCGGCAATTGGAAGAGCTCAAAGTGCAATGTATAATGGCAAATCAAGACATATACGTCGCAGGCATAATACGATACGACAACTACTCTCAACAGGAGTTATCACAATTGACTATGTGAAGTCAAAGGATAACATTGCGGATCCGCTTACGAAAGGTTTAAGCAGAGAGTTAGTATATAAGTCGTCCAAAGGAATGGGACTAAAGCCCATGGAATAATTGTATGAAGGAAAACCTATCCTAGTTGATTGGAGATCCCATGAACTAGGATCAATAGGACAACCTAATTATACAAATTGTGGTCACAATGGGGAGGATTCCCTAAACTATTAAAGGGAGTTGAATACTTCCTAGTCCATTCCTATATTAGATAGTGACAAAGTAGGATAAGCTCATAGTTTTTAATGATTTCGTGAAAATCACCTATGCGAAGAGAGAAGTGGGGTCGCTTCGAATAGAATTGTTGGGTGCGCAATTCTTAGAGCTCTCGCAGAACCAGGTTAGTGTTCCATGACCATAACGGACACAACTATGAGAAGTTAACCAAACTAGGGAAAGTATTGTGTGAAGTGTAATAATGTCTACGTAAAGGGTAATTGGTTCAAAGACACCGAATCTACCAATTACTAGGAGACCAAGTACACTTTACAAAGGAAAGTTCAAAGGTCACACCTACTATTCCTGCAATACTTGACTGTTGAAAATGTTATTTGAAATATATATATATTGAGTTTCATTCATGTGGGGAATTGTTAGAAATTTTATATATATATATTATATATATAAAAGTTATAAGTGAATGAAGAACTCAATGGTTATATAAAATTTAGAGTTATAAGAATTATCCCACATTGGTGATGGGATAAAACATAAGTTCCATTGTCCCACATTGGTGGTGGGATGGAACATGAGATGCATTGTCTTACTTAAGTGAAGTAATAAACCATGAGTTGGATTGTCCCACATTGGTGGAATGGTAAACTATGAGGTGCCTTATAAGCAAATATTTTCTACACTTAGGTATCCTCCTAGTACATCTATCTAGGCTCGGATGGCCCGAGCCCGAGCCCGAGCCCGTGGGCGTGGGCGTGGGCGTGGGCGTTTGTGGCGTATTGATGGCGCACTTTGCACTTCGCACGCTCGCATCGCCGCGAGCCGCTTGAGAGCCGCCTTTATGTTTTTGACATGAGCTACGTAAGGGTCAAACAGCTGGTTAAAAAATGTGGCTTCCAGAAACTGGCTGAGTGCAGCAGGTAAAGTGTGGCTTCCAGAAACTGGCTGAGTGCAGCAGGTTGGGTGCAGCATGAGTCATGTAGGGACTCATAGTGTAGCAGGTTGGGTGCTGGCTGACTCATGCATGGGCCTGCATGAATATACAATTCTAGGGTGGTGGCCAGAATTGTGCTATAAATAGCTGCACATTTGCAGCCTCAAAACACACCAAGAAAAACGCACAGCAGCACATTTGCTTCAAAGCTTGCTCCTGCTCCTGCTTCGGTTTTGATCTTTGCATCTTGTTGATAAATTCTACTCTTATATCTCTTCGTTAAGCTTGTATACAGGTATCATTTTCAGGTTGTGGTTAACTTCGGCAGTGCAATCTGCTACGGCTATTGTACCCTGGGAGACAGACGGGTTTCCTGTGTGTGTGACCCGAAATCTGTTTTAAGGGAAGCGTATAAAATACGTGCCTTAGCCAAATTCTTATCAGTTTATTTGTATCGCTAATGTAACTCGAATCACATGTAATAAATATTACTGTTCTTATATGTATAAAGGAAAACAAATTTTCGCAACAAACTTAAAACAGATTTTACATATTCGAGTTATATTACAGTCTGGTATAACTAAAATATATTTGTAACTAAAACTCTTACGTAGAGTTTGTTATCTAACTTTAAGACTTAATTTTCTTTCTTTAAAATTGTATACAGGTATAGTTGAAAGATGACAACTGTACCTATGGTTTCAAGTTCCACTGTTGGATCTCTTACGTCTTCTGTAATGGGACCATTGGTTGGTGCCCAGTCAGCCCAAACTATGGCTAATCATGCTGAGAAGCCTGAAAAGTTCTCGGGTTTGAACTTTAAAAGATGGCAACAGAAGATGTTGTTCTATTTAACTACCCTTCACCTTGCGAGGTATTTGACGGAGTCACCTCCTACTACGGAGGAGACAAATACCGAAACTGTTACTGCTGTTCAAGCATGGAAACATTCTGAATACTTGTGTCGTAACTATGTGTTAAACGGCCTTGCGGATATGTTGTATAATGTATACTGCAAGATACCAACTGCCAAGGAATTGTGGGAATCCTTGGAACGCAAGTATAAGACTGAGGATGCTGGAACAAAGAAATTTATTGTGGCCCGATTTTTGGATTACAAGATGGTTGACTCTAAGACTGTGATAAGTCAAGTCCAAGAGTTACAAGTAATTATAAGCGATCTTCTATCTGAAGGAATGACTCTTAGTGAGACATTTCAGGTGGCTGCGATAATTGAGAAGTTACCTCCAAGTTGGATGGACTTCAAAAATTATCTAAAGCATAAACGAAAGGAGATGTCTATGGAAGACTTCATAGTTCGTTTACGTATTGAAGAAGATAATCGGGTTGCACAAAATGGAAGTATTTCTGAAAATCAAGTGAAAGACCTCACTAAAGCCTTGAATAAGGCTAATTTGGTTGAACACGGTCAATCTTCTAAACCAAATAAATTTAACAAGGGCAATAAAGGGAAAGGAAAGGGTAAGATGAACAATAAGGGAGGAAACCTTGGTCCAAAAGGTGGGATTAAAAAGAAGGTGACTACCTTCAAAGGTAAGTGCTATAACTGTGGTGAATATGGTCATCGAGCTGATCAGTGTAAGGCACCAAAGCGTGAGCGTGCGCAGGTGGTGGAAGAAAATAACATGCCTTTAGTGGCAATGATTACAGAATTTTCTGCCTTTATCACTGAAGCTAATATGATCGGAGATAACCCTGGATGGTATGTCGATACCGGGGCTACTCGTCATGTATGTGGTGACAAAACCATGTTTAGTACTTACAAAGAAGCTACGGGTAAGCTTTACATGGGAAACGAAGCCACAGCCGACATCAAGGGTGAAGGCGATGTGATCTTGAAGTTTACTTCGGGGAAGGAACTTACTTTGAGCAACACTTTGTATGTTCCCGAGATACGAAAGAATCTGATTTCGGGTTGGTTGCTTAATAAGTTTGGGTTTCGTGTTGTGATTGAGTCTGATATGGTCGTGTTGACCAAAAAGGGTGTGTTTGTTGGAAAGGGCTATGCCCATAATTCTATGTTTAAAATGTCTGTGTCTATTGTTAAAAATAACATGAATAAAAATGCAACTACTTCTACTTACATGCTTGAGTATAATGATTCAAATATTTGGCATAGTAGATTAGGTCACGTAAATTATAATTCAATTCGTCGTTTGATTAAATTAAAGCACATTCCAACATTCCAAATTGACTTGAAATCAAAATGCAACACGTGTGTTGAAGCCAAACAAACGAAATCTTCGTTTAAATCGGTTGAAAGGAAAACCGAACCTCTTGATTTAATTCACACTGATGTGTGTGATTTAAAATCGGTTCCTACTAGAGGTGGAAACAAGTACTTTATCACATTCATTGATGACAGTACTAGATATTGCTATGTATACTTACTTAAGAGTAAGGATGAAGCAATAGACAAGTTTGTCTTGTACAAAAATGAGGTTGAGAATCAACTAAATAAAAAGATAAAAATTTTAAGGAGTGATAGAGGAGGTGAATATGTTTCACCATTTGCGGATATGTGTGCAAAAAGTGGAATTATCCACGAATATACTGCTCCTTATTCTCCTCAATCAAATGGCATCGCTGAACGGAAAAACCGCACATTAAAAGAAATGATGAACGCCATGCTGATAAGTTCTGCCTTAGGACAGGAAATGTGGGGAGAAGCTGTATTGTCAGCTTCTTATCTTTTAAATAAGATACCCTTTAAGAAAAAGAACGTAACTCCTTATCAATTATGGACGGGAAGAACACCGTCTTACAAATACTTGAAAGTGTGGGGATGTTTAGCCAAAGTGGTAATACCTCCACCAAAGGTTCAAAGAATAGGACCAAAAACTGTGGATTGTGTATTCATAGGTTATGCCCAGAATAGTAGTGCTTATCGGTTTCTTGTTTTCAAGTCTGAGAATCCAGAAGTACAAAAGAATACTATAATTGAATCAAGGAATGCTTCATTCTTTGAAGATGTATTTCCATGTTTGGAAAAACAACATAAAAGATCATCACCATTTGATGAGATTGTTCAAGATAAGGTTCTGGAACAATCAGATGATGATGGAGTTGAGTTGAGAAGAAGTAAAAGGCCAAGAATTGAGAAATCTTTTGGGCCTGATTTTCTTACTTATATGATTGAGGGTGAGCCCCAAACATATCAAGAAGCTATCACCTCTACAGAAGGACCTCAATGGAAAGAAGCTATTAAAAGTGAAATTGATTCTATCCTGCAGAATCATACTTGGGAACTAGTAGATCTTCCATGAGGTTGTAAACCACTTGGATATCGCTGGATATTCAAGAGAAAAATGAAGTCAGATGGCTCTATTGACAAATACAAGGCAAGGTTAGTGATCAAAGGGTATAGACAAAAAGAAGGTCTAGACTATTTTGACACTTACTCGCCTGTAACAAGAATAACCTCTGTTAGGTTGGTGCTTGCAATAGCGGCATTGAGAAATTTAGAAGTACATCAAATGGATGTAAAAACCGCGTTTCTAAATGGAGATTTAGAAGAAGAGATTTATATGGAGCAACCTGAGGGTTTCTCTATTCCTGGCCAGGAAGGTAAAGTTTGCAAACTTGTGAAATCTCTATATGGATTGAAGCAAGCTCCAAAACAATGGCACCAAAAGTTTGACAATGTCATACTTGAAAATGGCTTCAAAATTAATGAATGTGACAAGTGTTGTTATGTGAAAGACACACAAAGTGGTTATGTGATCTTATGTCTTTATGTAGATGACATACTTATTGTTGGAAGTAATGATAAGATGATAAGATCTACAAAAGACATGTTGAAAGCGAGATTTGACATGAAAGACATGGGTTTGGCTGATGTAATTCTTGGTATGAAAATCATTAGAACTCAAACTGGTCTTGTTTTAAGTCAATCTCATTATGTGGACAAGATCCTTGAGAAGTTTAGTAAAGATGACACGAGTGTCTCCCAAACTCCTATTGATACTTCTCACCATCTATCAAAGAACCGAGGTGAAGGGGTTAATCAGTTAGAGTACTCAAGGGTCATTGGCAGTCTAATGTATCTGATGACATGTACCAGACCTGATTTAGCTTATGCTGTAAGCAGATTAAGTAGGTATACTAGCAATCCAAGTTTTGAACATTGGAAAAGCATGACACGGTTGTTAAGATACGTGAGATACACACGTAGTTATGGATTGCACTATGGCCATGATCCAGCTGTTGTTGAAGGATACAGTGATGCAAATTGGATATCCGATATTAAAGATTCAAAATCCACGAGTGGATATGTTTTTACCCTTGGTGGGGCTGCTATATCTTGGAAGTCATCTAAACAAACTGTTATAGCTAGATCCACTATGGAATCTGAATTCATAGCATTAGACAAAGCTGGAGAAGAAGCTGAGTGGCTGCGTCATTTCTTGGAATATGTTCCAAGATGGCCAAAGCCTGTGACAGCTATTTGTATACATTGTGATTGCCAGTCGGCAATTGGAAGAGCTCAAAGTGCAATGTATAATGGCAAATCAAGACATATACGTCGCAGGCATAATACGATACGACAACTACTCTCAACAGGAGTTATCACAATTGACTATGTGAAGTCAAAGGATAACATTGCGGATCCGCTTACGAAAGGTTTAAGCAGAGAGTTAGTATATAAGTCGTCCAAAGGAATGGGACTAAAGCCCATGGAATAATTGTATGAAGGAAAACCTATCCTAGTTGATTGGAGATCCCATGAACTAGGATCAATAGGACAACCTAATTATACAAATTGTGGTCACAATGGGGAGGATTCCCTAAACTATTAAAGGGAGTTGAATACTTCCTAGTCCATTCCTATATTAGATAGTGACAAAGTAGGATAAGCTCATAGTTTTTAATGATTTCGTGAAAATCACCTATGCGAAGAGAGAAGTGGGGTCGCTTCGAATAGAATTGTTGGGTGCGCAATTCTTAGAGCTCTCGCAGAACCAGGTTAGTGTTCCATGACCATAACGGACACAACTATGAGAAGTTAACCAAACTAGGGAAAGTATTGTGTGAAGTGTAATAATGTCTACGTAAAGGGTAATTGGTTCAAAGACACCGAATCTACCAATTACTAGGAGACCAAGTACACTTTACAAAGGAAAGTTCAAAGGTCACACCTACTATTCCTGCAATACTTGACTGTTGAAAATGTTATTTGAAATATATATATTGAGTTTCATTCATGTGGGGAATTGTTAGAAATTTTATATATATATATATATTATATATATAAAAGTTATAAGTGAATGAAGAACTCAATGGTTATATAAAATTTAGAGTTATAAGAATTATCCCACATTGGTGATGGGATAAAACATAAGTTCCATTGTCCCACATTGGTGGTGGGATGGAACATGAGATGCATTGTCTTACTTAAGTGAAGTAATAAACCATGAGTTGGATTGTCCCACATTGGTGGAATGGTAAACTATGAGGTGCCTTATAAGCAAATATTTTCTACACTTAGGTATCCTCCTAGTACATCTATCTAGGCTCGGATGGCCCTCGCCGTCCGAGCCCGAGCCCGAGCCCGAGCCCGAGCCCGAGCCCGAGCCCGTGGGCGTGGGCGTGGGGTGGGCGTTTGTGGCGTATTGATGGCGCACTTTGCACTTCGCACGCTCGCATCGCCGCGAGCCGCTTGAGAGCCGCCTTTATGTTTTTGACATGAGCTACGTAAGGGTCAAACAGCTGGTTAAAAAATGTGGCTTCCAGAAACTGGCTGAGTGCAGCAGGTAAAGTGTGGCTTCCAGAAACTGGCTGAGTGCAGCAGGTTGGGTGCAGCATGAGTCATGTAGGGACTCATAGTGTAGCAGGTTGGGTGCTGGCTGACTCATGCATGGGCCTGCATGAATATACAATTCTAGGGTGGTGGCCAGAATTGTGCTATAAATAGCTTCACATTTGCAGCCTCAAAACACACCAAGAAAAACGCACAGCAGCACATTTGCTTCAAAGCTTGCTCCTGCTCCTGCTTCGGTTTTGATCTTTGCATCTTGTTGATAAATTCTACTCTTATATCTCTTCGTTAAGCTTGTATACAGGTATCATTTTCAGGTTGTGGTTAACTTCGGCAGTGCAATCTGCTACGGCTATTGTACCCTGGGAGACAGACGGGTTTCCTGTGTGTGTGACCCGAAATCTGTTTTAAGGGAAGCGTATAAAATACGTGCCTTAGCCAAATTCTTATCAGTTTATTTGTATCGCTAATGTAACTCGAATCACATGTAATAAATATTACTGTTCTTATATGTATAAAGGAAAACAAATTTTCGCAACAGTTAAAGCTATATACACACACGTATACGTATACAGAGAGAGAGAATGATATCTCAAATAACCCAAATAGATGCATAAATAATCAAGACTTATGAAAACAAAAATTTTCAACATGATACTTAACTTGAAACAAAATCATCTTTAAGAATTAATACAAAGTTGTTAACCAAATCAATACCCTGAATCTACACTTTCAATATAAATCCCTCTTGATAATTATATTGGATCAAAGATGGTGACTCCATGAAAAAGAAAATTCAATCCAGTTAATAATTAATAAATTTGTATTATATTGTTAGCTTTTAATCTATAGTTATTAACTATCTATATTTATATATTTTTAGATTTAATATTTGATTTTGAACAGAGTGAGAACAACTTACCATCAATATATGAATTGAAGAATATGTCATGTCATTATTATTTTCTTTGAATTGTTAAAAGATCGAGATGTATGGGGATGGTTATGCCAGCATGCACCTATGTGGAATACCGCAATTTGATGTCCAACACTCGCTTTTTACAGGTTAAAAATGCATGCATAAGTGCAAATCTTCTTGGATTAGGGACGGTGCCAATATTTGACTTTTTCTCACACGTAAAGTCATTTTCACTCAACTAGTTGACCGTTGAAGTCAATATAACATAAGAAAAAAACATTAATTATATTTGAACGAAATATTCTGGAATATTCTTAACTAAATTTCAAAATCTTTTAAAAATGCATAACGCTAAATTTATGACATTTGGACCCAATATTACATATATTTGAACGAAAAAAATACTTTTTCTATGATGGTTATCATTGTCTTTAGACGTTATCTTTCCTATAACATGATTCAGTTACACTTGATTAGGGTTATATAATTGTATTTTTTTTTGTATTTCAAAAGGGAATATTGTCATTTTACATGTTTAACATTTTGAACTAATAGAGTTAACTTGTTTGAATGAGATTTTTCGAGTTCAAGAAAAGGTCCCATCATTCGATATAATGATTGGGTTGACGCGTTTATAAAATATTGAGGAGATAGATGAGAAAATAACTTTTTTAATGAAACGAGAAATATTATCAAATTATAAACGTAAAACGACAGTTCATTGTAAAAATATTATTATAAAGGTTATATTAATTAATAGTATCTAACATCACTTAAGTTGAAAGTGAACTAGTGGTTTACCTAATACTTAAATATAATTTACGTACTAATAATATATAGTCTTATTATTCAATGAATCACTACGATATAATGCGTTTTTAAGTATATATAATTGCTTTAAAATCTACTTTAGATTTATATTCCATTCGTATGATTTAATTATTTATCTCTCTTCCTTCTTCCTTTGGTTTATGGTTAGACCCACTTTTTCTTTCTTTGTTTCTTTGTAATTGGATGGACTAAAGGGATCATGTCAAAGTTGGTTGCCTAAATATTGATTTAAGGAAAGAGAGTGTGTACATATTATTAGCAATGATTAAACTAATATGATAAAGTTATATAATTTATATATACATTTGATAATGATACCTTCAGATTGTGATCCAAAGAAGTTATATAAACTATTTAATATAATTTCATTAGTAATTAAATACACCATTTAGGCCAACAATCACATCTTTGTTCTACAAATTTAATAATGTACTTAAGATTTAAATTGATGATATTTTATTCTCATATCAAGGTTTGAAGGTCCCACTCCATAATTCATTAAACCAAATTGTTAGGATTGATGAAGGCAATCATGTTTTATGTTGTTGTTGCAATCTTTTATCAACCTAATTTTTACAAAGTACTTGGTAATTAAACAATTAAAAGTATTTAACATAATATACTACATGTAGTGAAATAATTTCATTTTTTTGTTTTAATGTTCTTAATAGTAGAGAAAATCTTTCAATATTTGATATATAACCTTATTAATGAAATATGCTCCTTTGTTTCGTGAATATTCTTCTGATCCTTGGGGTTAAGATAACATCGAAGAATCTACTATATTTCACTCACTAATAAAAGTAGCAGGTTTGTTGGTGACAAACTATAATCGGAAAAGGTAGTATGTTCGTAAAAAGGTTTGTAGAAGTTATGAATATCGAATGTCATTTCAGAGATGATGTAAATTGTTCGGGAAGAAAACCATTGCTGTGTCGATACACATGCATGTTACCCGTATATAACATAATTAAGGGAGGAGGGGGCGCCCTCGGGTACCAGCTCGGGTAGGCGGGTACCCGCTCGGGTACACCGCCGCCGCCCTTGCGGGTAGGAAGGGCCGGGTACAAGTCGCCGAAGAAGAACCCGAGTGTGAATATTTTGACCGTTGAAGGAACGTGACTGGGTGTCAAAAAAAGTTTTTTTTACCCTATAAACACTCACACACATACACCACTATTATGTACACAAACTCAAACAAAAGCATACAAACACAACAATTACACAAACACAATAATGTCTTATGAGTATATAAATTTGTACATTCCCGAAAATGATTTAGATTCGTTGAATTCGAATGATAGTAGTTTATATTTATGAAAAATCTTGTCGACAAAGCCCTGTAGGATACGACAAGTAGTTCTTCTATAAAAAGATATGTTCCACGCGATCGTGTAACGGGTCACGAGCTACTTATGTAATATTTTATTTTTAATTATGTAATGTTTTATTTTTGATTATGTAAGTTTTAAGTTCTAGTAAAGTTAAATTTCTTTTTAAATTATTTAAATGTGAAAAAAAATTCTGCGTAGTCCAGGGTTGCATTTTTAGCTTTTTTGATGTTTCAGTGTAGTTCAGGGTACTTGTCATGTGTCAGTGTGTGATTGGTGGATTTCAGGATGGTCCAGATCCCCTCCTCCCCTAGGGGTTAACTAAAAAAATTTAACTTTTATTAAAAAGTATAATTACAATAATTCAAATGATAAAAAGTACAATATTTTATGTTTGCGTTTGTGTTTGTGTAAATATATATATGTTTGTGTAGATAATAGTGTGTATGTGTGTGAGTATTTATAGGATTAAATTTTTTTTAACACAACGGTTAAATTAACGGTTTTATAACCGTTCTTCTTCTCTGGCGCCACTAGACAACTACAACCCGACTTACACTACCCGCTGGGTACCCGAAGGGGTGACGAAGGTGTACCCGAGCTGGTACCCAAGGGTGCCCCTCCTTCCTATTAATCAAACGAATATCACCCGATGGACGGAGCAATAACCTTTGTTTCTTAATTATTAATTAACTCAATATTTATTAAAATATTAAAATATTCATTTTTTATGTTTCAGATTAGATTTCATGTCTATAGTGATTAATTAACCTATATGTTAATTTACGAAGGGAATGAACAGCAAAATGGGTAGTTTAGTAATTTATGTTATTCTGCTAAGGATATTTTGGTTTTTTTAGTTTTGTCTCCTCTTAAATTCCTTATCATCTTAGTTTGCATTCTCAGCCATTAGAGAGAGAAAGAGAAATGAGAGATTCAAGGGATTTTGTACACGGTTGGGCCACCGGCGTCGCACCACCACCGCTGTTATTCATCAGCACAGTGCTAGCTTGTCGCCACTACCGGCAGATGTGGACCGCCTGCACCGGCGCAACCATGGGAGGAACCGACGGTCCTGGTCGATTCGATATGGCCGCCGTCGGTGGTCTCTATTGACCACCTTTGGCGTCGTCTGTCGGGCAGGCTAGCAACGGTCTCCCCTTTGGTGTTTGTGGTGGCAAAGGTCACGGTGGCAGTCGCGGTTTGATGGGTGGTCGTACTTGTTGCAAGGAAGTTAATTCCCGGTTTGACAAGTCGGACAAACTTTAGGGATCAAATCTAACAAGTCGGTTAGATAGAATTATTGTTAGAGTTAGAGATAAAGTCTAGAAGATTTAAAAGATGTTATCTCCTAGTTTGAATTTCAAACTCTATGTAATCTTATCTCCATGTAGGGAGATCTATAAATACATAACCATGAATAAGGGTTATGTAGAGTTTATTGTTTAAGGTTTTGAGTGATTTTCCTTGATCAATAAAATGTGTGATTCAAAGTATTGTGTTGTGTTGATTCTGTGGACTTGAAGTGGTATCAGAGCCTTCAAGCTTCACCTGAATCTGCCTTCATCACAAAATTCTGGAAGCAAAGCAACCACTGGTGACATACCGCAGAAGGAAGAAAACAATGACAACCACACCAACCGCAGCTGCTCCAACAAAAGAAAGCAACCCGACCTCTTTGCAATGCCCCATGCTCACGTCCACAAACTACACAAGCTGGGCTATGAGGATCAAGGCGATATTTTGTGTTCATGGTGTGTGGGAAGCACTCGAACCCACGGAAGGAACACAAGTCGATAGGAAGAAGAATGACATGGCAGTAGCACTCTTGTTCCAATCGATCCCGGAGAACCAGGTGTTGCAGATCGGAAACTTGAAGACAGCAAAAGACATGTGGGCTGCCATTAAAACGAGGAATTTGGGTGCTGATCGAGTGAGAGAAGCAAGACTAAGAACCCTTATGACAGAGTTTGAGTCATTAAGGATGAAAGAACCAAGTTCCATCGATGAGTTTGCGGGGAAGATCACAAGCATAGCCTCAAAGGCCACGACCTTAGGAACCGTAATTGAAGAAACAAAGCTAGTGAAGCGATTCCTTGCCGGACTCCCAAGAACATACATCCACATCGTGGCATCCATCGAACAAATGTTGGATTTAAACACCATGACGTTTGATGATGTTGTGGGGCGTCTCAAAGCCTATGAGGAAAGAATTAAGGAGGACGAGAACCATGGAGAGAACCAGGGAAGACTCATGTTTGCAAGATCCGAACACTCAACCAGGGGAAGAGGAAGAGGACGAAACCCCGGCTGGAACCGAAACAAAACACTCCAGACACCCGAGGATCCGCTCAACCCACCCAAACCAAAAGTGATGATCGACAGAAACCCAAGGGCAAAGATCGATCTAACATACAGTGTTACCGATGTGATCAGATGGGGCACTTCGCATCAGTTTGTCCAGACAGAAAGAAGAAGCAGGAAGAAACAACTTTGCAGACACTCAAGAAGAACACGACAATGATTCTGCATTCTTTATGATGATGCATGACGAAGAAGAGATCCTGCTGAACGAAGAAAAGGTTATGCTGAAGCAATGGGGGGGAAACCAGATCGAGGAAGGGGTGTGGTACCTGGACAATGGAGCTAGCAATCATATGACAGGAAGTAAAGGGTACTTTAGTGAGCTCAACGAGCGAGTTACCGGGAAAGTAAGGTTTGGAGACGACACCCGGATAGATATAAAAGGTAAAGGGTCGATAATCCTTGAAGGAAAATCCGGAGAACAACGTGTATTATCAAACGTATACTACATACCAAGTCTCAAAACCAACATAATAAGTCTCGGACAATTGACAGATAGTGAGTATGAAATACTCATGAAACGAGACTTGTTAATGATTCATGATTCCCGTGGAAGGCTTATGATGAAGGTGACGAAAACGAATAACCGCCTGTACAAGATAAAGCTGAACATAGGCCGCCCCAAGTGCCTGCATGCAAACATCAAGGAAGAAGAATGGCTTTGGCATGCACGCCTAGGCCACATTAGCTTTGATACATTGAGAACAATGAAAAACAAGAATGCAGCTAATGGTCTACCCAATATTACCCATGGAACTCACCTCTGTGATTCCTGCATCATGGGAAAACAGACCCGAAGCAACTTCCCCACCGCCACATCCTACCGATCAACAGAGCCGCTCGACATGATATTCGGAGACTTGTGCGGCCCCATAAGCCCACCTACATTGGGTGGCAACAGGTATATCTTTGTGATAATAGATGACTTCTTGAGATACATGTGGTCATACTTTCTTAAGACAAAGGACCAAGCTTATGAAACCTTCAAACATTTCAAGGCTACAGTCGAGAACGAAAAGAAAGTAAAGATCAGGGTGTTTAGAACAGATCGGGGCGGAGAATTCAACTCGCTAGAGTTTACAAAGTTCTGTGAACAACAGGAATTACACGACAGCTAACGACACCTTACTCCCCCCAGCAGAACGACATCGTGGAACGACGAAACAGGACCCTCATGGGCATGACTCGAAGCATGATGAAGGCCAAAGATGTTCCTAACTACCTATGGGGAGAAGGAGTACGACATGCTACGTATATTATCAACCGAACCTTGACTCGCGCCCTTAAAGACATTACACCATATGAAGCCTACAAAGGAAGAAAACCGAGTATTGCACATCTCAGAATCTTTGGAGCAATTGCATATGCAAAAGTACAGTTACCAAACTTGAAGAAGCTAGAAGACCGATCAAAGAAGCTCGTGTATATAGGAGTGGAACCGGGGTCAAAAGCTCATCGATTATACGACCCATCTGATCACAAGCTGGTAATTAGTAGGGATGTCACATTCGATGAAGATGGAAAATGGCCCTGGAATGATACCATGCACACAACACAAGGAGGAGAAAAGGCGGGTACTTTTATGGTGTACACACCAAACGAAGACCCAGACACATGGGCCGAGAACACATCTCATGATGTTAGCGAAACCACACAAAACGAGACCGATGACGAGAACACCGCTGCCCAGTCTAGTGGGATCATTGGTCAAGGCCCTGTTGGATTAGACATACAAGACAATGAGGAGAATGTGAATCAACCTCAACCTGAAACTAGCTTAAGAAGATCTGTAAGAACCACAACTCTCCCAAGACGATTTCAAGATTATATACTCGAAACCGATGGAACAAATCACGAACAAGGCGAAGGAGGTGCAGATCACGAGCTACTCCTAACACTTGATGATGAACCAAGGACGTTTGATGAAGCAAAGACAAACAAGGAATGGGTTCACGCAATGAAAGAAGAAATAAAATCCATAGAGAAAAACAATACTTGGAGGCTAACAGATCCACCTACCGGGGTAAAACCCATCGGATTGAAGTGGCTATACAAATTGAAGAGGAATCCCGATGGAACGATTAACAAGTATAAGGCACGACTTGTGGCAAAGGGATACGTTCAACAACAAGGTATCGACTTCGAGGAGGTGTTTGCCCCGGTTGCCCGTATAGAAACCGTGAGACTCCTAATTGCATTGGCTGCAATTAGGGGTTGGGAGATTCATCATCTAGACGTTAAAACCGCGTTTCTAAACGGAGATTTGAACGAGGAAGTTTATGTTGAACAGCCGGACGGGTTCAAGCAAGCCGGGAAGGAAACAAAGGTATACAAACTGTCAAAAGCTCTCTACGGTTTGAAGCAAGCACCCCGCGCATGGAACCTGAAACTGGATGGTGTTCTTAAGAAACTGAACTTTCATAGATGTCTTCACGAGCAAGCTGTGTATCGGAAGATTTTCTCAAGTTCATTGCTCATCATCGGAGTTTACGTGGATGATCTCATCATTACCGGCTCAAACAAGGATGATATACTTGAATTTAAAAATCAAATGGCAAAGATGTTTGAGATGAGTGATCTGGGTAGGTTAACTTACTACTTGGGAATTGAAGTAAAACAAAGTAGTATGGGTGTGGAGTTAAAACAAGAAAGATATGCATTGAAACTTCTAACTGAAGCAGGTCTCGTGGAATGCAACCAAAATCAGTGCCCAATGGAACCAAGCATCAAACTTGATAAAAATGAAGACGGAACCGAAGTTGATGCTACTGATTATCGAAGGAAGGTAGGATGTCTTCGTTATTGCTACATACAAGACCTGAATTAACATATTCAGTTGGAATATTGAGTCGTTATCTTCAAACTCCAAAAGAATCTCACTTGGCAGCAGTCAAACAAATTTTGCGGTATATAAAGGGAACAATGACACATGGGTTATATTACAAAAGAGGTGGAAAGTTAGTAATAACCGGCTTTAGCGACAGCAGTCATAACATTGACAAAGACGACGGGAAAAGTACAACCGGGCACGTGTTTTATCTGGGCGATGCACCTATAACATGGTGTTCTCAGAAGCAACCTACTGTAGCACTATCCTCCTGCGAAGCGGAATTTATGGCAGCCACGTCGGCTGCGTGCCAAGGGCTATGGCTACGCGGGTTGTTGAGTGAAGTAACAGGTTTGAAGGAACAGCAGATTAAGATCATGGTGGATAACAAATCTGCTATAGCATTAATGCGGAATCCGGTATTCCATGGACGGAGCAAACACATTCACACACGCTATCACTTCATACGTGAGTGTGTAGAAAAAGGTCAAGTCATGATTGAGCATATTTGTGGAGAACAGCAACGAGCGGACATATTGACAAAACCTTTGGGAAGAATGAAATTTGCAGAGATGAAAGCTTTGTTTGGAGTTCAAGACCTCAAACAATCAAACCAGAAATTAAGGGGGTGATTGTTGCAAGGAAGTTAATTCCCGGTTTGACAAGTCGGACAAACTTTAGGGATCAAATCTAACAAGTCGGTTAGATAGAATTATTGTTAGAGTTAGAGATAAAGTCTAGAAGATTTAAAAGATGTTATCTCCTAGTTTGAATTTCAAACTCTATGTAATCTTATCTCCATGTAGGGAGATCTATAAATACATAACCATGAATAAGGGTTATGTAGAGTTTATTATTTAAGGTTTTGAGTGATTTTCCTTGATCAATAAAACGTGTGATTCAAAGTATTGTGTTGTGTTGATTCTGTGGACTTGAGTAGTTGTTCTAACACCCCTTTGTATGAATAGTAGCCACCGGTCCCATGGTCACCCTGATCTGTTCGCCGGAGATGCATGGCAGTGGTGAGGGTTTATTTGCCCAGATCTGAGGGTTGTCGCTTCATATTCCCTTTTTCGGGTCCTAGGTGGCCGTGGTGTGGTGGTGGTAGTGTTCTGGTGGCCGTGGCTTAGGGTTGGCGGTGATTTTATGCCGCCACCTCACGCGGTTGTCATCGCTTGCTTTCGCCATCGGTAACTGGTTTTTTTGGTTGGCCCTAGGTGGATTGCGTAGCCGTGATGTGGTGGTCGTTGTTATCCCAACGCCCCTTTGTACGGATAGTAGCCACTAGATCTTTGGCCACGATGATCTTTTTCCTGTCGGTTTCATCGACGGAACCGAATGAAAGACGGGTTTTTTGGGATTTTTTGGGCAATAAAAGCAGGTAGAAACCTCGATTTGCTTTGGGTCGATGATGATGACGCCAACCGCATCTAAGACTGTTGATATTGATGTTGTTGATATCGATGTTACTGCTGGGTTGATTATATCGTTGCTATCGGGAAACACGTTATGTCAATGGTTAATTATGTTTGAGACGAGTATGTTTGGTACCACCTTGCTGCTGTTGTTGGGACAATTGTCGATAATGACGGGCCTTCGCCCACCTGAGACTATGGTTGTATTGTTGCAATTGTCCGGAAAGTTGTTATGGTTATTTACGTTGTATCAAAGCTGCGACGAAATCAAAATGATAGCTCGTTATTTGGCGTGGCAGCACTTCTTGCCTGCAGCCGCGACTAGCAGCATATTCTGAGCCTAAAACGAGTGTAGACAACGAATGTGTTTATTTCTTATTTGCATCAAATTATGTTCTTACAAATTTAATACCAACGTACATCCCACACGCGCAACGCGCGTGGATGGAACAACACTAGTTATCTTAAAATCTTTACGTGTCTATTTAATCTTCATATTAATGAGAAAATTACATAAATGGTCCCTGTAATTTAACCAGATTACATTTTTAGTCCCAAACTTAAAAAATTACAAAGTTAGTTCAAACTTTTGTATACTCGTGACACATTTGGTCATTGACATTAAGTTCATTTAGTTTTATATATTTTATAAAGTTTGAACTAACTTATAAAGTTTGAACTAACTTTTACATTTAATTTAAAGACCAAAAGTGCAATAGTCACATAAAAATTTACACTAACTTTGTAATTTATTAAATTTGGAGATAAAACATACAATAAATATACAAAAATTTAAAATAGTTTTACAGTTTTCAAAGCCTGAGTACCAAACATGTAATCTAATAAACTACATAAACCATTTATAAAGTTTTCTCTATATTATTTCATGCATTATGTTTTATCTTCATTTATTGTTCAAAATAGATAAGGTGGTTTGGTTGTATAAAATATATATTTATTCTAGGCCCCCATATCCTAGGGCTCCAATTTTTTTAATTATATATTAAATCGCACGTCATTGTTTTATTTTTTAATATGGTTATGTGATTTTTTTTGTCTTTTTAGTATATAAGAACGCATTGATACAATTTTCTTCTTTGTGTAATTTATCATTCTGATTTCTTCTAATGTTTCATAAATTATATCTCATTAGATTATTTAGAGTTTCATTTAATTTTAGTCTTGACAACAAAAAACAAATAATCAGTATATTTAGAAAAAATTCTTTCACTAAAACTCACTCTAAATTTAATATGTGTGATTGTATTCGTTTTAGAATCATTTACACCACATGTGTTTTATCATATTCCCGTGTATTAAGATTTTAAGCAAATATATATATATACTTCTACGAAAAGAACCTCGGTTTTAAATTTCGATTTAAGCATCTAAGATTGAGTCGTCCTTGCATAATTTAAGACTAGTGGAATCTCAATTTGGATTGCGTTATTGTAAATACACATATCTATTATAAAAATAAAGCTAGCTTTTTATTTTATTTTAATATTAGTTTTATAGTTAAACTGAAATCCCATAAGTTCATTAATAAATTAGTATTGAATTCTGTTGATTCTTATAAGGTGTATAGACAACTTTATTAGATTTATATGTTATGTTTCTTTAAGAAATGTTAAATCAAAATCTAAAATAGTAATTGATTTGTAAAAAAAAACTTTTATAATTTGTTTTGGTGAGGGCCAAGATGGTTTAGTCGCCCCTATCTCAATAAACATACCTTTGATTTAGAATATGCGTGGAATAACTTCATGTATTGTATTAGAAACTTTAATCAATACCCCCTTATAATTCATAATATATTTCAACAACCTTCATTTGCCAAAACAAATATAGTTGTGCGTTACATATATAGTTGGAGCCCTTACAAATCTTTCTATTTTTATTTCTTTGATAGTTTGAGATTAAATGAACTAATTAGAGTATGGTTGAGAACATAACTTTTTGAAAATACTATAATTTTATTGTCACGTTAGGGTAATAGTGTTCCGTCTATTATCTCAATGAGGAGTCTTAAGGTTTTAGAAATTTTACTTCTTCATATCTTCATAAAGCGGTTGAGAGGGGGGACGCATATGGTGGTGGTGAAACTAGTGATGAATGCGATAAACATATACAGGCAGTACCGATCGATGTATACAAGTCTCGTACCATATAATCATCTTTTTACTATAATTAGAATCCATTGTCTTGTTTCGTTTGCTATATATGACTGTAGGGTCGGTGGTAAACAAACAAATAAAATTAATTAAATTTGTTTATTAAAGCTAAATCTTTATGACTATTACAATTTACATACACAAAAATGATAAGAACTTTTCAATACTATATACTTTGCTGTTATAATAAGGCAACTATAATAAAAATTAACATACTTTCATATTTTTCTCACAAAAGTCTCTGTATAATTTTTTGCTCGTAAAATGCCAATATATTTTCTGTTTTATCTCATAAAAATTATTTAATAATTTTTGTACATAAAAAACCAACATACTTGATTTACACACCAAGTTCACTTCATTTGTTATAAATTAAACGAGGCGGGCTTGAGCTCCCACAACTTCAACTATACATGGCAAGACGGGCGGGTCGGGTTGGGTCGGGTGTCAGCTCAGAATGGGTTCGGGTTAGGATGGGTTTGGATCAGAATGCACTAATTTAAAAATGGGTTAGAATGGATTCGGGTCCGCATGGGTTTGGGTAAGGATGGGCCGAGTCAAAATGGGTTTAGACTAAAAAAACCACATGGATTAACAATTCCATACATAGATCAATCCAACATAGTGGGCAACCACGTTCTAATGAAAGAAAAATATAACTAAGTATTATTCTAATACCTTAAGGTAGGATTGTTTAAACCGCTAGCTGCTCGCTCGATGTTCGTTCGAAATTTGCTCGAAAAATTCTCGTTCGAATTTTTGCTTGAAAAATGCTCGTTCGAAAAATGCTCGTTTGAATTTTTGCTCGGTTGTAAACGAGCCGATCGGCTCAGATCGATTTGTAAACGAGCCAACTATGAGCAAAGGTCCGCTCAGTTCGGTTCGTATTGAATTAATATGTATTTATAGTTTATACGTAGCACTATAGTAGATTTGACCATTTTATACAAATATATAATTATATTTATGCATAATTGATCACTCAACCTGATAAAGAATTATACATTAAACATAAAATTAATATCCTAAGCCGTTAAAAAGATATTTTTAGATCATCTCCCACTCTCACCGTCATCGTTATCTGCAATATGCTCTTCGCATTATCGGATACAGCCTTAACTTCATCGTCAGCCACAACGTATTGTTATCCATGAAAATATTATGTAATGAAATATGACTTATTTTTAAGTCATTAAACCTTATTCGTTGAAATATTAATCGTATGACACACAAAATAGCTGGGTTGTATAAATTGTTTTCCACTCGTTTGCGCTCAATCGACACTCACTCGAAAATTTAAGGCTCGAAAAATGTTCGTTCGATTTTCCGCTCGGTAGTAAAACGAGTCGATCGGCTCGGTTCAGGTTGAAAACGAGTCAAGCATGAGCAAATGTCCGCTCGGTTAGGCTCGGCTCGGCTCGTGAACAACCTTACCTTAAGGTACAACTAGACAGACGCATTTAAAATTAAACTTTAAGCAAATATTTATAAAATAAAAATAAAAAATTATAAACTGCTTGGTGATGGTAGACGTGGGTTGTGCATGTATATTGTGGTATTTTAAGACGCTCGGTTGCCGACCCATTCATCTCATATGACCCGTAAACCGATCTTGACCCGTTCATAAATCCAAAATGTTTATCGCTATCACTTAGATGTGAGACTATATGTAGATTTTAGAGAAAAAATAAGAGAAAGATATGAGAAAATCTAATCAACCCATCCTGACCCGTTCCTTGTTTTTTATGACCCATTTTGACCCGTTGATCTTTTTTTTAATTTTAGAGTTACCTAACTTAACTCTCTTAGAAATATAATTTAACCGAATCTAACCCATTACTTAATTATTACTACCCAAATCAACCCAAATATACCCACTTGGGTCAAAATTGCCATGTCTAACTTCAACAATCAAAACTTGGGATCCTACACCTTAAACGACCATGTCGGGGTGGAAATACACACAAACAAAACAATCGGTGCAAAAGTTGTTTTATTTTCTTTTTAGAATTTGCTTGAATATAAAAAGTGAAGTGATTTAAATGTGTAAATAATTTAATGGGAGGTTTTTATGTCGAAAAACAAAAAGTATGTTGGTTTTTTATGTAAAAAAACTATTGAGTGACTTTTTATAAGATAAAACAGAAAATATGTTGGTTTCTTACGTACAAAAAAAATACAGTGACTTTTGTAAGAAAAACTTGAAAATATGTTAGTTTTTTTATGTTATTTGCCCTTTATTACTTATTAATAAAGAAAAGATTGAAAGGTTTTTTTCAAATGGTATGAACTATAAACCATCTAGCAATTGTGTTTTTGTAAGGAGAAAACTTACATTTGGGGCCAAAGACATACATATGTGTTTTTTGGGTAATTAGAAAATTTATCAGCTTGCATCATCGTTACAATTTTATTCAGCGTGTGTATATATATATATATATATATATATATATATATATATATATATATATATATATATATATATATATATATATATATATATATATATATATTAAACAGCTAAAGAATCACTAACGGACCACTGACCCATTTGATTATCTCCATTATTTGAGTACAAAACTCATACTACCTTCAAAAGAAAACTCACCTTAGGTACGAAAATTCACTGACCCAAGCTGAATCCTATTTTTTTAAATAATATGTGGTACTTAAACTCAAAACAGATCATTGGTATATTAATTATTACTTAATCTATAGCCTCTAATAAGCAAAGGTTTTTAGAGCCACATGTCCATCTCTTAAGCAATCAAACTGCCACATGGCAGCCTCTCACCCCACCTTTATTTCTCTAATCCCGCCTAAAATAGATGACCCATTTTTATTTTTGACGCGGATCTATTACCCATGGACAAAACCCGGTATCTCTAATCCCCTTTCATTCCTTCTTACCGAAATCCTAAGCCACCATCTTTCATCGTTCCACGAAATTGTTTCGATCTAACCTTTTTCTTTCTTACCAAAACCCTAGATCGACCATCTTCCATCGTTCACGTGAAATCAAATTGATCTAACCAGGTTAGCTTCTTCCCTAAATATTTCATTATCTTGGTCGGTGTCGCTGATCTTTGATTTCGTTTTAGTCGATTCTGTGGTTTCCTTTGCTCGCTAATCGTCTTTTACTGTATGAAGTCTGTTGCTAATTGGCTGTTGCTAATCGATTCTGTGGTCATTTATGTGTTTTGATGAAAAGCCAAGGTTTTTAGGGTTTCTTTTGTTTTAATCAATTCTGATTTTTAGTTGCTTGCTAATCATCTGTTGCTATTATAGATAACTTGATGTTACAATAAGGTTTGTTTTGAATGAGTTGCAACATTTAGGTTTTTATTATTGAAAAAAGTTACCAGATAAGCATCAGACGGGTATTTGACAACTTTGTAAAAAGCAGGAGGAAAATCCATAGAAATACAGTTAATGATCTGGATGAATGTGTAAAGGATACAATGTTATTTTTTGAAGTTTGACTTTAATGGAGTCATGCTGCTAGCAACAGAATCAATCCCATATAAATTATTCATACTCATGCCATGATGTAAGATGTACTATGTTTATTCTATCATCAATGTAAATATGTAGGTAACTGGAGTTGATGGATTAAGGCATTAAATATGTATAAGTTGTTATATTAAGTATTGCTTTAGGGTTTCCAAATACTATTCTTTAGTGACTCTTAAGTTTGTACCAATGACTTTAGTAGATCTTGGTTATTATCTTGCATGAATCATCATGAGCCAAAGCTTCTACAGGGGTGTAATTGAGATTTTGATAGTACTAATCAGGGATGTAATTCAATCTCTTGGTATGCTCAATCAACTCAGATCTACTTTTAATTTTGAATTCACCTTTTCCTTTCAATTTCATTCTACATCATTCGATTGTGTGCATGTGTAAAATCATTGTTACAACACATGTTCTCATCTCTAAACCATGTTTGATGTGTGCAAATTCTTTGTGGTTTTGTTGCATATTGTATGATTATCTTGATGTAATTTGTAATTTAAGTTTATTGGTGTGTTTATTGTAATTATAGTTTGCTGATATAGTTTGGATTGGCTGTGGTTACATGGAGAATGAATAGAAAATAATATAATTTATAAAGTTTAAAAAATAGTTATTTAGTCTCTCTGTTTGTTGATAGTTACATTGAACAGTTTGTAAATGTAAACTTTAATAGCAAATCTGAACAACTTATCTATTATATGAATGATTTGAGCCTACTCTCTTATATTATTTGAACTTTTCATAATCAAAAGTAATAGCTTTTTGACAATTATATGCAACAAATACATATGCTATTAATATAAATGAAGACTTTATAACACAAGGATTAATAGCAAGGACAGACCAATTAAACTCACTTTAATATGAACAATCAGTTTAACCAACGAATAACTTAAGGTGATTAGGTGTTTCTTATTTTTGTGAACGTGAAACATGTAGGGTCATTTGGTACAAATGCGTTGATCATTTTAATTAAATTAACAGTTAGATGCTTGATTTTCTTAATGGACATAAAATATACTTGAGTTTCCATCTTCCTATGAGATTTTGGATAATAAACTACTATTGCCAAACATATTTAAGATAATATGACTAAAACTTTCATGTATACTTAAAATTTGCGAGATAATATGTACTTAACTAATAAAGTTACTATACAAGATTACTAGCCGTCGGTCAACATATTACTGCACCACATTTTAGGTTGAAGGATCAGGTACCAAAAAGAAAATATTTTTTGAAACTGTATTTTGATTGTGTAATTAGTCTTATTGGATAACAATTTAAATTGAGTTTTATTACATTTTGTTCTATTTTGACAACAATTTATAGTGAGTTAAACTGCATTTTTAGGTTCTTTTGGACAACTATTTACAATGTTTTTTAATTGCAATTTTAGGTCCCTTTAGACAACAATTTACAAGTGTTATTTTACTTATTTTTGGGTCTTTTTGAACAGCAATTTACAAACTATTCTAACAGCAAATAGGTCCTGTGGATAGCAACTTACAAGTGTTTTGACTGTATTTCCATGTCTTTTTGGACAACAATTTACAAGCTGAATCTTGAATGGAAAAACAGGGTTACATTTTTTTTACCTTGATGCCTATTATGCTTCTTTTCCATAATTTTTTCTAGAGCTTAACTATATCGTATCGGCTAACTTGATATAATCTATATTTTTTTGAGGCTTTTCGACCTTCCATGCACTTTTAGCAGTCATTGGTTCTATGTACATTTTGATCTTCACAAATGTTTTTAATGAGCACACAGAAGACAAGATTATCAAACCAATCATCTACATCATTCTGACACTCTACTTGGGGTATGTATTTCTTTTCATTTTCACTCATGTACGTATGTATTTTCTTATTGATGAGTCGATTTAAGTCAAATTTATTCTTGAAAGGGAACATGTCAAATAGCCATATAAGATTGTACATCAAGACAAACGAGTTTATAGTTGCTCGAAATGTATTTTTAGTGCATACAACTTCTTAAACCTTTGTAACAATATAAACTCTTTACACATCAAACAATACTCCAATTTTAGGAGCTAAGAGCTCTTAATTTTAATAATGGTTATATGTTCATTTTTAGGGTGTTGTTTTCGATCATTTTTTGATGATCGGTTTAGGCTACATTTTATTTACAACGGGTCAACTTTTTAAAATTTTAAATAAAAATGACCTTAATATGATACATGTCAAACAATTTGAAAGTTCCTTAAAACGTATCTTTAATAGAATCTCATCGTTTTTAAGAAAAAGAACAAGGATTATAGTTGGAGAAGTTCAACCTTTATATTCAAATCACACACAATTTATTTTAATAAAAAGTTAAAATTTTGGAAACAACCTATATTGGGTCAACCCCTATCAAATCATCCACTTTTACCCATTATACCAACTCTAAAATTTATGATGATATGTATCTCGACTTTGGCAAAAATAAGATTACTACGACATTATTTGTGAATTACTCACCATTTACAGAAGGACAGTCGTATGGTGATCTCAGCATGAGGAGGTCATCTTCTACTCTATCTCCTACATATCTCATGTCATAACCATGACATTTTGGCCAACAACATATACTTAACTGACACTTCTTGCATGTAGAAACATATGTTGGGATTCATATCTTTAGATTTTATTTTAAATACACCAAGTGTTCGACTGAGATCACGAAAGAGATAGACGCTCAAAGCTCTGATTACATTCTTAATTTTTAGCTGCATGAAATTTTAAAACCTTGATTCACAGAGGATTAGGTAATTTCTATTCATATTAATCCAAATTGTCGGTGGCTACAGTGCCACCGACCTCACACCATCACCAACAAAACCCTAATCCCAGTGGTGCTGCTCATAGATCTGGGTAGAAATGGAAGCATAAGAAAGTGCCCCAGAGGGAATGGGTGTCGTTAAGCTTGAGAAGATCATATCGGAAGAATACCACGTCTCGCACACACCGATCTAAACCAACGCTACGCTTTCAAGGTACCGATTCATCTTCATCTTCATCTTCTTCTTCATAACCTCTACTTTTGTATCGTTTGGGTGTTTAGGCGGAGGAGGGTGGTGGAATCGTCGCCGTAGGTGATGTGGAGGCGCGATTCGAAGGTGTTTGGATCAAACGATGTTCGGATTCGAGTGTTGTTGCAGCGATGGAGATGGTGAATTGTACAATCTGGTGTTGGAAGAACCAAAGCCCTTTCTTCTTCCTGCACCTCTTCCTCAATGGCCTGAAGGTATTTTATTCTTGATTGTTTTGATGATTGTTTGTGTTATTGGTTGATTTTGAGCGAAATCGTTGGTGGGTTTTGGTTTTTGATCGAATTAGTTTCGTTTCTGTGATCAATTTGGTAATTTGACTCTGTTTCTGCATTGTTTGACTTTATTAGGCTGTATAAATTTGGGTTGACTTTGTATATTACCATAATTGTAACATAAATGCATAATTCATCTTGGTATTTCTAACTTTGAGTTCTCTAATTGATTTTGATAATACAGTTGATCAAAGTGTTTAAAGGTTCCAACTTCATTGGATCCAATTCAATCGCAATCTTTGCTAATCATATTTGACTTTGACTTTGACTGTTCATTCCTATTTTGTGTATTCCAAAATTTCAATTCCATATACTGTAAGGTTTTTAATTTAACAACAGTTTTCTTTTGGTATGCCCAATTTCTCTTATGATTTTTGTGTATGGTTGTCAAAATTTACATAATTTATACAGAATAAAGTTATTTCGATTTTGTCGCTATCGGTGTTTATACAGTCCGGTGGTAAGTTGTTGATTGATTACTTTGTTTGAGGCAAAAAGTTCAAGAAAGTTGGAGTGATTGGGGCTGTTCTTAGAACACCAGTTGAGGAGGAGATTTTGGTAAGAATGTGCAATTGAACAGATTAAAGATTTGGGTTTGAGGTTGATTTGTTGAATTTTTGATTGTTTTGATCAGACATTTGAGACCCAATTTTTGGAAGAGCGGAAAGTAGACCCGAAAACAGTGGCTTCCATTATCTTGGGTGGAGGTGCAGGGACCCGACTGTTTCCTCTTACTAGCAAAAGAGCTAAACCACCTGTAAGTCAAATCTTTCAAAATATAGTGTTTGGATCATCATTTAAAACCATTATTAATAGCTATTGCTGACAGTTATTGATGTGCTTTTTAACCTAACATGTCGTGTTTGGGTCGACCCTCTAATGTGTTTGAATTAACCTGGTTAATGCTATGAGATGGATGAGATTTACTGGATTTGGTAAACATGTTCATTTTTGTGGTATGTGTTTTGTGTTGTTATTGGCAGATCATTGCGGCCTTAGTGGTATCCTTAGTTTTCTGTAATGCTTTCGGTGAATTGATGGCCTGTTTGGGTTTGATTTACATCAATGCTTAATGAAATCTACTACAGGTTCTTTCGTTACTATGTTTTTTGCTTCCGATTTTAATCCGGGTTTGTGATCGGGTTTTGTCGGAATTATGTCGTGTTGTGCTCTTGCGTTTTCCAGTTTGCTTCATGATGTTATTTGGTTGCTGATGTGCTACGAACTGTGGTTTTATCACATTAACTTTACGCAAGTTTCATGTTGTTGCTTTGATTCTATTGATGAGTTCGTGCTTGTCTAAAACTTAGATCTGCAATCTATTTCCATTGGGATTGGATGTTGTTTTTGGTTTGTCGATTATGATTGTGAACTAGTGTAATATTAGTTAGCAAGTAGGAAAATTTGACCTTGTAAGAAATAGTTATGATCTTTATTGGATGCTGAAGAGGTGATTCAGTTTAGTGGTATACCTCTTGAATGCACTTTGTATGGTCTGGTATGGTGGTGTCATATAGAGGAAATGTGCATATGTCACTGGACCCATGACTCACTTTGAATTTATACTCGATGCTTGTGTTGATATTTATTTGTCTTTATAAAATAAACTGGGAATGTTATAAATATATAGGCGTCAAGCACAACTTGTAGAAAGATATGCTATTAGGTAAATTTTTACAAAGCCCTGTTCTTCATACAGGGTAACAGGCTATTCAAAGAAGGAAAATTTGCACTTGCAAAAGCAAAATATGAGAAGGTACAAACTCTGGACCATAGTTGCATTATAAATCTATATTTTTGAATTTGGGAGCATATTATATAAATATGAAAGCATGGTTTTATTAAGGTCCAATGGTTGGCTGTAATATGATCTAATTATGTATTTTGTTGCAGGTTCTACGTGAATTCAATCATGTCAATCCTCAAGATGACGAAGAAGGAAAAGAGTTTGCAAATACACGAGTATGATGCTTCACTATTTCTTACAAGTTTACATGAGTAACTTATATATTTTTATACAATTTAATTTATCAAGATATATTATTTGTTCCAAGGGCTATTTATCAACTTAACTGACACTGATGTTTTAACTTTTTTTCGGTGCAAAAGAATCTGTTGAATCTGAATGTGGCTGCATGCTACCTGAAGATGGGGGATTGTCGGAAGTCAATCGAGACATGTAACAAAGTAAGTTCCTTTAATTCAAAATCCGTTTTTTTTTTCCCAACAATCAGAATATTTTAGTTGTTGACATTAATGGACAGTAATCGAAGAACCTGCCTTGTCTTTTTCCCTTTGTGTAGGTGTTAGATGCTAATCCTGTTCATGTTAAAGCACTTTATCGAAGAGGAATGGCTTACATGGAGGTTGGTGATTTTGACGAAGCAAGAGCGGATTTCAACAAGGTGTTTTTTTAAATTTAGTCGATTTGGTTCAAAACAAATGTTTGATGAACTTCTGTTTTGATCAATTTTTTTTAATAATAGATGATGACCATAGACAAATCATCGGAAGCCAATGCAAAAGCAGCTCTTCTTAAATTGAAGCAGACCGAGCAGGTTAGCTAATATAATATCTAAAATATATACTCCATCTATTGAGTAAAAAATTGCAATAATTGAATGGGGGTAGTGGCAAGATGGGCGGGTTGGGTAGGGTGTTCACTGTTTGGTTTTCTCTATCTTGTCAAAAGTTGCTAATCATGAGTTGGAGAATGCAAATCAAACTTGCTGGACTGCTGATGCTTTGGCGTGGCTATCGTTTATAGTTAGCAGCCATAACTGAAATCCGGTTCTGACCCCCGTTCATCACACGCGCAACGCGCGTGGGGTAAAAACACTAGTTATATACAATAGTGTTATTTATCTAATATTATTGGTGTTGTTTAATCTAGATGTGTCTGTTTTGACCCATTTACATATTATTGGGTCGATTTTAGGTTTTGTTTTTATTCCAAGTGGGTCAGATAAAATATCATTATTTGAAAAGGTAACAAGTTAAATTAGTTGAAAAATACCTGAGGTTTAATAACTATTGTTTTTGTAACCATAAGTTCATAACTAAGAAATAATCATTTGTAAACGTATAAATGTTCTTTGTGTTAACCCGGCCCGCTTAAAAGGGTATGTATTTACTCACTAAATTACTAATTGTTTTAAGTGCGTGGAGAAGATAAAAGGAAAAGCGAGGCTGAAGAAATTGGAATGCAATGGGAGATTGAAATATTCGAAGAATCAAACACTTGATTGAAAAAGAGAAATGGATATCATTTTCAGTACTTAATGAAATACACAAGTTTGTGGATCTGAAAAGGCTATATGTAACTGTTTTGCAGTCAAGGCATGTACATGAAAGTGTTGACTGTTGATACAATGCTTAAAGCTTTGTAGTGATGGCTCCAGGTATAGTACCTGCTTTGACATAGATATAAGCATTAAGATTCTATAATTGTCGGGCATACATATAGTTCTATAATCACACTACAGATTTTATGTTAATACTGTTTCTTGATCTCTTGCAGTAGGAAGAAAAGACTGAAGAAGAAGATGAAGCGCTAATAGAATTAATTTTCTAGGTTAGTATGACTATTAAGCCTTATGCTCATGCTATGTTTCTGAGTTGTTTTTTTAACTTAACTAAAAGAAACCTATAGTCAATTTTATTTCAAGGATCAAGATAGTTTGTACCCAAAATTAAAGATCTAAATTACTTAAAGTCCAGAATATATTTTGGGAATATACCACCCCATAGGTAAATTTCTATACATATGTAAATTGATCCAGGATATTATTTGAAGTTTTATTTTCCACTTTAGGATAATATGTTGATGGAACTATAGGTTTTTAGTAGAAGTATGTCTTAAGGATCCAAATCAATAGGATACAGTTTTTAGATCAATTAGGCATTGATCGATAAGTGTAATATTAATTTATTTAAGAAATTTAATTACATTTACAAACTACTTCAAGGTGTGTTTTATTCTGTAATCAATATTTAATGGAAGTCTGATTGTTTAAATCAACCGTGTATCACACGGGTTCTAACCTAGTAAAGGAATACAAAAGGGTTTAAATAGGTATGGACGCTAATGCCTCGAGTGGGGATGACCAGTGGACAAACAGAGAGAGAAAATCATGAATCCATGAAATCGTGGGTGGGTATAAACCCATGAGATTTCACCCGCTGGTGGTGTGGGTATGGATAAAATGGCTGGAATGAATAATGAACATGATGAATGAGTAATGTGACACCCAAAATATTCTAAAAGAGTAATGAAATTGATATTTTATGTATGAAATTTGAAATGGATAGGTACGAGACGGATTTAAACATACATATATGATTACATGTTTACGAGACGGATTTAAAATGGATAGGTACGAGACGGATTTAAACATACATATATGATTACATGTTTACGCGAACAAGACTCATAATTATTTTTATTTTTTTTCGGTGATAGATTAATTTATTAGGGTTAGCGTCATTTGAAATCTCACAAATATCTTAAGAATCGCAAAAACTAATATCAATAGCTTATATTTTTAACTTTTAATTTTTTTTGCAAGCGTGTATGTTTATGTACATTATAACCATCAAAGTAACATAAAAAAACACTAAACTAATGTTTTACATGTTTCTATTTTTTTTATTTATTTAACTACACATGTGTAGATTGAAAATCATGTATTATTTTCTTTTTAAATATCAAGAGAGATGATTAAATATTATATTATCATCATATTTTATATAATATAAAATAAGTTATGTGTTGATAAGAGTTATGGCAACTCTTAAAATATTTGTAAGCTATATTTTTAATTTCTTGGATGATATGATAATATAAAGATACAAACAAACAAACAAACCCAGTATATCTCACTCAAGAGCAGTGTCTGGGGGGGTAAGTGATGACGAGTCTTTACTCTATCTTGGTAGGTAGAGAGACCGCATCCAAAGAAACCCCCGACTCGATAACAAAAGCTATAACTATAGTAAGTCAGCATATAATATATCATCAGCATATAATATATTATACAACACACAACACACAACATACAATAATAAATCACCTAAAAGAATAAGAAAATGAAAAAGCATACATCAGAGAAGCAACAAATTTCACCTATAAATGGCAGAAGTAGACAACGTACATATCAGGCCCCGCAATATGTCTTCATTAACCCTTCTTACCTACAGATCCCACTAAAAGTACTTAATTTTAATTCTACGTCTCCACTCACTCCTATCCTCGATAAAGATAAAAAACAATAAGAATTATATTTGAGAATCGAAACATATTTTTTTAACAAATTACCAGGTATGTCTATATTTATCGGGAATTTTAAACGCACCGTGCTTTTCCTGAAGAAAACCGACCCAAGCGGTCACGGTTAGGTCTCCCCGTGACCGCTAGGTCAGGTGTGACATCTAGCTGTCACGGTTTACCCTAACCGTCACAGTTAGATCTGGGGATCCGTAGTCAATGATTGGGTATGTAATTATGGGGGTATTGATTGTGCGCAGGGGGGGCTATATGTCACGGTTTGGCCAAACCGTGACATATTGCTTTTATTTTTTTTTATTCTTTTAAACATTAAACATTTATTTTTATTTCGTGTATCTTCCTTAAGCATTAAACATTTATTTTTATTTCCGTAATTTTATCACTGTAAACTTGAGAATGAAAAGGCGGGAAACACCGTTCGATCGGAGTTTGATTTCGTGTATCTTCCTTAAGCATTAAACATTTATTTTTATTTCCGTAATTTTATCACTGTAAACTTGAGAATGAAAAGGCGGGAAACACCGTTCGATCGGAGTTTGATTTCGTGTATCTTCCTTAAGCATTAAACATTTATTTTTATTTCCGTAATTTTATCACTGTAAACTTGAGAATGAAAAGGCGGAAAACATCGTTCAATCGGAGTTTGATTTCGTGTATCTTCCTTAAGCATTAAACATTTATTTTATTTCCGTAATTTTATCACTGTAAACTTAAGAATGAAAAGGCGGGAAACACCGTTCGATCGGAGTTTGATTTCGTGTATCTTCCTTAAGCATTAAACATTTATTTTTATTTCCGTAATTTTATCACTGTAAACTTGAGAATGAAAAGGCGGGAAACACCGTTCGATCGGAGTTTTATTTTTATTTCCGTAATTTTAACGTACTCACTGTAAGCTAAGTTTTGACGTTGATATATACATACAGGCATGGTTTGAATGCCGGATATGCGTTTGTGAACTTTACAACATCTGAAGCAGCTTGGAAGTTTCATACGTCGGTTAAAGGAAAACATTGGGATTTGTTTCAAAGCAAAAAGATTGCGGATGTTAGTCGTGCTAGAATCCAGGTACTTTATTACTTTTAATTTGTTGTTGTTTTGTAGTCGGCGAACTAACGCTGGGTTCGCGTTTGTTAACTTTACAACTCCTGAAGCGGCGTTGAGATTTCGGCGTTGAGACGCATTTAGTAGAAGTAGTGTGACAAGGATGGTTGGTGGGAGAAGTAGGGTTGTGGCACTAGGATCTTGCACCATGGTCCGGTGGTGTGTCTACCTTTTTCTGACGTCATCATGGTTTATTAGTCTGTACAAATGATGATTGATTATCGATTACTAGTTTCACCGTCACATCATTTCTATCTTTTCGTGAATATATAATATAACTATTGTTCTTATGATCTGTATTATTTCGTTAGATATTTTAAGTTTTGACTTACTCTTAAACAAAGAGTCAAATACTTTGTTAAACAATTTTTTCTTTACTTGAGGATTGGGAGACGACATAACCTTTTGTTTCAAGTCATCAAATTTCACATCGTAGTCGGGTTCAGGCGGCGCCACGTACGCTGGCTCGAAATCAAGCTTCCTTCAGTATGGATCTACCGCATCGAGTGGAATACTTGTGACTGGATTTAAAGGTTAAATTATTAGTGAAAAATATGCAATCGTGTGATAACAGTAAAAAAATGTATTAAGAAAAATATAACCTTCTCGGACGTGTATCTCCAAACGACAAGCACATGGCAAGCCAATGGACGTGAACAACTGGTGTCCACATGAACCCCCAGACTCCTGAATCATTTCCATTTTCGTCAACTCTGATTCAAGGAGGCTAAGGCAAAAAATGAATACTTTATAATGCAACTTTGAGAACAATAACAGGCGATGGTCTTTTTTAATTTTCACACGGGACACCTCAAATGTTTTACAAATTTCAATCTCCTGGCCGCGCACGAGGTCACAAACATATCCGACAAGTGTGTGCAACGTATTGTTGGTCCCTGTGAGGTAACTCTTGAAGTTGGCATGTTGGCCCTCAACCCGATTAGTTGTAAATTCACCTAAGTTAAGGCGGTTGTACATCCAACAAGTAACAATTTTCTCTTTGTACGGCACCAACCAATTATTCCAAATATATTCCCATACCTCTGAAAGAAAATAACAAATTTTAGAAAATGAACAAATAAATTGTTAGAGTAAAAATAAATATGAAATTCTTACCACTTTTACCATCTTCATTTAACTTTTCTTCCATCTTCCTGCAATTGTAATCGTATATTGCCTCTGTGGGAGACGAACACAAGGTCTTCCACCAGTATGAAAAATCCTTTCACATGTCGGTTTTGAAAAGGATATTCCACCGTCTTTTGATATTCTCCCGAACGTGCCACCTGCATAGGTTTTTAGTAGCACTCGGGAACACTGTGTCACACGCACTCATCAGGGCCAGGTCCCTGTCTGTGACAATAATGCGGGGCTCCACACACCCATCGAGCATATCTCTGATCTGTTCCAGTACCCATGTGAAGTTGTCTTGTCGTTCCCTCGATATAAATGCATGCGCGATACAAAACGACTTCGACGTCGACGTAACGCCAATAACCTGAACAAACGGAATGTTGTACATGTTGGTCTTGTACGTCGTGTCTATCAACATCACGTGCGGGAATGCGCGCCACATTTTATACGAAGTAGGATGACAAAAGAAAACATCTTCCACGGCCTTAGTAGTTGCATTCGTTCGTGTTTCATACACGAACTCTTTAGATTGTAGTAGGTTTTCAAGTTCCTGCATTGGTGTGATGCCTTCTCTCCCCTCAGCCCTAAACTTTGACGTCAGATTGTATATGTCTTGAACAACACAGACGCTGTGGGGAAACTGCTCCCTTACGGCTGAATGGATATGTCGTGGCCGCACGTGCTGCCTGTGTAATTTCTCGACAAGATCAATTTCTTCGACGGTCATCTTCCTAAGATGCGCGTGGCCCTCCTCGTACATAACAGGATCGTGGTTGTGCGTCTCGTTTCTCACCTCTAACATCCAACTGTCACTCTTTCCTACGTACTTCCCTACGAGTTTAAAGGGACATCCTTTCTTTATGCTCCCAGTACGTCTACTTGTGCCAGTGAATTTAGGTTCACCACTACGATTGCATATTAGTTCCACATCCTTTTTTCGTGACCGACCCACCACAATGACGCACCCATGCTCGCGTCCTCTTGTTTTAGCCCACTTCTCCAAGTCCTCACGAGAATCAAAATACTAAAAAAATGATAAAGCTAGACATAAAAAAAACAATATATAAAACAAATAAAAAATAAAATAAACAAAAGAATAAAAACTCTTCGTACTTGATTGGTTTTATAAGAAACCGTAGCCTTTCTTATCCGATCCTCATCCTCATCATGCTCCGCGGTGTCCCCATGGTTTTCTTTGAGGTGAACCGAACCGTCACTCTCATCTGTGTCATTCCCATTAAAAGTATCCGACACATGTGTAATTTCTAGTTCTGACTGGTACGGTGGATGTCCGTAATCCAGCTCTGTTTGCGAGTGGTACGTGTTCGGGGCATGCCCGTAAGAATTGCAAGGGGGATATCTGTACCCTTCACCGTAACCTGTCGGTCCAAATAAAGAGTTGTACGCCTCTTGAGCAAATGTGTTCGACGGGTTGGTTTCCTCCTCCCCCCACGGAGGGTGACTCCTGTATACGTAATATTCCTAAAAAAGATAATGGTTAGATATTTCAAATAATAATTTATAATAAAACATATACTAGTTCAACCTGGTTCGAATCTTCGATATGTGGCACCTCATTCAAATCTGGAAGCTTCGGCTTTTGATAATGATCTCCCGAACCCGACATTGTTTTCGAATTAACGCGTTTTTGGAATGACGAAGGCTGAAAAATCTCGAGTGTTGGATGAATGAAAGCTCAAAATCCAAGGTCGATTAAAAACTGAAAATTTGGATTATGAAATTACGAAACGGAAGTTTGGAAATGGATATGCCGATTGTTCGAAGCTGAATGGTATTTAAGGTGAAATTCTGGGGCACAAACCGTCACGGTTTGGCCTCCACGTGACGGTTTGTGCCTGGAATCCCGGCCTTTTGTCAAAATCACGTCTACGTCGTACCTTAAACTGAGACCTTGTACCCTAGAGGTCACGGTTTGGCCTCCACGTGACGGTTTGGTGACCGCTTTTCAACTTTAACAGCCCATTTTGTCATTTTGTCGTTTTGTTGTCACGAGGTCACGGGAGTACCACCCCAAACCGTGACAGCAAGACCATGCGGTCACGGGGACAAATACCCCAAACCGTGACAGCAAGCCCATGCGGTCACGGTTAGGTGCCAAAATGTGACCGCAAGACCTAATCGTGACCGTTTAAACCGGCCCACCCCCAAAAACCCATACGGTGTCCCCATTAGGACCCATATTTATAGGTGTGCCCAATAAGGCGATAACCAATAAGTGATGAGTAGTTGGGTACCCCACATGTATGGGATTAAAAATGAGAGATGATTATATATTCGGGTATGATATCAAAAATACCAATACTTATTATAAATCCCTTCTATTATAGGATTCCTAATCAGTTTGTTTTTGTTATGAGTTATAGTAGTTTGGATGTTAATGTTATTTAATAATTAATAATAATAATAATAACTAGCTTTTTGCGTCGCGCGTTGCCGCGACTATGCGAGTTTTAACGAAACCCTAAACTAAAATCAAAATCAAAATCAAAATGAAGGTTCAAAACCACAAAATTAGCAAAATACATAAAGTAAAACACACAAAAAAACACAAATCCATAACACAAGAGAACATACGAAAACCAAAAATTAAATCAAATCCTAACACCATACACAAAACAGACGAAAATCAAAGTCGCAAAAGAAGGCGACACAGTCTAAAATAGGAAACCGACGAAAATCAAAGCCCCGAAAATAGTAAACAAAAGGAAAACTCAAACCTTAATAACGAGAATCGGCAGGGTGTCGATAATGGAAGAAAGAAAGCAGGAACCCGGAGAAAGACAACGGCAATGAACCGACACTATAAACGAACATAATCGAAACACACATCAAAGACAGGTGTTCAGACACCAAAAACCCACAAAAAAGACACCATCCCCAAATCTCGAACCCACACCCAAAACAAACCCTATAAAATTAAAAAAAAGGAAAAAAAACACCCCCACCGACCAAGCATATTAATATGAATAGATAATAACCTAATCAATTTGTGATCGTAATAAATTGAAACCATACCACTTTTATCAAAACAATTATCAATCTCACTAGATAACGAGCTAATATTTTTTATAAAACATCCTATTTGTTTTGATATTGAGATAAGAAACTCTTGCATTATTTTATGAAATCGTGTCATTTAATATTTAAGGGAGCGTTTGGTTGGAAGTAATGAAATGGAATGGAATGAAATTGATAAACTAATATGATTTTCAAGTAAAATTAAGTTTGAATGGATAATGAAATGTAAAACCTAAAGGAATGTTCCCCCTCAAATTCCCTTGGATGTGGGATTCAAAATCCTTCCACCTAGAGAGGGAATTTAAAATACCACAACCAAGGGAATTTGAGGTGAAACATTCTCTTAGGTTTTACATTTCATTACTCACTTAAACATAATTTTACTTGAAAATTATACTAGTTTCTCAATTCCATTCCATTTCATTTCATTTCTTCCAACCAAACGCTTATTGATATATGGGGTGATACCGTGAATGTGATAGGTGCCTGTGTAAAACAAAATCATTAAATCAGTGAATTCATGAATACGGAAACTACAAAAACGACCCACCGGCGTCGGTGGGAGCCATCCATAAAGTGGGCCCATGAAACCCGTATATATGGGCAAACCATCTATTATAGTATTATCTATATTATGCCGATTATTATTAAGCACACGCTATACTCGCTTTAAGCCCATCACTCGCTTGCATCCACATCAATCTTTTCATCTTCATCATTTACCCTTGTATTTTACTAAAGGTTTCACTTTCACTCCTCGTGTTTTGTGTATAAGCTGTAACAATCTTTTATTTAGTGCACTCTTCTACAAAGAAAAGGTGAGACCGTTGCTTATGTAGTTAGATGCAACTCTATGTTACACTAGATGGCGTCTAACTTATAACTTAAGCTTAGAGTTAATTACATGAAATGTTCATGTGGTAAGACTTGATTTTACTATAGGTTTCTCTCTGTATATGAGAAATTAGTTATGTCCATGTGATGAGACTTGATTTCACTATAGGTTTCTAAATATGAGAAATTACTAATGCACGATTGTTGCAAAAAAGGTCATTGGGATGTATGATGGTTAACTCAATGTTCTAAAAGTTACTATAATAATAAACTAAGTAACATGTTATTTGACAACGAGCCATGATAGGTTCAATTGGTGATAAATATGTCATGTATAGTATTGTATATATATTATCATTAACTAATTCTATGCATTTATATCAATAACTACATGAAAATAATATATTACATCCATAATGAGATTAATATCAACTAGTGTTCACATGGTAAATAAAATATAACATCACATGCCCAAATTGAGCCATTAATCAAAAGAAGCAAAGAAAAATATTCACTAGTTACACATAGCATATTCATATAGCGGGAACCAATGTATTAATCGCTTCCCTTTAACATTCATAGGTAATACAATTGCTTATTTACTAAATAATGTAAAATCTTTTACTAAAATTAATTTTATCTTCGAAGAATGAACGTTCTAATTAACTCGCCATCTATAATAGGAGATTCATTTATCTCTTGTTGGATTTAAGTCTAGGGAGTTGATTTTATATAAGAATTATTATCTTATTTCTATATGTTTATATGGTCTAACATAGAAATATAAAAGAGACGCTTAACTTGTGAACATAACATGACAATTATCTATTGCTTAATCAATTAATTTATATTGTGCACAAATCATATCCCTTTAACTTTACCAATTGCTTTTTTAATTTTCTATAAATCTATGAATACTTGTGAACAAGAATACCTTTTAATCATATTCATGTCACTAAGCTCTCATACTCAAGCACAAGCACGTAAATTTTCTTGTAGTACGATCTTTGTTTGTGAATATAACTACACAAGAATAGTTTAAACTTTAATGGAGCAGAATGCAAAACTTTTGAAGTTTAAGCATAGAAATTGCCACTTCCATAAAATCAATGGACCAAATTGTAACATTATCTTCTTTTTATACCTCTCATCACAAACGTAAAGGTGAAAAATGGGCTCTTCAACATCTCCACTTTCTGTACGAATTCTACTAATCTCCACCGGTGTTTTATCGGCAGCGACGGCGATCAATTTCTACCTTCCGTCGGTGTTAAACTTCGCCGTCTACAACATACCTGTTATCTGGTCGGTTATTCTCTCATGGCTCCGACCACCGTACCTTTACGTCGTCATCAACGGCATCATCATCACCATCGTTGCTTCTTCACGCTTCCAGCATCACCACCACCACGAAGACAATCAACCTCCGTCGTTAGTTAGCGAAACGAACTTTCAGCCGTCGGAATCGCCGCCGATGTTGACTCAGCCGACTTTTGATGATTTGAATCATCCGGCGGTGGTCTATGAGGTTCAAAATAGGGAAACGGTGGAGTTTCATGAGTCTCCGGTGGCGTATGAGATTGAACCTCCGGTTGTTGATATTGAAACGGTACCGCTGAACGATTCAGATGTTGTTCCAGATGAATCAGATGATAATTTTGTGATATCGACATCTACGTGTGTTCCATCAGAGACGCTGATCATAAGCTCTCTTCCGGTGGAGATTGTTCAATCGGACATCAATTCTCCGGTGAGAGATATGCCACTTGTCAGCTCCAGATTCGCTCATCAACGAAGATTGACGAAATTCAATCCCGAAGGTAAAATTCTTCCATAAAATCAATCAACATCCAGCATAATATTACGATCGATCTGATTACATTTGTGTAATTTGCTAACGACGTCGTATTGGTACTCTACAGGTGTGAGATCGCTAAGAGTATCGAAGCCTAAGAAGCACGAGACATTGGAGAGCACATGGAAGATGATCACCGACGGCCGTCACATGCCGTTAAACAGACACCTACGGAAGACTGACGCCGTCGAGAACCACCACCACGCGCCACCGTCGGATGTGTTTTCCGGCGAAGAAGGAGCGGCCTCCGTGATGGCGGATTGTACTGTGATGGATAAATCGGAAGCATTGAGTGACCGTACCGGCCACCGGAACCACCGTGTTGTGACGTTGAAGAACTCAGTGGCGCCGTCTGGTGGGAGGCTGAGGAAAGAGGGGTCGCTGAGTCAGGACGAGTTGAATCGGCGAGTTGAAGCGTTCATAAAGAAGTTTAACGATGAGATGAGGTTACAGAGGCAAGAGTCGCTGAAGCGATACATGGACATGATTAACCGAGGGGCATAATGGGGAACAAAAACCAAATTTGCTCTTGAATGAACAGAGGAAAAAAAAGAAAGAAAGAAAGATTTTTCTAGAAAATTTGTTGCTTTTTTTAACTAGAAAAAAACAAAACAGTTTTTTTTTTTTTGGATTATGATAGGATTTGCTTTTATAGTTCACATCGAACTAAACGTTATATATATTTTTTCTGTATAAAGTGTTGATTATGAACATTCAATATATTATTTTGAATTCATGTAATTATTTTTGGGAAAAAATATATATGATTAAAAGGGTTTTCAAAAGTGATAATTGATGATGTTATGCAATTATATCATATATGATTATTGAAAGATCTACACGCTTAGACCAGACGTAGTGGGGGGCACCAAAGTTGCTGATTTGGACGCAAATGGGAAGCTAAAGCCACTACGTGCTAGTTATTTGGGGTTTCAAACTTATATTTTGTTAAACCCTTAAGATTATGTTTAGTGATTGACTAGTTAAAATAACAGTTAAATATCACGTATATAAAAATCATTTCACTAAAACCTCTTTTAAATCAATTGTAGTGGTTAAATAGTGCTCGGAGCCCCTAATTAATGCACTAATATAGGAATTTTTGTGTTTAGAGCTCGTTAAGCACTTGGAACCCTATAGGTTTGAAGCCCGTTTTAACTATATTGTAACGATGTTTGAAGCTCAATTTGTATCCATGTCATCATTTTGGAGCCCCACTACGTCTAGTAACTGGCGTTAAAGTTTTAGTGAATTTATATTTTCCAACTTTTGGCAATCTTTAACTAGATTGGACTTTAAAAGTTAAAACCACTACACCTACTTTAAAATTAAAACTTTTGACAATCTTGAATTAAAATGGATTTTAAAATCACTACATTTACTTTAAAATTGATTTTAATAAATTCATAATTGCCTAGGTGGTATTTTAACTAAATAAATCAATACACAGTGTAAAAAGACATTGTTTTTTAGAACTGTGCTAGCGCAGTTGGTGGGACTGGCTCTACCTGAAACCGGTGATAAAACTTATTCAATTATGCTATTTGAACCAACTTATTATAGGTCTCGCCAGTCACCAGTGAACCAAATCGGGTGGTTGGACATCATCTCAAATATTTTTTGATCTTTTTTACTTCAATCTTAATTTCTAAACTAGCGGATTAGACCCGCGCTTTGCCGCGGTTCGGTTTTGAACGTATACGAGAACGTTACATTTGTAGTTTTTTTGATTATTTTAGTTTTGTTGATATAAATGATATAGGCAAATCACAATGATAATTGATATTGACAAATGCTTTTACGATTCCTTATTATATCGTTATGATATTGTTACCGAATATAGTATTTGATAGGGCATGGATATCAATTTTAATAATATGTTAAAAGTAAAAAGTTTTATTAATTAAAACAAATATGTTAAAAGTAAAAAATATTATCAAAGAAGGGACACATATGCAAGAAATCTAGAGATGGAAGCAAAAATATAAAACAAAGAGGGAATTACTAATTTGTCCCAGACTTTTGTATTATATATAATTTCTAAATTATGTAATATTTAATGGTCAATAGTTTAGGTATTTGAATTCTAACATTTTGTTAATATTAGAAATCCACATCAAAACTTAAAGTGTTCTGATATTAATTTTGTTTAAAATTATACATAGATCATTAATTATAATTTTTATAGTTCAACTAATGAACCAGTAAAACGATTAGTTTACGTTCAAACCAGTCTGAAGACATGGCTTAGAGATGCTTATGACTTTTCTATGGCATAGTAAATCAAACACTTAAAGTAACCAATCTTCAAATGTTGTTCTGAATGAGTATTGTTAATGGTATCTTTTATATTTATTAGTGGAGGCAAAATAAATCAACACTTAAAGAAACCCATATTCAAATGTTATTAATGGTATCTACCTACTCTAATAAAAAGGTATCTTAAGATGACACGTGGCAGCACCACAATCATTCTCATCAAATTTTTCCCGCCTCTCTCTCATATTAAATAATTACCTTAATTATTAATAATATTCCTTAACAACTTTTTAGATTTAATAAATTAAGAAATAAATCTATTTATTAATATTATTTCTAAATAAATAATTTTTTATAAAATAATATATTTTTGTAAAGCATATTTTTTTTAAAATACAAATTTTTTTAAAATTGGTATTTTTAAAAAGTCACTTTTTAAAAAAAATAATAATCAAATTTGAGAGTTATAATGAGAAAATTATTAAAAATAATATTTTTATATGATTTGTTTTATTTATTTTTAGAAAAAAGTTTAAAAACAAAATTTTAAAAAGTTGATATTATTATTTTATTATATGTTAAAATATCATTTTATAATTAATAAATATTATTATATTAATATTTTATTTATTCAACCCGTGTAATACACGGGATTACCAAAGCTAGTCTTTTATATCGTCGTTAAGTGTGGATTTATGTGGTGGTGGGCTTATAGGTTGTTATTAGTGGAGGACATAGACTAACAGATCAAAATGGTTAAAAAGTTGCGTTAACGTTAAAATCGAAGAATATCTTAAGAAGGCTTAGTTATGGGCTTCATGGGGTCCGGTTTAGTTAATGCCTTTTTTTTTTAAATGAGGTCTTTTAATATTCTTGGGCTTCTTTAGTGGGCTTCTCCCCAACAAGTGAGAGTAAATCCGCCATTGATTTGCATTCCTTAAATAGGCTTAAACGTATTTTAGATTCAACCCTTTTCCTAGTAATGTTTTATAAAAGTTTTTGTTTTAAAATAATTACTTAAAATTGGTTAGCAGCCACTCGACAAACGATCGTTGAATCCACGTGAATCAAACCGGCGAGTGGTCTAGTTCTGTTCTAGCTTTAACAACATGCATATTATTCATGTAACTTATTTGCACACATACGACCAATTTTTATGAAAGCTCTCTCTTTCTTAGCTATGTAGGACAAGTAATGGTATGGAAGTGACCTAGAACATTAAGGCAAGAATAAGATGGTAGTTCTAGTATTTTTTTATATAATATGAAATAATGATTTTTTGGGTCGTAGGTATAATTTGTTTAATAAACATGTTAATATTTTAGTTGATATGCAGTGACGGATCTAAAATAAAAATTTAAGGGTAACATAATTTTTTTTACCATACATCTCTTTTAATAAAAAAAACACGATAATAAAGAGGTTTAAAAGAAGACCATTCAAATCAAATTTATTTGGGATTGAAGGAATTGATCCTGAAGAAATTAAGACCGAAAGAGTAGTTGACCCAACAGCATCATCAATTGGTTGCATATCATTATCATTATTAGAATCAATGGTCTCCTCTTGAAAAATTCTTTTATATGAAATTGCCAATAAAAACCTGTTTTTTCATCTTTCAAATACCTAATTTTATAACAAATAATACAAAAAGATTACAAGTTGCATTTGGAAATAACACAATTCAAATCCCGAAATTTAATATTAAATCCCTAATTCAACTTTCAAATCCGTACTTTATATATCTAATTTCATAAACTTAAATATTAAAAATTGAGCCAAATAACCATTAACCAATATTATTCTCTTGAATCTTTCAAATCACTACTTTGTATAACATATAACACTTAAAAATTAGAAATTGAACAACAAAAACTCTAAATTCTAATTTTTTAGTGCAATAGAGTAATAAAAACTAGAAATTGTTACTTGAAGTGGGTTGTGAAAGATCATAGGTTGGTGGTGGCAAGGGCTGCCGCAGCAAGCGACAGCTCGGCGGTGGTCGGTCGGTGTGCCGGACGACCAGCGGTTCAAGGCTTCAGCTGCAGAGGGGGGTCGGCCTGTGTGGGTGGCTATGGGAAGTGTCGATGGCTGATGAATATTTATTTTTTCTTTTAAGATTTATATTTGATTTTTTCATTTGGACTATCTAGTAACTAGTTATTAGTTTTGGGGTTTTGAAATTGTTTGAGTTTTTGGGCTCAATTGTTATTTTGGGCTTGTTGATTATTATTGTACTGTACTATTAGATATTTTGGGCTTATTAGTTATTTATGTTTTTATAAAATATAATGTTTTTATAAACTATTAGACTATTTTTTATAAAATAAAATTTAAAATTTTCTATGAGGTGTTGAGTTTAAATTTTTTTAGGGGTAACGTAATTTTTTAGAGGTAACATAAACTGTAAATTTTATTTTTTTTTACACAAACCCGTAATATATTTACTCTACCCGTTAAAAGTTGAGGGGTAGCGGACCCCTCCTTTGTAGGTAGATCCGCCTGTGTTGACACGTGAATCCTTTTAATAAACGGCTCTGGTAGTACTAAAACATGTTTAGTAAACGAGTCATGTTCTAATTTGTATTAAAAAAATAAGAAGAAGAAAACACTAATAAATAGAAAGTCATATCGATAGGTCAGGGGTTTAGATAGTGATAGTGAAAGTTCTAAGTCCATAGCCATTACTTATTTTGACATTGTTCCTATATACAGCAGGAAGATAAACTTGAAGAGGATAATAAAATCCATTTTCCAATTTAGGAGGACTCTTATTAGATGTTATTAACTTTTTTTTAATAATGTTGAGATTTTAGGATTATTTATATGACATGTTGCTAAATTTACCATAGGACTTAGACTGGGTAATGAGATCAGCCGCTTGTAAGCTAAGCTACTCGACATTAGCATGAAAAAGGTCAAATCAAGTCGAGCTTAAACAGGTTAGAGTCCTTTAACTGTATATTTATCAAATGAGGTCGAACACGTAGTAGTCTATCCATGTTACATAATATTTCTACATGCACTATAATAAAATGTTCAGCAACATATAGATTCTTAGGACAATGAAGGGTATGATCCTGGTGTCACCAAAGAGGACTATTCATCAACTCTCACGTGGAGTAAAATCTCTATGCTCATCTCCATCAAAAAGTAAAGTCTCTATGTAAGGATAGTTTTCAATCTGGATTTGTTTAGAATGAAAACTAAAACATTTATTCAACCCCATCCAAACTCCATATTATAATTAGTTTACATCAACATGTTATTAGCAGGACTTGAACTACTAATCTTAAGGGGATGATTAATATCTCTAACTTCAAATAACTTTGTTGTTATACAAAACCACAACCCAATTTTATATATAGATTTTTTAAAATTTATCTTATTTCTACTTCAAATATTTTCAGAACAACCATTTCGATAATTGATGGCCTTTTTCTCATCTCTGTAACATTTCGAGCGTTTGGGTCATATGAATTTCGCATTTCATATATTGTCAAACGAGTAAGTAATTAGTAAATTGTCTATTTAAAATTTGAAGTTTTTAGATTAAATTTTTATGTTATAAGAGACCGTTTGAATATAATAATAATATATTATATTCGAACCTACTTCGTTTTTTACGAAACTTAGGTTGACTCGTAGAGAAAAATAAGCTCGTCACAACGACATATTTGAAATTTCGTAATACGCTATATATTAAAAGTTATAAAAAAAAACGAGCTAAGCAGCTGAATTAATTATAACAATATAATAATATATAATAAAATAATAATATATTACTCAAATCAATTGCAATTGCAATTCGTAGTATACCACATCGAACAAGTAAAGGGATTCCATCCCACATCGCCCCTGAAAGTTTTTCACCTACTTTCTGCTATCTTATAAATAGAAGTCTTAAGGTTGAATTTAGGACATAAGTTTCTTTGAGAACGCTCTAATATAAAGAGAATCCCGAGTTCTCAATACCCCGTTGGGTGTTACTAGTAGTCGTTTTGATACGCGAGTAAGAGCGCGACTAGGAGCGCGAGTAGGGGAGACTCTACATCAAATTGCCGTAGATAGTTTTCAGGTACGTCCTTGTTTTAGGTTATGTTTAATTATTATTATAGTCGTTATTATTATTAGTATTATCATTATAGGTATTAGTATTAATATAGTTATTATTAATATTATTATTATCATCTTTATAGTTATTATTATTATAGTTGTTATTTTTATTGTTAAAGTTAGTATTATCATTATTTGTTATTTTTAGTGTTGTATTAATTATTATTGTTATTATTATTATTATTAGACTTTAAGGTTATTATTAGGAAAGGTATTGGGTAACCCCGAGGGTTGGCTTAAGTATGATGAAAGCGCCTAAGTTGTGCAAACTAGTAAGGGTTGTACCAAAGGGTTATCATAGGATAAAAGAAAGTGCCCGAATAAAACCAATCAATAAAAAAAGATAACGAATCATCCGTGAAATTTGTTACTAGCTAGAATATAGCTTAAATAATGTTATTTTGCCTATAAGATAATACCTGATAGCAGTGAAACTAAGCAGATGATATCACTGACTTGATTGATTGAGGTGAGTTCCTCTGAACTGTTTTATAAAACGGGATGTGATATTCTGATAACTGGTAATAATTGTAGAATTGACTATCAATAGCATCTGTGATACGTGACAATGCTTGATATGATGCTTGAGGGCTGCTTGTATGATTCTGCTTTAGCCAGTGGAGTTTGTATACATAGCCTGGTTATGTGAATTTTTACTGTGCTTACTCTGTTCCTATCTGTTTGTCATGGCTGTATCTGTTTGATACAATAGTCAATAATAACATGTTTTAAATTTTAAAGAATGTCATGTTTATAAACTCACAAGCTTTATGCTGAGTCCCAAATGTTTTCTATTTTATGGACACACATCCTAGGCAGCAAATGATTGAAGATTACGAGATAGTTTATGAGAAAATAAAGTTCTAGAATGTTGTTGAAGTTTTAGATATCTAGTATAGTTAAACTGATGTAATGGTATTATATATTATAACAAATGTATTGTACACGTTGATGTATAATTAAAGTTAGACTTCCGCTATGTACTATATAACTCCTATGTATTCTGCATATCCGATACGTAACACTCCCCACGGTAAGCCCTGGGAGGCGGGTGTTACAATCTCCATTACCCGAGTTTAAAATCTTGAAACTTTAAACTGATACATCTTAATGACCGAAACTAAAATTTTTTATTTTGTTATAGATAGAAGTAGAACCCAAAACATTCTCAAATGTATCACGTATACTTGTTTTTAATATTAATAGACATTACTCTTTCCTACTTGTAAATTACTTCAAACAAAGTTACAACCCACAAACTTACGTCATATCCGAGTTACAACCCAAGACCCCATTTTTAAAATAAAAATACTTTACAAAATGAACGGGCCATATAATTCTCTATCTACACATCCATTAAAATTTAGAAAAAAAAACCTGACACACATGAGTCCCGTCTATATATATATATACATCTCTCTATACATATTTGCAGCCTATAGATACACTCAGAAGACGCACACTCTCTCTCCTACTTTCTCCCTCACTCTCTCTCTCTCTCTCTCTCTCTCTAAACCCTGTGCAACCATAGCTCTGTTGGCCTCACGCAATCACCATAACAGGCTGCGAAATGCCATCTTAGGGTTCTACTTTCGTCTTTATGGTTTATGTTTATCGGCGACTGAATTGCTTATTTGTCGCTACTCAACACACACCTCTCTCTCTAGGTTTTCTGTGACGGAATTTGGTTGAGTTTTGAGTTCACCGTTGATGGCTTCGTCTTCAGGTTCACTCAAGGTTTGCTTCAATTCCAGCTGTAAACTGACCATGGAAGTCCCTAGGCAAGGCTGGCTTTGCCGCACCGGAGACTTCGCTGACCTTTGCGATCGATGCGCGTAAGTTGTTTGCTGGTTGATTCTTCTTTGTTGTTGATAGAATGTTGCTGATTTTGCCTTTGTTGTTGGAAGATACGGTGCTATTTCGTTCTTTTGTGCTGTTGTTGTTGGCTTGTTGCTTGTTTCGTAAGTTGGTTGGATGATTTTCCGGTGATTTGTTGTGGAAGTTAGGTTTTGGAAGTAACGATTTAGAATGTTGTAGGATTAAGTGATTAGCGATTTTGAATGGAAGAGTTTTGTTATTGGGCAAACTGAAGGTTAATTGAGGAGTTTTGTTTGAAGGTTTGTGGTTCTGCATGATCCTGAAAAGTATGAATGTGGTTGGCTTTTGGACCTCTAAAGGATATTTGTTTGTGAAGAACATTCTGTCTAGTGCACACATGGTTTTAAACCGGAAAGTTGTAAGGAACTGTGTGTCTTGTTGCGAAATTGTTCGACTGTATGTCCATATGGTAATTAAGCTCTTCTGTAGATAGAACCCAATACGAATTGGATATATAAATTCTTAAATGATGTTTTTTTGTTTAAGGAGTCTCTTTGGGATGGCTAATTCACACACTATAATCCTACTCCTATATCTACAACTTTTATCCACCGGAGACTTGAATCCTCACCACTTGGGTTGGAACATCTTTTCAGTGCACCTTGGCACCGCCTTGCCAAAGGCTGTTTGGTCCTTGTTTAAGTTTGTAAAGACTCTGGACCCGATAAGAGGGTTCAATAGCAAAGACTACTACGTGGATTAGCTTTAGTAATGGCGATCAGCGCTATTATGGGAAGTTGTTATATGCGCATGATGTATATGGATAATGTATTCCAACAATGTACTTTCTTGAAACATCAGGAACCATGTACATATATAGAATGTATATATCAGTTATGATGCCATATTAGTTTATGATCTTTGAAAGTATAACCATGGCTTGTGTTTCCTTACATTTTCTATGGTATATACATGACTGCCCTCGCAAACTCTTGTGATTGGGTGCTTCCATTTTACTTTGTTTCTTGTCGTTTTCCCTTTCTGTTGTTTTTTTCTAATTATATAAAGAACACCCCTGATTATGTTCAATTGACTGTAGTTCTGTATTTAAAGATGGAAACTTCTGTGATACATATCACATGAATGCTTCTGGCTGGAGATGTTGTGAATCTTGTGGAAAGGTTAGAAATCTTTTAAGACTAATTAGGTTTGTATCATATATATGTACGAGAAGTCCTTTATAATATTAGGAAGTTTTACTTTGCAGCAAATTCATTGTGGATGCATAGTGTCATTCCACATGTTCATATTGTTGGATGCTGGAGGCATTGAGTGTCTAAACTGTGCAAAAACAGAATACATCTTGGTATGCACAGTTACATATTATCCGCACTTGTTGATTTTGGTTACACAGACTTCGCATCATTTAAAGAGGACACCTTACACAAATTTACATTCTCTTAATTTGTCGTATTATTTAATTGTTTTAGACACCAAATCCTACTTGGCCCTCTGCTTATAACTCTCTCCATGGACCTGCTGAAAGAGTTAGAGATGCTTCTTCCAATAATTGGAGATATATTGCTGGATCAGGTCCTGTACCATGGCGGCAAGCACCCATTCTGCTCAATTCTTTTAAAAGTCAACATGAATTACAGTCGACATCCTATTCTATGAGTCAAAGTACAACAGATCCTTGTGAGAGATTTGTGAATGACAGCTTGCGGATCAGTGCACCAGAAATGATTTGTGATAGAACCCAAGCCACTGGTAAGATTGTATCCTATAAAATTAAGCCTATAAAATTTTGTAATTCTCACCAGAATAAGATCACTTAACCCACCCTTTTGTTCAGGAATCCAGTATGATGGGAAACATGATTTGTTCAGAGATGATTCTTACCGATCTTTCTTCCAATCAAATGCCACCCCTCTTAGTTTGCCAGAAACATGTGCAACACATGATCAAAAAAGTGAAAAGGGAAAAGCATCTCGAATTCATGTTCAACTGTTATGCCCTCCGCCATCAGTAGGGAAACGATGCTCTAATACTAATGCAGCTGGTCCATCTGTTGAAAAGCAGGTCCACAACGCTAAGGCTCAAAGCGAAACACGTGCCTGCCATAAGCTATTTTCCCGCTACCGTCCCCAATTCACAGATCAAGAACTCCAACAACTCTCTGGAGAGTATCCTGTTTTGTATGCCATTGTTCATTATTCTAGTTTGTTTACAAGTGCTTTGTGGTTAGTAACACTGAATGGTGCATTGGTTTTTATCACAAATCATGCCCTTAACATTGTGATAGTTCAAATGCCAATATTACTCCTTTGTTTGAGAAAGTGTTGAGTGCTAGTGATACAGGGAAGATAGGTCGATTGGTGCTGCCAAAGAAATGTGCAGAGGTTAGTCCATATGCTTTTGTACTAACTAAACGTGTGATATGAAGATCTTTGATTTTGGTAATTGTATACATAGTGACAATCTAATTTGTTTATGGTTCTTGTACAGGCTTACCTGCCTCCAATTTCGCAGCCCGAAGGCTATCCACTTGTCATCCAAGATTTGAAGGGAAAGGATTGGGTGTTACAATATAGATATTGGCCCAATAATAATAGTAGAATGTATGTTTTAGAAGGAGTCACTCCCTGTATACAATCAATGCAGTTGCAAGCTGGCGATACAGGTAAATGACATTTGCCACTTTAAAAATTTAGATTTATTCTGGCATTTATTTCTTTATTTTTAATGGTGATCCTCATCTTATATTTTAGTTGCTCATTCATTATGTTGGTTCAGTGACATTTAGTAGGTTGGAGCCTGAAGGAAAGCTTATCATGGGATTCAGAAAAGCTTCACTTGTATCTCCATCTCACAAGGTAGGTCTACTTTTGAACAGTTAAATGATGCATGTTAGGTCTAATCCGTTGTCGAATATATTACAAGAGTATCTTTGGTTCTAATTATTTAGCTATTACTTATGAATGAGTCAGTTTGGGATGTGTTTTATTTCTATTAGCTCACCTGTTAATCACTAAAAGGGTAATAAGGGAACAGCTTAAATGGGTAAAGGCGTCCAATGTGTCATTTTGATTCTTGAAAGCTACTAAATAACTTTTTTTTGTTAACAAAATATTTGTTTTCCTGTTAAGTGTTTAGATCTGACCCAAACTGACTTGTATGACCTATGGCTTAACCCGTCTGACCCACATAATTTTCCTTAGAATGAAGCTATATTTAAGTTCTACGTAATGAAGTTGGTCTAATGCTCCTCATTGATGGCAGGGCAATGAAACAACAAACACAAGGGTTTCCGCACATGAAGAAACACTAACTGATAGTAAGACGAGAAATTTAGATGGCAAATGGTCAGAAGTTGATAACATTTGTAGTCATGCTAAAAGGAAGAAGGGTGGTAAAATGTGTTCAAATAGTAAACACCTTAAAGTCATGGAAGAAGAGATGCTTCAACTCAATGTCAGTGTGGAACAAGTTCAAGGATTGTTACGACCGCCTCTTACTAATTCTTCATCCATTGTGTTAATTGATGGTGTTGAAATAGAGGTTTTTCAGGTAATAGGCAGCTACACATTGCAATTCCGGCCTATGTAATGTCATATTTTTTAATTGTCCAATCCAGAATATTTAGTTGAAAAGAAAACAATTCGAAAGTTGCAAATATTGTATTTTCAGTGCATACAAGCCTCCTAAATCACTTTACATAAGATATTAGATTAATATTGTAACAACATCGTTTCCAATTATAATTTGTGCACTAATTATTTATTAAAAAAGTTAGACGTGGACAAAAGGTATTGTGTCAAACCCACCTGTTTATACCAGAACATAAAATTCCCCATCTTGATCAGATGTCAAAATCATGATAGCAGCATCCTCTTTTTTAGTTTTGACGAGATTGTTAAATGTAACAGGAGGCGCCTGTTTTAGGGAGTCCTACAGAATTTTCAACCGACAATGCTAGGTAAGTTGGCTTCTAAGATACTGAATGAATTTTTCGTTTTGTTATACCAAGAGTTTGTACATTCATTATCTGCCATATTTGGCTACCAGATCTCTCTGTTTAAAGGAGGAAGAACCGACACCAGAACGTCTTGATCATATGCTTCCCATGATTAATCACGGTATAAGTCACTTCTAACCAATATTTATGGATTTCTTGTATAATTTTGCTAATTTATCTGCATGTGTTGAATAATCAGAAAATCCAGAATCAGGCAACACCATTAAAGGCCTTTTTGCGCTTGATGACTTGACAGACCATGATGGGAAGGCCATAACAAGACACCCCCACCATAAAGATGGCTGCGCGTGTGTCATCTGCATCCAGCCGCCAAGTGGCAGTGAACACAAATCTAGTTGCACTTGTAATGTCTGCCTAGCGGTGAAGCATTCTACTCCACCACCCCCAATGATGCAGACACAGTCAGACAAACAGGTTGGAAATTCAGTGCAGAATCCAACTCATTTGTTGTATGCTGACATCATCCGCTATACCCAGATGCGAAATACTCAAAGTAGTAACGCGGAACACAAAACAGGGGTTGGTCAAAGATTTGAAAATGATCTGAATAGAGAAAAAACATCCAATTCGTCTTTCAAAAGTCAAAATATTGACCTGAATATGCAACCCGAACGGGAAGAAGAACCTTCTCCAGTTTCAGATTCCATAGGGATAATGACATTAGTTCAAGAATCGACCCAGAGATACATGAAGCTGCATAAGCTATCGATCAATGGTGTCACTGATGGAAATGACAAAAATCATGATTTATAATAGGTACCATTTCTGTTATTAGCTAATTTGTTCCGGATATCGATGGTGGTTGGTGGTGGTGGTGTTATGTGAGTAGTTCACCTGGCTGATCTTCCTTAAGAAAGAAGACATCATTAGAGCTTTGTCAAGTTTTTTTTTAATCATCGTAAAAGCCAACTCATGACATGCTCTAGATTCATCGAAGTACATAATTTTTCGGTGTAATTAAACCCTTTTTAGTTTTAAAAGCCATTAGATTTTAACTTCAAATCCTGAAGACTTTTCTATGCATCAAATGTGTAGCATATTATACATGAGCATACCCTTTTATGTTCATGAAATAAATGTGGTTACTAGCGAACTACCCGAAACCAAAACAAGTCCATTTGTCTGGACTGTTTGAGATCCAAATGGTTCGGTTCACTGTTAGGTTTTGATATTCGAACTGGGAAATTGTTGTGTAGACTGACCTGGCCTCATAATTGCATTTGAATATAATAACATTTTTTTAATCCTCTGTTACTGAAAATTATTAAACTGATTAAATGCAAACGAATTATGTGCCCACAAACAATAGGAGACATAAAAAAAACCTAATCGTGTATTTATCATCACTATATGATCTGAGATTCTATTGATTATTATCTATAAATCTCCTTTTCATTGTATTATCATATTATTATTTGGCAATCAAAGTATCTATTAAATAGTTTAAACGCAACTAATGATTAATTAAATATCATTAATTCAAATACATGGAGTAGTAGTGAAGCTATTATATTCGTGGAAGCATCCCCTTTTTCATTCCAACAATTATGTTGTATGTCTTCTAAGGCACTTGGCCATACAAGAATGAGCATTTTCACATGTCAACATTGACACTTGATCTCTCTTCTCCTACCACCTTTGAATAACGACCATAACTAATACATGGACCCGCTGGTACTTCACCTTATTTACAATAATGTTCATCACTCTAAACGTAAATGATTAATAATTCTAGAAAATTTTGTGAACTGCCTTGCGTGAATCAAACTTCCCAATTGTTACATGAAACAAGCAACTTGAGGACGCTCTTATGTTTTAGAGATGGTTTTCATAACCGAATCTAATTTTATTTTATTTTATTTTATTTTAAATGTTTCATGGTTGCTATTGTCGTCCTATCTTTATTCAAGATGTAGAAAATGACATGAGGTTTAGCCGCATCAAAGTGTGTTGAAAATATGTTATTTCATAAGTGGTTGAGGGTTGAAGTCTTATGAAAAACAAAATGAATGGATTTAAAGATATGATTAGTAAATGTGGGTTACCACCTGTAAAAAAACTCAAAACTAGATGTCTAGATGCATGTTTTGCATGAAATGAATAGAAAATGTGAGTTACCACTTGTAAAAAACTCAAAACTAGATGCATATTTTGCATGAAATGAATAGTTTTGATGAATAAAGTTACATCATACATGTCGTTGAGGAATGACTAATCCAACTTCATATATAGTTGCACAATTATTTGATGAATAATGTTGCACAATTATCCAGCATATAAGACCATTATTTGCATAGAATATGTTACTGCCAAAAGCCCATGTCAACAACATAATTTATGGCGACTTGATTTACAAATACTTTTCACACCTAACTTTCAAGAGATTTATAGCAGAAAATCGGTGAAAGTAGAATTTGAAACTAAATCTTCTTCTATAAAAATCAAATTCTTGTCACTACATCGCCTTTGAAGGTTACAAACATGTGTTTCTCAACAAATATTTGTTTTTCTAATAACTGTTTATAGACTTTATAATGATAACTATGAGAAAAGATGAATTATCAGCTGAAAAGGTGGAGGAAAAGTAGCAACACTTTTAGGACAAACATAATACATTTTGAAGAGCTCCTTTTAATTACAGAAATAATGAGGCTTTTTCTCTGCTTTTTATTAATATCTATAAATGCTATAGAAGAATGCCACCTTACATTGCCAAAATTTAAAAGCTAGCGTGTTTTTCCTACATTCAATATAATGTGTAAACTATACTTTTTTGACATATTATTCAATTCAATTATGGAATTTTAGGGTGTAACACTACAGCTGATATAGAAAACTACCAAACATGACACATGGTAAAGAAAAAACTACCAAATAACCAACCAAAAACACAAGAAAACAAAAGAATGGCAATGTATTATGTATTAAAATACTATTATATTATATATAAAGAAGTCAATCAATCATTAGTAATCAATCAACTTTGCTATGTTTCATGAGTTGTTTTCTGGGTACCTAAAGAAAGAAGGATAAAAGGGTAATAATAACCATACAAAAATAAGTTTGATAATTTCATTTCTGTTCTCCTCACATCTTTCCTGTTGATCAATGGAGAAGATTATTGGGACACGTGCAAAGATCACAGCCCTCCCTTCTTCCTCTGTCATTAATCCACACAAATCTCATGTTTAGTAAGCAATCAAGATTTGACAACTCATGTTGTCATGTTATTGGTTTATAACCAGAAAACAAATACTTATTTTGGCTACAATTCACCCAATTATGTTATTAAACAAAATGGATGTATCTTTAACAATACTTTAAAATAATAATAAACATTATAGATTATTAAATGTAACCGTAATATATTTTGAGTATAAAGAAAACCAATTACGTTAAGACGCGTGGCAAGGTTTACAACATTGAACCATGTCTAATCGGCTCAAGATTGGTAGCACGTTTGTGCGGAAACAACCTAGTTTTGCACAAAATAATCCATTGGATTTTCTTTATCAAAGATTTATGACCAGTTGATGTTGTTTTTCAAAAACAAATCATGATACATTTAAATCAATAACAACTTTAGTATGTAATCAACGTACATGATTGGTTTTAAGAAAAGGAAATCTTACAAACTCATTATTCCAGCAAATTGTACACTCCATTAATTAAAGTACTTGGTTATTCAACATTGATGTTATGTTTTTACATACATTCAAATCATCTTACAATCTGATAAAAAATATATTAAACAGAATGATCACATGTGAGGAAAAAGGAAGAAAAAGAACATTTAGATCAAAATACAGAAAGCATTATTGTATGTGTATTCAGTACATCACATATGATATATGATGATGGCAAATATATTTTGCAGTATATTACAAATATTCTAAACAATATAAAAGAAAATAAATAAGGATATAAAGCATCCAAAAATGCCAAAACTTATTTTCAAGAAAACCCATGTATAACAACAAGAATATTAAGATCATATGCATATACATGTATCATGTAGCATGTATATACACTATGATATATGCATTTGCATACTGTTAACAGATGAAAAATGATCAAGAATTCTATAAAGATTCAACAAGCCATACAGCTGCACAAGTGTCTATGCTTCTGCTCATTATTATCAGAAAATGTCAACATGCATAGATTTAATCACTAATAACAAATGATCATTCAATACACATACATACATACATATATGTATGCATGTATATACATACATATCCATACACACCCACAAATATATAGATACAAGATGGCTATAAATGAATAAGAGACTTACAAATTTTGTTGAGGAAGAAGAGATTCAAGAAGGTAGAGGAGTAAAGTGAAGGTTAAAGAAGAAGAAGAAGAGGTGTTAGGGGTAGGGGTGGGGGTGGGGGGGGTGGGGGTGGGGGTCGGGGGGGGGGGGGGGTATGTGAAGGCGTGTAGTTTGTTAGGTAGCTGGGCTGGATGACAGAGGTTGCGTGTGGGTGGCTTATATATAGCTGGCCTCATTCACAAAGTCAAGATTACTGATTTCAGATCAATGTACGACATTTACTTCGAATTGTACAAGTCTTTGTAGCGTTATATCTTTGGAGTTGGGAAATATTACTTTGGTAAAAGAGAGATGTAAGTATATGTTATCTCTATTATATATTTTGCTTATGTCATCCCATCCCTTTATCCGGATTTTTATGCATATTTAATATTTATATCGTTTAGTCAATTCATTTGGTTTTCTAATCTTATTTTGTACAAGTTATTACACCGTTACAGCGCATGAAAAACATAATAAAGTGACAAGTAAATAAAATACTTGAATTTAAAAATAAACAAATTTACTTGAAGTGGTTGATTTTAGATTTACGATGGTGTAAAATTACAATAATTTAATTATTGGTGTAAAATTACAATAATTTAATTATTGAATAAAATTTAAAGTTATTGTAGCGAGTTTTCTTTTGAAATCATATTATAAATAATTTTAAATAAATTATTTATTTATGCACGATTATTCTTGTTCTTTTCTAAAATGAGGAATAGTTGTTATACTAATAACTTTCTTTTTCTGTATACAAACAACATGGTGCGTAACAGTGAGTATGATAGGAACATAACTTGAAACGATTACTAATAGTTGGTTGGGAGCGTGTTTTCTCACATTTTTTTTAATATAAAATCGACTTTCTATCACTAAGACTGTCCCCATCGTGGGGCCCTTGGCCGGCCCGTCACCAACGTGAACCGCGCCCGCCGGAAGGGCGGCGATGGGGGAGACGTCCGGTAGGGCATCCGCCCTTCCCCAAGGGCTGCTCAAAAATGGTGGTGGTGGGCCCCACCTCTTTAAAATTAAGAGTAAATTATCATTTTCGTCCCTGTGGTTTGGTGAAAATTGTCACTTTCATCCAATAGTTTATTTTTTTACATCTGGGTCCCTGTGGTTTACAAATCTTGTCATATTCATCCAGTTCGTTAACTCCATCGAACATTCTCCGTTAAATGAAGGGTATATTGGTCATTTTACATATATGTTTTATTTTTTATTTTTTTAAACCCCATTTAATATATCCCCTTTAAATAAATAGCTATTTTAGTCCCTGTGGTTTGGACATGTTTGCCAATTCAGTCCAAAAATCCCACCACCTTGGCATAAAACACCATATCACCACCACCCGTGATGGAACTACCATGTAGATGTAGGGTACAAATAACCCACACAAGACCAGGTACCCGAACCTGAAAGCCCGGACCATGTGGGCGAAACGGGTAAGCCAGCAGGACATGTGCCCCACATTTAATTATATCGGAATCACCCCAATCATAACCGATAATTCAGTAACGGTCGGAGAATATAAAAGGTAATGGATTTGTCGGGGATTAATCCCTGTAAATCAGCACACTATTGCAGCAGGCAAACACTATAAATACCAGGTAAGGAGGATCGAGATCCTCACAAAAGAATACACACAAAAGCTCCCCCTTAATTATCCTTATCACATATTTCCATTCAACCAATACTTACTCTCACGCCGGAGGGTCGTTCCAGGGATATTTCCCCTTTGGAACGCCTTAACTGGTGTTGTTTTCATTGTGCGTAGGTGTGAAGCTTCAGAGAGCATCGGTAAATCGAAGTTCAACAAGACCGGAACCATCTAGAGTTGGACCTCGTATTTACACACCACACCACCACCACGCCGCAAAACCACCACCACTTCATCAGAAACACCAAATCATTACCACCACCCTATCATAAAACCACCAACACCACACCAGACGGGCACCACCACCACACATTAGATCTCCACCACCACATATTAGATCTCCACCATCACACACTAGATCACCACCACCATGTAGACCCTAGAAACAAACCGTTAATCTCGAACTTATAACAAACCCCTTCGAAAACGTATATGGAACCCTTGAAAACGAGTATTGTAGAGGTATTAGTAGGGTTTGATATGCATTTTCGAAGTAGTATGTTACAAGTCCAATATTGATTGTCGATTTATAGGGTTTACATGGTAGCGACGATCCAATGTGCGTGGTGTTGGTGGGCGCTCTAGTGTGGTGTTGGTGGCTTTGTGATGGGGCCGTGGTGGTGGTTCGGTGGTTCTTGTGACGGGTAGTGGTGTGGTGGTTATTTTTGGACTAAATTGGCAAATACGCTCAAACCACAGGGACTAAAATAGCAATTTATTTAAAGAGTATATATTAAATCAGGTTTAAAAAAAGAAAAATAAAAACATATATGTAAAATGACCAATATACCCCTCATTTAACGGAAATTTTGGATGGAGTTAACGGACTGGATGAATATGACAAGATTTGTAAACCATAGGGACCCAGATGCGAAAAAACAAACTATTGGATTAAAGAGACAATTTTCACCAAACCACAGGGACGAAAATGACAATTTACTCTAAAAAAATTTAAGTATAGTATTTTATTAAAATAATAATTTAAGTATAGTATTTTATTTAATCAAATAAAAAAAAATTCTAATATTTTTAAATCACAATTATTTAAGTATTCACTTGATCATTTGATATTTAATTTCATTATTAATTTTAATTAAATATATTTACAATAACTCAAAATATATTTATTTAAAGTAAATTAAAAATGAAAATATGAGGTGGAAAAATAAATGTGTTTGTAGAAAGGATGGTGTTGGAGGGAAAAAGTGTTTGTGGAAAGAATGAGTGGATTTGAGTGGAAAGCTGATGTGACATGCTGATTAGGACTTTTTATGAGAAGTATGAGCTGTAGCGTTGTGAACAGTCTAACCATATAATTATCTTTCTCACGTGTGGTTGTGACAGTTCTCCCCATGCTTTCATTTACAACTTGTGAATTTTCAAAGGTTTTGCCTAAATGTGTAATGAATTTTCAACAATATACTTTCTATATGAAAATAAGCGAATATTATTGATATAACAATTTCAAAACAAAAATATCACTTAGAAAAGCACATGCAGGAAAACCCCTAGTTTTTTTTATTTGTTACATCTCTTTTATGGTTTTCACATCAATAATATATCATATATTAACAACAAAAGATAAATTTATTCGTTCAATTTGGCCCTTTCATGAAGATGTACATTGAAAATTAAGGGAAACTAGAATTGAGGCCCGCGTGATGCGCCATGTTTGCAAACTTCGTTACTTGCGTTTTGATGATGAGATTAACGTGTTTTGTACATATAAAGTTGTGACAATTCAGTTATGGACATTGAAGCATAGATAAAAGAGTATTATATCTTATAAATTGCAGCGGAACAACAGTAATATTGAAATGAAAATTTTGTTAAAAAAATAATAAAAAAAATATAAAGTAAGAAAATATAAAATAGTAATTTTAAAAACAAATACAAAAAAAAAGTTTCTTTAATATCTTTAATAATGTGAGGAAGAGTTAAATAAAGAAAAAGAAAACACCAACCTTTATAATAAAGGTATAGTATTAAGGGAAATGGGTGAACTTAGCCTCTCCCGTTTGAACAGTGTGTGATCATGTGTTAATTTAAAAGACGAGCTTTATAAAAAAATGTTTAGATACTGGCTATATGTAATACATTTTAGAGTAAATTACCATTTGCATTCTTGTGGTTTGGTGATTTTGACCATTTGCATCCCTACAGTTTAAAAATCCTCATATACACCCTAACGTTTCATTTTTGTTCCCATTTGCATCCAAATTACTAACGACGTTAAATAATTCAGTTAATTTTTTATAAAATGACGAAAATGCCCTTAAAACCCCTAACCCACTACCCTTTTTTTCTCTCTCGCTGGAGTCAACACCTCCATCACCCACCCACCACCCGTCCACCCACCCACCACCCGTCCACCACCCGTCCACCCACCCACCACCCGTCCACCACCCGTCCACCCACCCACCACCCGTCCACCACCCGTCCACCCACCCACCACCCGTCCACCGCCACCGCCACCGCCACCGCCGCCACCGCCCCCGCCGCCACCGCCGCCACCGCAAACTCTCTTTCTCTCTCTCATTCTTTCTCAAACATAAACACACACATATTCTCTCTCTCATCACTCTATCACCACCACCATTTCCAGCGGAGGAGGTACGTGGTGGCGCCACCGCCTCAAATCCCTCAACTTCTACCCCCAAATATCCCACCACCACCAAACACCTTACACTCCACAAAAAAGGGGATATATTCTGCAAAAGATCACATGTTGGTTTTTCACCCTTAAGAGATCAAACATAAATGGGTGTTCATCGCTTCATCACGTCACTAAACAGCAATCAAAACCACAAATCTAACATGAAAATTCAATCGATAACACCAAAAAAACAACTCAAACACCAATTAGATCATCACAAACTCACAGTTTCTTTGAGCCCTTCACCATGTAAATCTTGAAGAATATCAAGAAACTTATCCAACAACAAAGCATCATACCCAATCAGCTTATCATCCTCCGACTGTCTTATGCCCAGGCACCAAAAGCCTCAATTGCGCATCAATTGACGCCAATTTCTCCAAATTCCGATTCGCCATTCACCACACACACTCTTTACCGAAACTATCAAAAACCTAAAATCTTTAAAAGTCAGTGGATGTATCACAACACACTGATCAAAGTAAGAATCTTGAAAGCAACCCCTGTGCAAGAAACAAAATTGGTACCTGATTATTGGTGGGTGCGAGTCAAAACTCAAACGATTCAAGGTTGTGGGCATGAGGAAAGCAGGAGCTGTAAGAAGAAACAAAGGAAGATTTTGTACCATGGGATACGGCAGCGACCGTGGGGCAAATGGGCGGCTGAGATTCGTGACCCGAGGAAAGGGGTTAGGGTTTGATTGGGTACGTTCAACACAGCGGAAGAAGCTGCTAGAGCTTACGATAAAGAAGCTGCTAGACCTACGGTGGTGGTGTTGACGGTGTTGATGGTGTTGATGGTGTTGATGGTGGTGGTGATGGAGTGATGAGAGAGATAGAGAGAATGTGTGTGTGTGTTTATGTTTGAGAAAGAAAGAGAGAGAGAGAAAGGGAGTTTGTGGTGGTCAAAGGAGAAGAAGAAGATGACGTGGATGGTCCCATTAAATTGTATCACGGGCATTTTCGTCATTTTATAAAAAATTAACTGAATTATTTAACGTCGTTAGTAATTTGGATGCAAATGGGAACAAAAATGAAACGTTAGGGTGTATATGAGGATTTTTAAACTGTAGGGATGCAAATGGTCAAAATCACCAAACCACAAGGATGCAAATGGTAATTTACTCTACATTTTATTGTCCGGGCCTTTCCACACCATAATACTTTTTATTTAGATATTAAATAAAATTTTAGAATTTTGGATGTTCTTCAAACAATTTGTTTCAAAATCAACCGTGTTTAAAAAACATATCATTTTTAAAAAAAATTCTTATTATAACTTCAAATTATAATTATTTTCGTTTCATAATTTTTTTAACTTATGTATTATATTATTTAGTATATTTTTTTTGATGTTTTAGAAAAAAATCTTATTTTATAAAAATAATATTTTTTTTAAAACTACATTTATAGAAAAATCTCTTTGCTTATATATTTAATAATACATTTTAAATAGAAAAAAATTAAATAATATCATTAATTAGTAGTTTATGTAATCATTTAATAAAAGAGAGAAACAAAAAAAATATTAGATTTGGATAGTTTAGAATTGTATCATGTGTTCTCATAAAACTTTTGTTTATTAGTATAGATAGATAGATTCATCAGTAAATTACCGTTTGCATCCCTGGGGTTTGGTGATTTTAACCATTTACATCCCTACAGTTTAAAAATTCTCATATACCCCCTAACGTTTTATTTTTGTTCCCATTTTCATCCAAATAACTAACGACGTTAAATAATCCAGTTAACATTTTATGAAATGCCAAAATTGCCCTTAACTCACATCCTCTTTTAACTCTTTTTCTCTCCCATCACACACACACTCTCGACTCTCTCTCTTTATCTCTCTCTCTTCCCTCTTCTCTCTCGCTTAAACACACAAAGACACTAGTCACTGCGATTTCCAGAATAAACTTTTAAAAAACAGAGCGATGTCTGGATACAGAGGTGAAGTTGAGTATGATACTTGTTCAAATTGGTTCTAATCGGTGATTTTGGTGTCGGTAAATCCAATCTTCTCTCCAGATTCACTAGAAACGAGTTCACTTTAGAAACAAAATCCACCATTGGTGTCGAGTTCGCCACCAGGAGTCTTAATGTTAATGGGAAGGTCATCAAAGCTCAGATTTGGAACACTGCTAGTCAAGAAAGGTCAACCCCTTTTCTTTTTACATGAAATTAATCATACCCTTTTCAATTTGCTGCAAAATATGTTTGCTTTTTGCTAGTATGATCTCGAATTCTTAGGGTTTGGGGTTTCTTCCTGGTGTATTGTTTAGATTTGGTGTTGTTAAGCTTTAAGTTTAAAGGGTTTGATTTGATTTCTAATTATATATTAAAGGGTTTGATTTGATTACATATACAGATAGACAAAGGGTGTTGTGTATGAACAAAGAACAATTAGAGTAATTACGGGTGAAGCCGTTGTCAGCGAGATTGTTGTTGTGGGTTTCAAGATCTCGACGCCGGTGAACCCATTTCCGGTGAGATTGAGTTGCTGTAGCACCGGTAAGTACTCATTTTTGACACCACTCCGTCACCAAAACCTACACCGCCTCCACCGCCGACCGCAACCACAACCCACACCGCCTCCACCTCCGACGCCGGTGAAAAAGAGTTAAAAGAGTGCGGAGTGTGTGTGTGTGTGTGATGGGAGAGAAAAAGAGTTAAAAGAGGATGCGAGTTAAGGGCAATTTTGTCATTTCATAAATGTTAACTGGATTATTTAACGTCGTTAGTCATTTGGATGCAAATAGGAACAAAAATAAAACGTTAGAGGGTATATGGGGATTTTTAAACTGTAGGGATGTAAATGGTTAAAATCACCAAACCTCAGGGATGCAAATGATAATTTACTCTAGATTCATTAATGGATCGCAGCATTAAGAATAAGCTTTGCTATTATCTTGATTTTATAAAAAAATAAATCAAATATCAAGACCAAAATCAAAAATCAAGCCCAATATGCGTGCAGGCCGCTTGGTTGACAAATGACAATAGGCCCAAAGTCAATAAAGCCCATTTTGTACACAATCCACTCTAGAGTCCGATCAAGTGCGTCACCGGTCACGCACTCACGCACATAAATTTATTTCAGTTTTGGGCAATTTTGAAAAAGTTAAGCTAATCTTTGGATTGATATTTTAGGCTAAAACTTAAATTATTTTCATATGATAAAAAATTGAATACAACACATTCACTTCCGAATTAACCTGATTAGTCTAACTAGAAATTAAGACCTCGCGCGCTGTCGTGTGTCTCTTTTGAATTTGTTTTTTTTATAATATTGAGATCCTTGCATTGCAACATGTAAAAAAAAGGTATATTAAATAACAAAAGAGTAAGCGTCTCAGATCAAACCCTAAAAAAAAGATAATAAATAGTTAAAACAAATTTTTTGAAATATTAAGAAATTTTTGTATTAAGCATTCCTCAAAAGAGTTTAGAAGCCCAAAAACATACGGTCCATACCTCATCTCATCATTAGGAGACCGCCAATCGTTAGAAACCCAAATAAAACACTAACGTTGCCTGAGAAACAAAATAGAACAATAAAAAAACCTGAACACAAGATTTCAAACTTCCTCTAAACAAAAAATGCATTCAACATCGTTGATCATTCCAATTGATTCTGACATTGACAATATACAACACGTTACACAATGCGTCAACGATCGAGCGAAGGATAATTTGGATCGAGAAGAAAGCAAATTTAAACAACAATCAACAATCTCAAACTAACAAACTCAAACCGATAGCAACACAACACAACACAACAGGAAAAATAACTAAGAGGTTGTTTGGCAATATCTGAATCAGCCTCTTAATGATTCAGATGTCTGAATGATTCAGCACTTAATGGTTAAGACTACTTGTTTCACGAGCAAATGTCTGAATGGTTAAGCATTATACTAATGCTAAATGATTAAGAGGTTTAATGCTAAATAGTTAAGAGATCTTATCTGAATTGGTCAGACATTTGCCTTTGAATAGTTAAGCGATATAATAGTTCTTAATGATTCAGACCTCTAAATGGTTCAGCACTTAATGATTCAAACCTCATATTGGTTCAGCACTTAACCATTCAAAAATTATTAAACAGACCCTACGAAAAAAAGATCGGTCAAACAAAAGTTTGATTATTGCCTTTGATCGTCATAGGGAGTCGTCGTTTTAAACCAAAATCAATTGGGATGGCAATGATTTTGTGAGGTGCGACTGAGGATTTAAAGTTTTTTAAAGGATCCACCAAAAAACCGTATCATATTCATCTCTCTAATGGCTTATAAACCCAAAAGATCCAAAGGCACACCTTTTTATTTAGTTGATGACTTATCTTTAAAACTCCATTGATGACTTTTGTTCGACTGATATAATCCAGACTTTGAAAGTAGAAGACGAAGCAGTGAGCTGGGGATTCATCGGAGAAGACGATGTGGCATGCGTCATTTGAAGCCCCCAACACTTTTATGATCAGAAGCCAACTCTTTGATTTTGTTGGTGGGATATCTTCAAGTGTTAAGAAATTTGCAAAGAAGATTCTAAGAAGGGATTCTCTAGAACAACAAAGAGAGAGATAGAAACAATGTCACATATATGAAAAGAAAAATAAAAAAAAAACTTGCTTCATTAGTAGCTTGTACCATATGCTAAACCGACATGTTTCTTTAATAGTATATATAATATGCACTATAAATATACAATTTAGATGCTGATATATGTGTGTACGTGCATGCTTGTATGTGTTATGAACAGAGAGAGAAAGAGAAAGCGCACGCTCGTCATATAAGCGGCTACCAGAGCTTGCTTCAGGTAGAGCTATTCACAATCATTGGCTCAAAATACCAACAAGGTCTGACAACCAAGAACCTATCAAAACTAGCAGGTATATTGTCATCTCGATGTTTTTTTCCAGATTTTTTTTTGAACCGCAAATTTTATTATCACCAGGAATGCTAGCAAGATGCTATACAACCAATCTTCTTACATTACATTGTGGAAATCGAACTTGCACCAACTCTCCCAATCTAAATTAACCTTTGCTCTATTTCTGATCCAAACATAAGCTTTATCTCTTCTACGAGACCATCAATTAGCACTTCTTTGTTGGAGAAGATAAGCTTGTTTCTAGTTTTCCATATTACCCAGCAAGCAATTAGGAGCACAGATTTGATCAGCTTCCTCTTAGTGTCACTAGTGTGAATATTGTTGTGTAGATCCAATACATCTCTTGTTGAGAAAGCGTAGATATAAGAATGCCACACCACTGGCTAACTAATTGCCAAATGGAGGAGGCTACTATGCAACCAGTGAAGAGGTGATCCATCGATTCTTGACTATCACCGCAAAGCCGACAATCTAAGGATGGGATTCGGATGCTTCTTTTATGTAGTTCCATCAATGAGGGCAATCCGTTTTTCTCCGTGCGCCAACCAAATAAGTTAACCTTGAGAGGTAGCCACTTGTTCCATTCAAAAGCCCAAGGAATGTGAGGGTAGCGTTTTTTTATTTAAGCTGCATTTGACAAAATTAACAGTGAAAAATCCACTTTTATCCCCACTCCAGGACCATCGATCTAAGCGATCCGAAAGGGTTGAACCCGATATCAAATTTTGGAGAGATTGCAGGCTAGATTCTTCATCGGCGTTTAGGTTTCGAGTCCAACTCCATAAGCTGGGAGTCGACCGAGAGGTTGTACATAACCTGTTAGCAACCACGCAAATCTTTTGGGATTCGAGGCGATAAAGGTCAGGGTAAACAAGTGCAAGTGGAGACTGGCCAATCCAGTTATCTAGCCAAAAGCGAATTTGGTTTCCCGACCCAAGGTGTCCGTGAAGCATTGTGAGCTTGAGATGGCAGTGGGATTCTCCTAGCACATGGTCAACTTTCAATATGTTTCGCCAAACTCCATACAAATTAGGTTTACATAGAATGGATGCATTGCTTTCTGGAGAGTAACGAATAGCCAAGATTACTTGATTCCATAAAGCATTAGGTTCAGTTCGGAACCTCCACCACCATTTGGCTAAGAGTGCTAAGTTCATATCCCGAAGGTGTCCCAGTCCAGTTCCTCCAGTGTTTTTTTGGAGTGACCACATTTTCCTTCTCATGGATTCGAGCTTATCGATGAATTTCGGGGCGGGGGGGGGGGGGGGCTTTATATAGGGAGAAGAAGTGGGTAGGCTGTCAAGAACCGATTTTAGAAGAGCGACCCTTCCTCCCATAGATAATGAGTTGGCCTTCCAATTCGATAGCCTTTTCTCAAATATATCCACTACCGGAGCCCAGCTGGTAGAGCGGTTCATGTTTGCACCCACCTTAAGGCCTAGGTAGTCAAACCGAAGGAGCCCGCCTTACAATGGAGGGGAGCTGTCATTTGGGCGATTGCTTGGGAGTTGATATTAATACCGAATAATGTAGATTTTTTAGGATTCATGCGTGGACCCGAAACCAGTTGGAAACAGTGTAGATTTTTTAGGATTCATGCGCAGATCCGAAACCAGTTGGAAACAACGCATTAGCTGCGCTATGTTGTGAATATTAGAGTTGGTCCATTCTCCACATATAATAACATCGTCTTCATATTAAAGTGAGACAAGACAGGACCCCCATTGGGTATTTGTATTCCATGAATTATTCCCAGGCTAGTTGCTTTTGATATCATATAAGAAAGAGCTTCCATGGCTAGGATGAAGATGTAAGGTGACAACAGGTTACCTTGCCTTACTCCCCCTGGAGGAATAGAATTCGGAAGTGGGAGAGTCGTTGACTAAGATAGAAGAACGAGAAAAGGCCAATATTCCTCGAATCCAATCTCGCCAGATAACCGGGAAATTCATTTGAGAAAAGTTCCAACTTAAGCAATCGAATGCCTTATCCAGATCCATTTTGAGAATAAACGCCTTTAGCTTGGATCTTTTGAGCCACGTGATGGTTTCATTTAAGACTAGCGAACCATCAAGAATATTACGGTTGGAGACAAAAGCCGACTGGTTCTTGGATATAAGAGGTTCTATCACCAACTTTAAACGATTCACGAGGACTTTGGACACCACTTTTTCAATGCAACCAATAAGAGAGATTGGCCGGAAGTCAGAAAAAGAGGAATTGTCCCTCTGGGGACCAGAGCAATGAAGGAGGAAGCCCAACCCGAATCCGAAATCCCGTGGTTATAGTAGTGAGTCATTAGATTTTCAAAATTCTCCTAGAATACCGCCCAGAATCTCTTAATGAAAGCCAGGTTGAACCCATCGGGACCAGGAGCTCGGTCACCATCACAATCCTAGACAGCACGCTTAATTTCCTCCACAGTGAAGGGGGCCGTGAGAAGGTTCCGGTCCAGCTCAGATAAAGTTCGGAGGTTGGGACAAGATAGAGTCGGACGCTGAGAGAGAGGCTAGCTAAACTTGTTCCAAAAAAAAGCTTTAGCTTCTTTAATTCGGGAAGGGCAAGATATACGGGCTCCATTAACCTCTATCCCGGATATTCTTGATTTTTTCAGATAATATGTATTTTTTAAAGTCAGCCCATTTGTGTGAAAAAACACAACCCAGGTTGCATTTATTGTAACAGGATCAGCCGGTCAGGTAAAAATAATTAAATGTAGCTAAAAGAGAAACGAGAGAAACAACTCAAAATTTGTTGAAAGTATATTCTAAGTGTTCGTACTTTCTGAAGTACTATATTCAAAATAATGTGTATTATCCAATAATAGTTTTTGTAAGCATAACTAATATACTTAAAATTTATGTAACTAGATGGAAGAAAAAGTAAAGAACGGTGGTCAATTTTACCTAAACTTACCAGCCTATTTTGCCACATGAAAACTAGAAACCAGTCTCATTCTAACACAAATTATAGAACTTATTTTGACCCATAACCAGTCAGTAAGGTGACGTTATATGACGATCTGTTTTGACCCAAACCCAATCCCGTCCATTTAGAAACTAAAACCATTCTACCCTGCATTATAAAATCTATATTGAAGTGTGCAACTAATCGTATAGCGTTTTTTTTGACCAGAACCCAAACCTGTCCATTTTGTGATGAAAACTAGAAATTAACAAAGCCCAATCTAAACCTGATTATAACATTAATGTTGGCCAATATTCAATTCTGACCTGATAAGATAAAAAAAATATTAGTTGGATGGGGTCAGGAAACATAGTCGCATAAAAAAAGGTTACCTCAAACCTGCCATGCCAAAGGCACATTTTGTTCTTGAGTTTATCTTTATAGCCCTTTATAGCTGGTCTTTCAACCGTTAAGAGTTCAAGTGCCCAATCCTACAAAAAAGAACAACCTTTCAGTACGCGTGTTATTATGTGAATAGACAAAAAACACATTCAAATGTTTTGAACCATCAATCATATACAAGATAAAGGAGGGACATAACGTGTATGGTCTAGAGCCACTTTCATGAGGAAGTGGGACAATTTCACATCCAACATTTTACAATTATCAAGTTGATCATTGAGTGCTTCCAAAACCTTCAGCTATAAAATAGAGATACAAAGGGTGTTAAGTGAGTTGTAATAACATCATTAATTTGTCCTACTTTTGTTTCATACTATAATGTTTCTTCTTATCAATGCCCATCAATCAGATGTCAAACTATAAAACCATATTATAAATTTAGTTTCCGGGATAATGTAATCCCACATGGTCGGAATTTCAATCTTTCAACACTAAGATGACTTCAAACCTACCAGCCAAAGGAGCATCTTGTTCTTGAGTTTATTTTAATAAGAACTTTGAAAACTTCTTCAACTTGAAGTGCTCAATCCTAAAAAAAAACTTTCAGTACATGTGTTATGATGTGAAAAGATCAAAAAATACCTTCAAATGTTTTGAACCATATATGACATTAAGAAGGAAACAGCGCGCGTGGTCTCGAGATCCTTCTCAACTAACCGGCAATCTTCACCATCATGAAGAAGTGGGACCATTTCACATTGAAATTTTACATATTAATGATTTATCGTCAAGTGAATCATCGTTGTTAACATCAAACCTTGGTCGCCATGAAGCTATTTCAATATTATGAAGTGCTTCCTACTTTCACCTACAAAATAGACATACAGGTGTCAAATGAGTTATAATAACATCAATAATTTATCATTTGGTTGTTTCATACTATAATGTTTCTTCTTATCAATGCCCATCAATTAAAGGTCACAAATTATAAAATTTAGGTTGACCCATATATTCAATGTCACGCCGAATAAGATAAAACCATATAGGTCGAGTCGGGAAATTCAGTCACACACCAACATTACTTCAAACCTACCCTGCCAAGCATCTTGTTGAAGAGTTTATCTTTATAAGGGGAAACCTTATCAAAACTCCCTTTGCCTTTCAAATGTGAAAACCTCTTTGCGTTCAAGTGCCCAATTCTACAAAAAACGAACAAATTATCAATACACCTGTTATTATGTAAAAAGACCAAAATACCCTTCAAATGTTTTAACCATATATGAGACTACAAAGCAATGAAGTAGGCAGAACATATGTGTAGGGGCTTGTGTAGTTTGGAGGTACTTCTTTACTAACCGATAATCTTAATTGCCATGAGGAAGAGGACCATTTCACACTTAGATTTTTCATATTTATTGTCAAAGGAATGATTAATATCACATCAAACCCTACTAGCCTTGAAGCAAATTCAACATCTTCAAGTGATTCCAACATTTTCACCTGCAGAAATAGAGAATAATGGTGTTAAATGAGTCATAATAAAATTACTAATTGATCATTTCCTTGTATCGTACTGTCATGAGTTATGACCCTTTTACTTAAAAGTGTGCTGATTTGAGCGTCATTATCAAACAGAAAATATTTTAAGTGGCTAAAAATGAAACAAACTGAAAGCCACCTTGAGTTTATTCAAGCCCTTACAACCTCTTTATCCAAAACAAATACGAGAATTATTTTACTAATACTACTTTTTATAATCATAATTAATTATCGATAAAAGTCCAAGAAAGTGTTGTAAGGAAAACCCCCGTACAACCTATAGTAAAACTTAACTATACTCAAACTTGTTTTGAAGCCACCTAACATGCCCATTTTTGTCTTCTTACCATTCATTTAACCAGTGTTTTATAATTTATTGCATCCTTTTGTTTAAACATTTTAAAAAATACTAGATTAAAATATTGATAGCACTCTTGTAACTTTTAACTTAAAGTCATTTTCATCCTTGGAATCATTTTTATATAAAGTCATCTGGCATCAACAGTCATGCTTTCTTCAACCACACAGTTATCAGTAGCCATGTTGCAATATATCCTGAAGCCATCAAAACCTGAAAATGAAATCAAGAAAACATTTATAATACAGGAGAAATAATAATAATTTAATATTTCGATCATAGGCAATTTTCAGTACCTTCTTTGAAAAGGGTCATGCATATCCTACTATTTTTTCATCGTATTTCAACTCATACAGGGGTGTAAGTGTAAGTATAGCCCACCCCCTAAAAGGCTAAAACTGTATGCGTTTGCTCCTTTGATTTCTACCAAGAACCTAATTGTTAGTAAAAAAAATATTAAAAATAAATGCAAAAACCACTTTTAGTAAATATACTAAAAATAATTGCAAGAATCACCTGTAGCAAACCATATGCTTCAAGCCTTTTGACTTTTACAGTAACCATGCTTGTATTGGCCTCTTCATTGGTTTCGAGTATTATACAAATCAAAACCAAGTTTCTTCCGTCTTTCAAGGCAATCAGCAAAATAATCCTCCCTCACAATAGGTATCTCGACCTCCTGTCAAAGCTCTTATTATTAGCCTATCCCTTAAGTGTTTCAAAACATTCATTTGTTTTAATTTGTATGTTGAGAAATGAAGATGTTATCATAGAGTTCCACTTACTTGAGATAGAGCTGGCAAGTTGGTTAATAGGTCTAAACAGGTTTGGGTTGGAAAGGGTCAGTGTTTTAGTTTTTTCTGGAATGTTCCACTAGTTACACAATCAGGCTCAGAGGAGAAAAATGCAGACTTGCTATATTCGGTTAGAAACCCTTTGCATTGCAAGTACCTCCAGGATAGTGAAGATGTCCAGAACATATAAAAAACATCAACACTGACCAGAAACAACCAAAAGCACATAGAAAAACCATCTTCATGATATGATAATGACTGGGTATGCTAATACATATCATAAAAAAGATTTTATAATATATAAAATAAAAAGTTTACTGTACCCCCAAGAGAGACTGTTATGATTGTTTACACCCCAGATATCCAAGATCTCCTAGTGCCAATGACATGCATGAAGCAATATTTCATGTGTGTGTTTATCATAAAGCATTAATAGGGGGTTTACAGTCATTTTATAGCCGTTAGAAGTCAGATTTACTATTTTAATTGTTTATTATAGCAATAAAAGAGTTAGAAAGGAAAAGAATTCACCAGCGGTCTTGCAGGTCTAGTTCTGCTCCTGATGCATCTTGAATTAGCTTCTAGTATTTCCTTTAACTCGGCTATGGATACATGTATTTAAGGTCATCTATAAGAGCCCATAATTCTTTTATTTGAGCCTCTAACAGATTATGCAATTTAGACGGGCCCAATTCACGCATCTTTGCCTGGAAAAAAAAAATAATTCATCTTAGTCAGATTATGCAATGTAGTCAGATTATTTGTTTCCAATCTTAGCCAACCTCGACTCTTGGTCGCGGTCAATGGTTCATTCACGCATCTTTTATTTGAGCCTCTAACAGATTATGCAATGTAGTCAGATTATTTGTTTCCAATCTTAGCCAACCTTGACTCTTGGTCGCGGTCAAGGTTCCTTTACGTATAGAGCTTCCGTTTGAGGTCTCTTTTCTCCTTTCATGCATCTTTGCCTGGAAAAAAAAAATTCATCGCATAACAGCATAATAAACTCCACAAATTTAGTAAAAACATAGTCTTACTTTCGTGTTAATCTTCCCAACAAAGTGTTTCAATGCCTTCCACATCATAGCAACTACAAGTTGCAACAAAATTCAAGAAATTATTTTTTCTGAAAGAATAGACGTTCAAGGAAAAAAAAAACCATGAATAAACACGTATGATTTTACCTTGTTACACTTTCTAATGCAACGAGCACGCTGCCACATCTGTTCAAGAGACATACATGATTAATCTTTTGTAACAACAATCCATAAGAGTCCACAGTCCACACATGTATAAAACCATCTAGCAACAGCCAGAAAAAGTATTTTTACTAGAATTCCAGTAGAAGGGGCGATACAAGAACCTTGAAAACACTATGAATGAACAACCATTATATGTGCCTGTATGTTTTAACAAACCATTATACCCTTTAAAACGCAAAGTTTCATTTGAGTTTGCAATAATGGAAAAAGATATCCATTGATTATCTGTTCAAAAAACACAAATTCAAATACCTACACACCATAAAATGACCTTTCAAATTTATTTTTACTATAAGCACTCATCAATTAAATGCCTTGAATTTCGTCTCCTCAAATTGCAATGCCACCTTGCAACAAAATTACCACATGTCACAGAAAAGCCCCGAACTAACTGCTAGTTTATAACAGTCACAAATGAATAAAAATCATACCTGTATACAGGCCTCTGCTCTTGCCTCAGTCCCTAGCCCTGAATCATTCAAAATGGGACTTCAATTTTCGGACCGAGAAGGAAAAAGATCTTCATGACTAACCTTATAGTCGTGTATGGAATCCCAGAATCTGCTAGATACTGTTCACCATTTCTCTTTCAAACCTACAAGCAACAATAACATATATATAAAACTATCCCAATTAAAACTTTAAAGTCACTTCATCCATGAATACATGTAGATGAATAGAAGGGATAACCATAAAAAAATGATCATTAGGTTTATCAGTAGCCATGTTCAATAGATCCTGAAGCTAAGTCAATACTTCAGAACCTGAAAAAAAAATCAAGAAAAACTTCATTAATACAGGAAAGATATTAATAAACATGATATTTAATTCATAAGCAATTTCCAAACATTTCTGAATATTACTTTCGCTAAGCTTCTTAAGTGGTGTCTCCGCCATGTTAATCTGAAATTCCATCATTACAGCTCTGCAAAGCTCAATTTTATAAAGAATAAAAGTACAAAAAAACAAATAATCAGCATTAACTTGTATGTTTCCATGTCAAACAACATCTTCATTAACTCTAACGGGGGAGCAAGCTTAACTTTATCTACTTTAAGTTTGTTCTTCTGAACTGGATCATTGTTCACACTACACTCCGATGAAATCAAGCATGTGAGAATTAAGGCAACAAGCTAATGAAACATGACCAAGGAATCTGGACGTAGGCCAGGTGGCAAATTGACCCATTTATCTAAAATGGAATTTGGGTTATATTTAATTCCAACATGGTCAAAGGGGTAGTAATTCAAAAACTTGGCTAAAACTAAAACCAGTAAAAGAGAGAGCTTCATTTCCAAATCTAGATTAATTTCATATCTAACACACTAAATATATAAAAAGCGTCAAGAAAGAAAAAAGTTGTTGTTGGGTTAACTGACATGACCAGTATTAGAAAATGAAATGTTGACAAACCTGTCTAGACCACGTTTTTATTAGCCAGTTTATCGATTTTGACTTTATACGCATATCAAAATCAAGTTTTCTGTCTTTCAAAACAGCCAGTTAAATACTACCCCCTCAAAGCACACTTACTCCCATTCGGTTAGAAACTCTTTGCATTTGTAAGTACCTCTAGAATGGTGAAGATCCCCAGAAGAAAGTTCACACTTGTTTAAACAGCTCCAAAGGGCATCCATCAGCACTGAACAAAAACAATGGAAAGCACACACAAAAAGCATCTTCACATGATATGATAATGACTGGGAATGCCCATACATACCCCAATAAAAATTGTATAAAATAGATAAAAGAACATGATACAACTGTATCCCCTAGAAAGATTGTTATGGTGGTTTATACCTCTAGAACAAGTTATAACTGGTAAATCTTATACCCTAGAAATCAGCCAATGACCCATATCAGGCAAGATAACATGTGTGCCTTAATCATAAAAAGTAAAAATGGGTTTATAGACATTCTGTATCGTTAGAAGTCAATTTTAATCTTTTAATCGTTTAGACTTACGGCGTTGGAAGAGGAAGAATTTACCAGTGGTCTCGCCAGTCTAGTTCAGATCCTGATAGACCTTGTCACCTTGATTATTAGCTTCCAGCATTTCCTTTCACTAAGCTATTGATGTGTGTACTTTAAGGTCATCTTTAAGAGCCTTTACTTCTTATATTTGATGTTTCGCATTAAAAGGATCGTCTTCAATCTTAGTAAACTCGGACTTTTGGTCACCGTCAACAGCTTCTTTACTGCATCTTTGCCTGAAAAAAAAATCAAAATTCATCACATAATAGCATGATAAAACCATACAAATCTAGTAAAAACATAGTCTTACTTTCTGTTAATCTTCCCAACTAAGTGTTTCAATGTCTTCTACATCATCACAATTCACAACTAAAAGTTGCAATAAAAAGTGAGATATTGTTGTTCTTAAAGAATAGATGTTCAAGACAAAAAAAGTACTATGCGGAAGCACATACGATTTTACCTGTCTCGCCACCTTTGGTATGCATATTAAGCATGACTCGACATCTGTTCAACAAGTATAAATGATTAATCTTTTCTAACAACAATTCATATAAGATCAAACATATATATAAAGTCATAAACCCTTCTTGCAAAACCCAGAAAATTCTGTATACTAGAATACCAGTAAAAGGGAGGAAAGAAACTTAGATACACCTCAAAAGAAACCTGCAAAACACAATGAATAAACAACCATTATAACGAGTATGTATCTGTTACGAAACCATTATACTCTTTAAAACGCAAAAATTCATATAAGTTTGTAATGATGCACAAATATATCCATTGATTATCTGTTTGAGAACACAAATCCAAAAAACCCTGATATCAATTTACCTACATATAGGTGCTCCTTACATTCAGTAAGAAGCAATTTGACTTCGGGTGTCAAATTAAAAGGGTTGACGTGGATTAGAAAAGAAGAAAAACCCTAAAATAGCAGCATTAGTACGATACATAAGGATCAACAATACAGAAATAAACCGTAAAATCAAGAGGAAGTTTTTGAACGATTTACAGTCATGAAGCCGTCGAATTGGTGGCTTGAATCGTCTTTGTCGATTGGGTTCTTCCCGATTTTGCACATTCAATCTTCGATGGGAGTCACCATTTTCCCTCTTCTTACCAGTGGTCTCGATGGTTGAAACGAGAAGATTAGCAATGAATATATATAGGGAGATGTAGGCGTTTGATCCTCTCATCATTGTTCTTTCTCGCAAAATCTTTCCGTTTGATACTCGACCGTTTGCCGCAAAATCTTAAAACAATTATGACCAAAGATACGCGATGATGGCAAATATATAGTTTTTATTTATTTATGGCAACCTCTGTATTTTTTTCGTAAATTCTTTGTTTATTTTTTTTAACTAGAAACGATTCTTACTCATATATTACATCAAACTAGTTTTAGTAAATCCGTGTAACGTGAATAAATAAAATATTAAATTGAATAAAAATTATTAATTATAAAATGATAGACTAAAACTGTGATTGAAATTATGTATAAGTAATAGTTATAAGTAATAAAACAATAAAATGATCTTTTTAATTTTTTTTATTTTTTAAAGATAAATTAGACATTTTGTTTTAAAACAACATTAAAAAATTTTTTAAATTTCCTTACTATAAATCCATATTTTAATTATTTTTGTTTTATTAAAAAATTACTTTAAAAACCAATTTTAAAATATTACGTAAAAATAATTTTATTTTTTAGAAAAAAATCTTTTTAGAAAAAACTATCTCTATAGAAATAACATTAATAAAAATTTATCTTTCTTAATTTATTAAATACTAATTATAATATAAAAATAAATAGATAATATTATTAGTAATTATTAAATACTAATTATAATATTATAATATAAAAATAAGTAGATAATATTATTAGTAATTAATGTGATTATTTAATAGGAGAGAGAACCGGAAAAAATTTGATTAGAATTAATGTAGTGCTGACACGTGGCATTAGATGATTCTAAAAAGTGACATTTGACAATCATAGTTACCCTTTTATTAGAGTAGTGAGATTACACCAACATAATATCTTCCTTTTAAGAGACAAAGCCTCTACCAAGTGGGCTAGCCCCACATTGACATAAATTCTTTGTTTTTACCGGATGTAAAGTATTAATAACTTAACATTTCATATTGTATTTCTATTAATCATATCATGTGCATTTAACGTTATTTTTTTATAACATCTTCTTGCTAAAGGTTGCAACTTGTTAGCATAGTTAACAATTTAAAAGATGCATAGGTTGACATGACAAGCTCAAATCAAAATATACCACAAAAAAGAAATTAGCCGTAAGTATTACTTTAAAAACTTGTATTATGTATTACCTTGCAAAATGTTTGAAATTCCTGTCAAAATAGCTGGTAATGTTAATAGGGGTTTGGCACATATCTTGCTCTTCATGTACATATGCAAGTTTAAAGATATGAAATAATAATGATGTCGTTTGTGATACTTTTTATTATTTTAAAGAATGATCGTAAATTTCAATTATCTTGTGATGAAATATTATATGATTTTATATTTTTGTGATTATACATTTATGTCATATGGTCTTTTTTAAGCTAAATACACTACTTAAAAGTAAAACAAAATATACATCAACTAATATATGAATAGTATTAAACATGTTTAGAAAGTATTGAGTTTGATTAAGTTGCTATATTAAGTTGTTAAAAAAAGTTAATATTAAGTTGCTTAATGACGTTATGCATTCTATAGTTGACATTAGTATGTAATATACTCTAATATCTTTCTATTAATAAAAAGGTATCTGTGATGACACGTGTCAACATCACAATCATTCTAACCAAAATTTTCCCGCCTCTCTCTCCTATTAAATAATTACCTTAATTACTAATAATACTATTTAACACTTTTTTAGATTTAATAAATTAATAAAGAGATCTATTTATTAATGTTATTTCTAAATAAACAATTTTTTATAAAATAATAAATTTATTTAAAGCATAAGACTTTTTTAAAAAATATGAAATATTTAAAATTGGTATTTTTAAAAAATTATTTTTATAAAACCAAAATAATTAAATTTAAGAGTTATAATAAGAAAATTTTTAAAAATGACATTTTTATACGGTTTGTTTTAGAACAAAAAGTTTATTTCTTTTTTTGAAAAAAATAAAGTTTTAAAAAGTTGATATTACTATTTTATAACTTACAGTCATTTCTAATACATAATTTCAGTGATATTATATCTTAAAATATTATTTTATAACTAAAAAATTTTGTTATATTAATTTTTTATTTATTCAACCCGTGTAACACACGGGTTACTATAGCTAGTACTCTAATAAAGCAAAATGTCTATATGTCACATGATAATTTTCTACCCCTAAAATGTTTATGTGTCACCTAATATTTTTCTACCCCCTCCACCTAAGCATTGTACATGTGTTATTACTAATATAAAAGTTAACCATTTAATAATGCATTAAATGCTAATTATATCATTTATGTGTGTTTTAAATAATGAAATAAAATTTTTAGTTATTTAGAAACATATTTAATTATTATAAAATTATTTTTTTAAATATAAAGTTTTATTAAAATGTGAAGTACTTATTGCAAATGATTTTTGGAAAAAGACATTGTTTTTAAAAAAAATTGGAGTGTTTAAAAATATTTTTAAGCAAAAGTACTTTAAATACAAAAGTTTGAAAAAAAGACATCATTACTGTTTTATTACATAATATGAAAAAACCAACTTTGATGTGACACGATGAATAGTACTATTCATCGTACTATTCATCAAGAGGCAATTTTGGTATTTCCAGCCAATCGAAGCATCAACTCTGTTACCTTCACACTACTGCCATCTATCTCCACTGCCCATCTTTGTTACACCAACCACTAAGCATCACCACCACTGCCACCATTGCCACGGTCGCACTGTCTCCCCTTTCCCTATCCCCTATTAACCCTAATCACCATCAGCGCATCACCATCATCGTAGCATCACCATCATCATTGAATTATCACTGTCACACCCTCAAAATCCGCATACGGGGTTTTACCGTCAGGCGTGTGACACACCAGGATCTCAGATAGCATCAGTTACACCAAACACAGTAATTACAAAACATAACATTAAACCATTAGTTGTTTAAATCAAACATGAGTGTTTCAGACTTGCGGAAGCGTTTCAAAAGTAAAAATCAAAGTGAATCGTTTCAACATGCGTTTTAACCATAAGAATCAATAGCGTTTCACAAATTAAACCAGTTGTGTTGTGATGTATGCCATGCATGCATCCTAGCTGAGTTCTTAATCTTGTGCGTTTTTGTGACCTGAGAAAACATGCTAAAATGTGTCAACATAAAGTTGGTGAGTTCACAGGTTTAATCAACAAGAAATGTGTTTGTAAGCGTATCCATAGTTTGCGTTTTAATGGCTTAGTATATATTGCATATCGTTAGGTAGCTAGCCTCTGTTCTTGTTACTTAGCGTTTCGAACCGAAGCTGACTGTTTACGTCCTATTGTGTTTCCACCACGTCTTAACCGACCGTGGCAATCGTTGTGTTCCACGTCTTAACCGACCGTGGCAATCGTTGTGTTCCACGTCTTAACCGACCGTGGCAATCGTATGTTAGGTCAATAATGCACCCGTTTGACCTCCAATCAAGCTAGCGCGACTAGCCCGGGCGGGGTTTGTCAGACCCAGTAGTACTACTCAGTATTACCTCGCTAATCCCATTACTAACGGTTCGAGCGTGTCAGGACATGTTTGTGTGTTTACACTAACGTAACAGGCGATATCAATAATACTGGCAACCATTCATAAAATATGTTTGCATGTTTTCTCCCCCAAAAAAAAGGAAAGGAAGTAAAAAGGAGCCGTGAAACTCACCTTGAATTGATGTAATGAAAGCAACAAGAGCTTTAAAGAATAAGGCAATGCACGATCAAACACGATCAATACCTATTATTGATTGTAATTGAGCCTTTAAAATGTACTCAACGCGGATAGTTAAATTTGGACGGATTTGGGTCGGTTTGGTTTGACGCACACGATCGGTTCTAAGTTTAATTATAAACTTTGTGATTTATATATTTAATTTTAATTAATTAAAGTATAATTTTATAAGAAACGTCTCGTAAATAATTGTGAAATTATAAGTTGTATGATTTCTACAATTCCCACGATTATTCTTAAATTAAACACGATCTAGTGTTCATTTTTATAAAAATGGTTATTTATAGTAATTGTAAATAATAATTTATAAAAATTATTAAGGTTTTTAAATAAAATAGTTTCACAGAAAATAATTATGTAACCTTTAAATAAGAATAGTTTATAAAAATTATTTTTATAATTTTTAAGAATTTTTATAAAATTTTCAGAAGCTTAAAAAGCTTAAAAATAAATAGTTAAGGGTCCCCGGGTTCGAACCCGGGACCTCAAGTATGGCATGGAGCGCAGGAACCAGCAAACCAAGGCTTACAGCCGCGAAAGGAGTTGGTTCCCATTGTTTTTAAATACCAACAGCAACCTATCCCAAATTGATATGAACCCTAGATCGATCCGAGCTCAAATTGAAGATCAATTCGATATCGAATGCATCTTAATTCATGGGGCTTTTGTTCCCCATGAAAAACCGAGTGTGTGTGTGTGTGTAATTACCTATATGGTGATCGATTGATGTTGAACTCGATGAAGAACAGGTCGCGGTCAACTGTGGTGATCGATGAGGGAGCAAACCTTGATTATAATCGAATTAAACTTGAGGGAAGCTTCGAATGATGATTACAAACAAAACCCCTTATCAAATCTTGTTAAATTCAACCGGAGATTGGCTTTTAATCGAGTTGCAGGTCGCGAAGGTGATGGTATTCGAATCGTGGATTTGTGTTTGTTTTGGAAGAAATTGATCTCAAAGGAAGCTTATAAACGGTTCAAAGTGCGTTAGTGCAGAGTTACTTTAATTATTAAAGTGTGTAGTGGGCGATAATGGTGGGTGGTCGGCCGAAATCGTGAAGTGGATGGGTTCGGTAGCCGACCGCACTCGATTATTCAAATTGAAATGGGTCATAGCTTCGAATCTTCCATATGTTAATGTCGGTAGTGGTTAATTAGGTCGAAACCGGTTTAATTTGGGCGTTCGGCTTCGCCGGAGGTTGGCCGGAATAGTGGCCGGCGGGAGAAGTCGACGGGATGAGGGCGGGTGGTTTGGGTTTTCCAAAAAAATTACAGAATGGTCCCTGGGGTTTGTTAATGTGTAACTTTTGTATTTTAAGTTTTTAAAACAAGTTTTAGAAATTACAAAACCACCCCTTGGACTTTATAAATTAAGTTTAATAATTTTTATAAATTATTTTTAATAATATCATTATTATTATTATTTTTGTTTTCATTATTTTTATTATTATTTAAATAATAACAAAAATATAAAAATAAATTGTAAATTCTCGTAGATATTATAAAAAAAAAATTTCGGGTTGTCACAATCACTACCATCACTACATCCCTCACATCATCCGTACCACTACCATCGTTTTCAACCTTAAAACTTCTTCTTAAAACCCTAAAAACTAAGTTAGGGATTCTTATTTTAAGGTTTGTAGATATAGCTTTGAACCCAAGATCAAAACTTGCAACACCTGTGGTTCGGTGGAGATGAAGAGGGGATGGATTATGCGATGTGGTGATGGTAGATGGTGGTGACGATGTCGCGGCCTGCCGCCTGGTAACATTGGCGCCGTCGCCGATGGTAGCTATTTCGCTTTATGCGTTGCGGTGGTTTTTGTGGTTAGGATTTGGACCGTGCTAAGCTAGGGCAAGGGGATGAGAGACTGATATATGAGGTGAAACATCTTAGTATCTTACTGTTTGAGGTGTTTTTTTTAATTGTTTTTGGGTTGATTAGGGAAGAATGAGTGAGATTTGTTGATTGTTAAGGTGCATCAGGGGAGGGAGCCTGTGAATGGGGACTTCTTTTCGACCATTGTTGATGGGGTGTCTGATCATGAGTTGCATCTTGATGAGGTTGTGAAGCAAAGGGAGCAGCTTCAGCATTTAGAGGTTAATCTTAAACCTAGGCTTATTGCTAGATCGGAAATAATTGGGATTCAGGAATGGTTTGATTCTCAGATTAAAGAGCATATTACTTCGAATGTCAAGCTTCAGGTGTGTGAGAATATAATTTTTTGGAGAATTTGTGTTTATAAATGTGGAAACTTCTAGCTTACAAGAATGTGTGTGGATAAAGGAATAACTACACGAAAGGGAAAAAACTATCATGGACTTGCAGAGAACTTTGGATGTTAAAGATAAAGAGCTCCACGCAATTAGATTGGACCATGAAGCTGTATCCATCTAAACATTCATCTTATGCTATTTAAGTTGTCATTTTTTATGGAGTCTTAATTCTTTGATGTTACAGGCGTGGGCTAAAGAGGATCTTTTACGCGAGCAAAACAAAGAACTGGCAACTTTTCGGTATATTTTTTATTATAAACCTATCATGTATTCTTTATTTCTCATAATTCTGATACATGTCTGTCAAACTTAGCTTTTTCTTGAAAAGACTTGGATATATCGAGCTACATATGTGACCCACGTTTTGGGCTGTGTATTAAGTCTGATGATTGTTATAAGTTGCGGTATATGCATTTGCAGGAGAGAATGTGATAATTCTGAAGCTGAAAGGGCTCAACATCTTCAAAAAATTCATGAATTACAAGAACAAGTTCAAGAAAAGGAAAGACAGCTCATGGAATTGCAGGAACAGGTACTTTATATGTCATTTGCTCCTGTAACTTAAAACAGTACAAGAAAATTGCCAGAGCTTCTGCCTTCCTTATATAATTGATATATGGTTTTTGTTGTTATTTGTGTTATCTTTTTCAGCATAGAGCTGCTCAAGAAACTATCATATATAAAGATGATCAGATAAGGGAAGCACAAGCTTGGATTACACGAGCTCAGGAGATGGATGCTTTGCAGTCAACTACAAATCACTCATTGCAAGCTGAACTCAGAGAACGCACAGAACAATACAATCTGCTTTGGATTGGAGGTTTGTTAACTTATGAAAGCAATAACTACTGTTTATGCTCTGATTATTGTATTTAGTTATTTATTCGCACATCTGTTCTCCACAATTTATTTTTTAAAGATTACCAAAGGTGTCATTTTTTAAGTTATGAGTTGACGGGTCAAATGTCTGACAAGTTGATCTATCATTCTGTTTTAATGCATGTAACTTTATAAATTATCTTTATTTAGGGATTTAGATTACTATTATGATAATCGTTCCAACTATAATTATAATTTTGATTGTTTAAAAAGTTGATCCAGAAGTGCTTTCTGCTTGAGCCAACCTGACATTAGTATTTCAAAAAACGGTTACAAAGTGCTATCATGCCAACCCAACCGATTGGTTCATTTTGATTCGTACCAATGATGATCAATGTAACATCACTCAACCTGACTGGCCTGTTCTTATTCCCAGATGTGGCATTAGACTATATGGTTGCCGGTTTCATGTCAATGTTTGAGGTGATATTGAGTAAATATTTCTTTCTTATTATTAAACTACCATGGTAATAACGTTAATTATGGTATTAAATCTTGTCAGTTTTCTGAGATGGAGAAGCTTCATCTACACACATTACAACAGCTTGAGAAAGAGCTATCTGAGGCAGGAGAAAAGAATGGAAATAACTCATCACATACTAATAAATTAGATGTAAAGGAAACATCTAATTTTGTTAACAGTGGAAGTGGAAATCAATTGGAAGCTAACAGCAGAGGGAATACCCCTAATGGTGATTCAAGGGGTCTCCAAAATGGTGATGCAGAAATTGTCACTTCTCAGGTATTGATTCTGGTGTTTTGTATTACATATTTAACTACAAATTATATTCAATTCTTTGGCTTTAAGTTAATGTAAATTATATGTAGTCTATTTTTTGGTTTATTCACCGTAAGATAACACCATGACTGAGTTATTTCAGACTGAAGATATCCCTGCTGTTCAAATGACTCCTCAATCATTACATGGAATGCTAGCCTACTTTCCACCTGGACAACTGGCAGTTATGCCTACATTTATTTTGCATCACCCCAAAATGTGAATTCACATCTTGTCTAGTCTCATGTTGGCCAGTTTCATTCTATACATGCAAGTTCATCCATGGTCTTTCTAATTTGTGTACAGGTGACAAATTGGGCAGATCGATAGGTTTACTGGTCAAAACAACTAAATCACTCTTTTTTAGGGTATGCTGATCTTCCATGCTAAAAAACACAGGAAAGCAACTCGATAACGTAGACGAGACTATCAAGGTTATCAAAACGCATAATAACCAGTTTACCACAATTGTACATAAATCGCGCAACGCGCGTCCCGGAATATAACTAGTTACTTAAATTAACTATTATAAGTAATCTCAAAAAAATTATTTATAGTTTATAAATATTAATAAATAACTACAAATTTAATATTTTTCATGTGTTACGGGTTTCTAAACTAGTTATTAATAATGCATTATCATGTTCTTATGTAACCGGATTAGTAACTTGTGTATTACACAATTGAATAAATAAATATTAAATAGTTAGTAATAAAATTAAACTATAAGTTGATATTTTGAGACAAAATATGACTAAAATTACATATGCAAATATTTTAAGTAATAAAAAAATGATATTATTTTAATTTATTTTTTATTATTTTAAAGAAATGAAAAAGAGTTTACGATGTTACTAACAAAACAAATATAAATGTATATCTATATAAAATTAGTGCAATTTTATCCCTAACTCGTACAAGAATATTATTAAAAGAAAAGAACATATAAATATACAACGGAAAAAATGTTTAGTTTAAGAAGTGCTAATTTTAAAAGAAAACTTATATATGATTCTGATAGACCTTATGAGTCTTTTTTTCTTCTGTCAGGCTTTCCAGAAACAACCTGTTAAATGTTTAGAATAATTATAGCTAAAAAGAAAATACTATATTGTTTTGATGCATAAAACCTTTTTAAATCATTTTATTCAAAAATGTGTTTATAATTGAAAATTTGGTATCTATTAGTAATCATATTTGACTGAAATCGAATATGCATGAGAATTTCAGAACAAGTGTTTAAGCCCTAGGTCTTTAGCGTATCCATATGTAACTAGCTATATCATAACCTCGAATGTTATGGCCCGCATAGCAAGTCACCACTCCCCACCATCACCGGATGCAAATCCTACATGATCTTTGTCTTCTCTTTTCTTTTGACACTTTAACAGGGGACAATATTTAAAGCCTTTATATTACTTTCAAAGTGTTTTCTTTTCCTAACTGCTTAGGATTTGCCATGTTTAATATTATTTATTTAATTGTTGAACTGAAAATCTAAAAGTCGATTTCTTTTACCCCTAAAAGAATTATATAACTGGTCACCATCTAAATCATAGAACTTTTTATGTATGTTTATTAGCTTGTTCTTTAGGTAGTTATGTAATACACGACAAGTGTTATTTGCTTTATGTTAATCAAATGACAGGTGTTAACGTTAAGTTTTAACCAAAGTGGTGTCCATCTGTTCTGGTTGCGGGTTAAAGTTTTATTATTCTCAAATAGCATCAACGGTTTTGTATTGTATGAGTCCCTCGCCCGAAAAATAGTGTCAAGTATGAACTTTAATATGTTAAACCTGACATGATGTTTTGTATTGTACACTACCTTTACCAAACCCGTGTGTTGCACGGGTTGAATCAATAAACTATTAATATATTAAAATTTATTAGTTATAAAATAATATTTTAAAATATGATATGACTGAAATTATATATGAGAAATGACTATAAGTAATAAAACTGTTATATCAAATTTTTAAATATTTGTTATTAATTTTTTTTCAAAAAAAAGTAAACATTTTGTTTTAAAACAAACCAAATAAAAATGTTATTTTTAAAAATTTCCTTATTATAACTGCCAAATTTAATTATTTTAAAAAAAATTGATTTCTTTACTTTTTAAAAATACAAATTTAAAATATTTTCGTATTTCAAAAAAGTTTTATGCTTTAAAAAAATTATTATTTTATAAAAAATTTATTTATTTAGAAATAACATTAATAAATAGGTCTATTTCTTAATTTATTAAATTCAATAAAGTGTTAAATAGTATTATTAATAATTAAGGTAATTATTTAATAAGAAAGAGATGTGAGAAAATTTTGATGAGGATGATTGTGGTGTTGACACATGTCATCCCAAGATACCTTTTTATTAGAGTAGGAAGATTCTGTTATAAATATTTTGTTAGTATGTTTCTTCAAAACACCCCCTAATCTATTATAATTTAATCACTTCTATTTATATCTTGAGATATTTAACTATCATTTGAACACTTTATCTCTTGTATATTTAAGGTCAAAATTAAGTTCGGTTATCTTGGCAAAATAACAATGAAGTCTGGTGTTCTACGATTTCATTGTATTTATTTGAGAATTCGTAATAGGTTTTTTATATTTTATGTGAGTGTTTTTTGTTTATTTTAGGGATTGGTTGTAAGTAAATATGAGTGGAGCATAAGAAAATGTTACTATTAAACCTTATAATTAAAAGATAATATTCAACCCTTATAAAATTTCTAAAATTTTCTAAAAAAGAGGATTAAACACAAAATGTATTTTTTCTACGAAGTGTGAGAAGACAAAATGAGTAAAAAACAAGTTATAAAAAATTATATCTCACAATCCAAATCGATTTTTGTTGGCGTTGCCAGTTAATGGTGACGGTGGTCGTCATTTTTTGTGGTGGTTGGAAGATTTGATTTGTAAGATTTGGTGGTGTGGTCAAGCGGTGGTGGTAGGGACGACATGGTGATTACGGTGATGGTTAAGGATGGTGATGGTGGTGGTATGATGGCTGGGAGATGGTGGTTGGTTGAGGGTAGTGATCGGTTGACGGTGGAGGTAGGATATGGTCATGTTGACGGTGGTCAGCCTTGTGCGGTGGTGCCCAGCGACGGTGCACCGACGAGGTGTGCGGCGGTGCGTCGGGGACGCGATGTGGACTCGTGTGTATATATTATTAAAATATTATATATATAGATATATTTAATTAATTATTTAATAAAGTGGGTCCTACATATATAGATATTATTAAATTAAGTTGGGGGTATTTTGGTATTTTCACATCTACTTAACTGAAAAACTTAATAGATGTTAGTGGTAGGGACGAATATTGCTATGGCTTGGTAAACAATTTGGACTAAACCTGTAATTTTTAAAACTTGGGAACAAATCATAGGGACCAATCATGTAATTAACTCTATAAAAAACTACTATTTAAAAAAATATTACGACTGTAATTATAAAAGGGTGAAAATCATATTTCCCCCTCTAAAAATGATTAACGGCATATATACCCAACCAAAAAATTTAAATGCATATATCCCCTTTCAAAACTTAATAATGACAAATATACCCATTTTCATTAAAAATACTTTATGTAATGACTAATTTACCCTTATTCTTATTAAAACTTCATAATTTGCAAAATTCCCCTTATTCTTTTAAAGTGTCAATATAGTTCTTCAATACATTCCATTTATACTTTACAAGAACACAATCAGATGCAGATTTCAAGAACACTACATGAAGATGATCAAAACCCTTGATCAAAATAAACAATAATGAATCATAACTCAAGAATTTAAACAGTATCCAATTCTACCAAAGTACATTATGAATAAACAGTACCATCAGATAATCAACAGTAAGTTACAGATTAACAGGAGTACCCACAAAGTTCTACAGATCAAACAGTCAAGATAATAATTCAAAGAAACATAAAACGCATGAATACCACATAATCCACAAGATTACCATTTTATGAACCGATTAACACAAGACCCATTTTAGATTCATTCCCAAAAGGGGCAAAACCATCAAATACTCACATCAATCAAGCTACTAAAGTGGATAAATCATACACAAATGAAGACGATGATGACCCGATTAGTGAAAACAACAAAGGGAGAAACAACTTCAACAGTAAAACTATACCATTCTCTGTGAAAATCAAGAAAATACCCCAAAATGCAGTGAAGAAAGTGACGAAATTTCGGAAAAACCCACCTCAAAAACCTCACACAAGATGATTGAGAGGATAAAGACACTCAAATTGGACGGCTACGACGGAGGAGCCGGCCTCAAGCAGTCGACGAGGATGGAATGTGGAGGATGGAATGTGGAGGATGAAGATGAAGGGGATTTCAGATGCAGAGGAAGAAGATGGTTTTATTCTTTTTTTTTTTTCTCCTTTTTCTTTTTTCTTGTTTTTCTTTCTAACCTAGGGACAAAATGGTCATAAAATTATATTGGATATATATGCTATTATATTTTTAGCTTGGGTATATATGCATTTAAGGTATATTTGTAAGGATATATATGCAATTGTTCCATTATAAAAATATGAATAATATTACATTTTACCTAACAAAACGATATAACTTTGTTTTTATCAGTCCGATTAAACCACCACACACGTTATCTACCGTCGCCACCGAGACAACTCCGGCGACGCACGCCTCTACCACCGTCAATCATCAATCTGCTAAACTTGTCGCAGTGGAAATTATGTTCTTCATACTTCTTAGTTGTCGATTTGCATAATAGTTGAAATTCGAAGGTATATATGTGGTTTCCTTCACTGTACCAAGCCCTAATCATCAAATTACACTTCTGTTGCGTGTAGATGAAGACTAGATGTTTGATAAAATGCCTGAATGAAAATTGTCTGTCGATGCTAGATGAATGTAGCTATACGCTTTACTGTCTATACATAATACATGAGATTAATATGTGATCAGATAACTATTAATACTGATGATTTTCACTTTCGTTTCTTTCTTGCGTACACCGAGTAATTTTCAGCATGATAACCATCATCTAATTGGTTTACTTTTAGGTCTGCGATGATTTTGTTTAATTTTATTCCATAATGGTTAATTGACAACCTATCTGTAACGAGGTGGAATTTTTAGTCATTCTTGTTACTTATGCTATCAAGTTTTCACCATTAAACTGGACATGTGGGGATATAACCTGTTTAAATTAATTTTCCCTTAGACTGATTATCTACTCCGTGTTACTTGGTTAAAGTTTGTCATATGTCTGAACCAACTTGTGTTGCTATTGCAGAAATTTGTGAATGAAAGAGTAAAATTTTCTACAAGAGTTCTAGTCCTAACGAATTGGATAATGAATTCGGTAAGGAGACTGGTTTCATGTGTGATTCTTGACTTGGATGGAACACTTGTAAACACAGGTAGTCTTCTAGTTTACTCGTTGCTTTCTGATGCATATAATTGTTTAAGCTTTAATTGTTGCTTTAAGCAGCATGATTTTAAAGTTTAAGTTGGTGCATAACCTCACATTATCATTCTAAACAGTATATTTATGACAGATGGCATTGTGAGTGAAATTTTGAAAGTTTACTTGGTTAAATACGAGAAGAAGTGGGATGGGAGAGAGGCCCAAAAGATTATTGGGAAAACACCCATAGAAGCAGCAGCAGCTATTGTTGAGGATTATGGGCTTCCTTTGTCAAAAGAAGACTTGCTTTCAGAAATTTCCCCAATGTTCTCTGATCAGTTATAAACCTCACTTTTGCTATTAGTTTTCACTTAGACAATTTGGTTGAAAAACTAAGTTATTATTACCTTTTTATTTTTAATTTCAGTGCTAAGGAAATTAAAAAAAACGACAGTGGAAGCACATATATCTTTCTCAAGTTGTATAGAACTATAGATTAAATTTATGATTTCATTATTCAAATTGCTAGATGGTGCAAAATCAAAGCACTACCAGGTGCCTATCGTTTGATTAAACATCTGAGAGGCCATGGAGTGCAAATGGCATTGGCTTCTAATTCTCCAAGAGATAGCATTGAAAAAAAGATCAGCTATCATCCTAGTAAGTTTAAACTTATTTACGATAAGCACACCGAATCTTCTATGTACGAGCTTTTAGACTAGTTGATGCATATTTTAAGTTGTTATCTTACTACTTTCCATTTGCAGCTTGGAAAGAATCTTTTGCAGCCATTATTGCTGGTGATGAGGTAAAAGCAGGAAAGCCATCTCCTGAAATGTAAGATGGAACATGCCGAGTTGCTCTAGCTAGTTCGTGTTATTTTCATAAAGTGTTAGATGAGGGTTCTCTCATAAACTACTCTGAAATTGTACTTTTTTCCATTTTCAGATTCCTGGAAGCAGCAAAGAGGCTTAGCTCTGATCCTTCCAAATGTCTTGTCATTGAAGATTCACTGTAAGTTTGCGTTTAAGAAACAAACTGAAAGGCCTATCAACAGTTTGATAAATTGTTCGCTCAAATAACCTGGCATTAAAGCGTTGAATATTACTTAGAAAACAATTTTGTTCGTACTTCTATGCACTAAGAGAACAAATTGTTAAACTGAAATATTGGCATTTTTTTTTCTGGCTTACAAATCATCTTCTTCGTATAACATTATAACATGGTTTTTAAAATAGCAATGCCTCATTACATGTCAGACCAGGTGTTGCTGCTGCTAAAGCTGCTGACATGGAAGTGGTTGCTGTGCCATCTCTTCCAAAGCAGTCCCATCTTTACACTGCAGCTGATGAGGTGATCAATTCGCTTCTTGACCTACGTCCTGAAAAGTGGGGCCTGCCTCCATTTGAAGATTGTAAATACCTTTCACTGATTTATACATATTCCAGTAAACAGACTTATATGTCAGCCGTGTTGCCTTAATTTGCTGTTTGCAATCTTCAGGGATAAATGGTACTTTACCCTTAGAGCCATGGCATATTGGTGGTCCTGTCATCAAAGGTTATGGTCGGGGTTCAAAGGTGCTTGGAATACCAACAGGTTTCCTGGCTTCATCTTATATTCGCTTGCATTTGTTTTTTGTTCATCTGTCAATCAAGTGATCAACATGTATCTGCCATTGGGTAACTGGTCAAAACATCCCCAATCGTGTCAAGTTTGGCCTGCAACACTTTTAGCTCAATGTATCTAAGTTCTTTTATCTATAATCAAGAGTGTCAAATTTTAAATGTGGTTAAAATTAATATTAGTTTACCAATAATCTAATTTATGGATAAAATGATTTAGGTGTGGTTTTTCTTTTTAAATAAAAATACATGTTGGATGACTTTCAACCTGTTCAACCCATTTGAACAATTTCTATTTTTTCTTTAAGTTAGCACTATTAACATGTTTGACCAATTAGAGATATAGCCTTACTCGACCCATTTATAGGTATTAGGGTTGAAATTTCTATTTATGTTTGTTTGCAATCTTAATTGGGATGCCCTTAAGGCTTGCTGAGCTCAAAAGACTCATGCTCAACCACTCAAATTTACCATAAGATCAAGTCTTGGCTCATTTTGTAAACATTGTGTAGGCATAATATATGCTGGCTCTTATGAAACTAAAATTAGACCTTCAAATAAAACGGCAAATAATTTCTATTTAAATAAACAAATTTGGAAATCCTCAACAAGTTTAAGACTAGTGATCTAGTAATTCGAAAACACACACTAATTCTATGGACATCGATGCCCTTTATTGTTTCAGCTAATTTGTCTGTGGAAGGGTATGCGGACGTCCTTTCTGAACATCCTGCGGGTGTGTATTTTGGCTGGGCCAAATTATCAACCCGGGGCTTTTACAAGATGGTTATGAGCATTGGTTGGAACCCATACTTTAATAACACTGAAAAGACTATAGTGAGTATAATCTTTTTTATCTTTTTAAACCTACTTTAATCTTCAAATCATCAGTTCTAACCCATGTTTTCTTCATCATTCCTTTTTATCAGGAACCGTGGTTGCTTCATAAGTTTGATGAAGATTTCTATGGAGAGGAATTACATCTTGTCATTGTTGGCTATATTCGTCCCGAGGTATGCTCCGTCTCATTTCTTTGAAAACAAAAAAGTTGTGGTGTTTGTTTGGTCCTGGATTGTTCTGTGTATTTCACATGTGAATTATGATTGATGACAGGCCAACTTCCCGTCACTTGAAAGTCTTATCGCTAAAATACATGAAGACGGCCAAATTGCTGAGAATGCACTTGAGCTTCCTTTATACGCCAAGTACAAAGATGAGACGTACTTCAAAAGCATTGCACTTGGTCACAACTATCATTCTTAACACTGATTTTTTACTATTTGAAAATTATAATTGGCTCTGCATATAAACATACAAGGAGGATGTTACCATTTTAGATTTCATATCGGGTTATATGTATATTTCAAAAGAAATGTAAACTGGACTGCTAAGATTCTAAGATTGCGGTCGTCTCATGCAACTTTGTATTTGGACTAAATAATGTGATTATTGTGATTTATGACTTGAATCATGATTATCAGTTTATGGATAAACGATTTTGTTTCTTGTTATTTGATTATTTAGATCAAGGATAACTATTTTCATATTGATCATTGCATAACTAATTCGAGAGTACTAGATGATCAGGGTCTGTTTGCTTGGCATGCTTTTTTATAAATTGAAATATATCAAATGAATTGGAATTAAAATTTATCAAAAGAATTTGAAAAGTAAAGGAATTAGAATCTATTAATAGAATTTAAATAAGTAATGTATTTGGTTGACATAAGAATCATTAAATATTTAAAATCTATTATCACGGTCACAACTTATCATCTATTACCTTCTACCTGTTGTTGCTGGAGTCATTATCACCGTCACCTATCAACACTGCTATTTTGAGTCAACTAGATGCACTGCTTTCACAACCTATGTTGGTTGCTGTGATCATTGCCATTGGTATTCTCAAACGCACAACCACCATCAACGGTGGAGGTGTGAGTGGTGGGGAGCTAGGGTTGTGGCCTTAGGGGGTTGAACAATGATGGTAGGGGTTGCACTCTCATGTTGACAGTTTTATGTGAGACATATATTATATCATCCGTAATGAGAGGTTTTGTATTTTTACGGACATCAACTGGTGCTTAGCCGAAGGAGAAGGAAAACAATCTTGAAGGGTTTAAAGAAAACGTGTATGGTATGGTGTGTTGGTGATACGACCCTTTAGAAAACATGAAGTACATTTTATTAGTCAAATAGAATATGAAAATAATAAATAGATAAAAGCATATTGGTTTAAAGAAAATAATAATAATTTAAAGATTCGATCCGTGGAAACGGTCTCCCCACAAAATGTGCGGGAAAGACCGCGTACATCTTCCCTTAAATGGGACGGACCCTCCCTGGACCCTGCGAAAACGCGAGAGCTCTTTGCAGCACCAGTTAGGGCCTTTTTAATAATAATTCAAAGATTGCGCAGGGCGATTCATGGGCAAATCTTGTGTTCGTTTGTCGTTAAGTAAAATCAAGAGTTGTACTCCTTCTCCGAGTGAAAATGGGGGAAGAACAACCAACAGTCGACAGTAACCATGAATCGGAATATAATAATTACTCTTGGCCGCAAGCAATTCGTTTCGATGTTCCTCCTCACAAAACCTACCATTTTTACAAACACTTCAGATCCTCATCTTCTAACCCTAATAACTTCCTCAAGGGCCTCAAATGGTATGTTACCATCCCATTCCTTTTTTTTTTTTTATCATATTCTACTTTTTACTAACAGAGATTTTCTAGTATAGATGCTTTGCAACAATTCAATTCAATTCAATCGTCTACTGCTTAATGACTATGCCTGTGTATGTTTGTTCGAATTTCGAATTCCTCCGATGATTATCACTGTTGTTCTTGTAGGTCACCGGATGGTTCCTGCTTTTTGACGAGCTCTGATGATAATACTCTTAGCATATTCAAATTGTAAGTAACCTCTATAATCAATTCTTAATGTTTTCATTACAGTTTTTCTGCTTTGATTGTTTGGGTTGAACTTAGAAAATAGATTAGTTTCTGTGTCAAAGGACACTATTGAGAGTGAGGTTTATACATGTGAAATCATTATAATTTTTCTTTCACAGACCAGGTTATGAAAACTGTTCAGATGAAAATGTTTCTTCCTCAGAAGGTTAGTTTCTATTTCACAAGTTGTCTTTTTATCGTACTAGTGAATCTTTTGTATTCTATCGTCTCATCGTACTTGTGTTTGCAGACTCATTTCCAGCAAGCCTTGCTATAACAGAGGGAGAAGCAATATATGATTACTGCTGGTACCCTTACATGTCTGCTTCTGGTGCATCTCGTCTCTTTTCTTTAACTTCTTTGATTGAAGCATTTTTCTTATATTATTAAGTTTTATAGTTATTGTTAGCATGTAAATAAATGGTTAACCAGAACTGTGCTCTCTAATTGTATTGTAGATCCTGTCTCTTGTGTGTTTGCAACTACCACACGGGACCATCCTATCCATCTTTGGGATACGAGCACAGGCCAGGTGCTTCATCCTCTAATCTTCTACTTATGTCTTTAAATTCTTACTATGCCACACTCCTTTTGAATTAGCTGCAACCATTATTATTATTATTACTATTCATATCATGTGTAACTTTGTGTTGTATAACTATTAACACTTCATTTAAATTGTATTGCAGTTACGCTGCACATATCGGGCATATGATCACATGGATGAAATAACTGCTGCATTTTCAATAGGTTTTAACCCCACAGGAACCAAGTAAGCCTCTACTTTTTGTAATAATTTAAAGCTCTACTAGCTATTTTAATGGATTTATTCCAATTCTTTTAATTTTGGTTGACATCTTGCTCTATTGCCACTTGTTAGTTCTTTGATATCAAAGCTGAAAAGATGTTTTAATTCAGGATACTCGCTGGTTACAACAAATCCATCAGGATATTTGATATTCATCGCCCTGGTAGAGATTTTGAACAGCATTCAACCGTTCAAGGAAATAGGGAAGGTCAATCAGGTCGGTACATGTATATCTCTATTCTAAATAATTTCTTTAATAGTTTAATTGCAATTACATTTTCTTTGTGTTCAGGTATCATATCTTCAATTGCCTTTTCTCCAAGTCATACGGGGATGCTTGCTACAGGGTCATATAGCCAAACTACAGCAATACACAGGGAAGATAATATGGAACTCTTGTATGTCCTACACGGTCAAGAAGGTGGGGTCACACATGTAAGTGGGCAACTATGGCTAGAAAATTTCATCTAATCATGATTAGAACATGATAATACTGTTTTGCATCATCTTATTTACAGGTTCAATTCTCTAAAGATGGAAACTATCTTTATACTGGGGGAAGAAAGGTATAATACTTGTTTTTTAATACTTAGCATTCTTGTAAATTTTGTTGTCTCTGTTAATCGTGCAATGATCATCTTGGTGAAAGTGTGAAATTGAATTTCCACTTACCAATCTACAAGAAATGGTAATTATTTGAATTTCTCTTGTTTCTTCCTATTGTTATTCTGATATTCTCTAATCAATGTTCACAACCAGTTGTGCTTATCTTAAATTGTTTACTTGATAGTTTCAGAAAGTCATAACATGTATTTTACTTGACATCCTCTCATCAAAGTAATTGTTTTTTTTAATGTAGGATCCATATATCTTATGCTGGGATATACGTAAGACTGTTGAAATTGTATACAAGTAGGTACCCTTTTTTCTTGATGCAACAGATCTTTAGTATTCTTATAAAATTTATTAGTTTCTTCTACATTGGTCCCAAATGTGGTTTTTACATGTAAGTGTTATTATTTAGTATCATTTTATTATATTATGTCAATACTAGCATTAAAATGATTAGATCTCTTAAGACTGATTTTCCTGTTTCTTTGCTTATTATTAGGTTATATAGATCAACAGAGACCACCAATCAACGGATACAGTTTGACACTGAGCCCTGTGGTCAACATCTTGGTACCGGTGGACAGGTATTTGTTGTAAATTCTTCACTTATGACTAAACCCTAGTGTCATTATTCCAGTAGAATGATTGTTTTAAAAATGTGAATGAAGGATGGTTTGGTACATATATATGATCTTCAAACGGGTCAATGGGTCTCGAGCTTTCAAGCTGCATCAGGTGCTACCATCTCACACTTTCTTATTTTGATATATATTTGCCTACTTCCTATATCCTGAATAAGTGCGATGATTGGCTTAACGAATAATTTAAGAGATTGTTTGGCTAAATTGGTATGGGCAGTGTAATATTATCCTTTATGATACACATATTTTAAAAGGTGTTTCTCAGCCACCCTCTTTAACTAAAAACACCTAATTTTAATTTACCATTTGCTTTTGGTGTAGATACTGTTAGTGGTTTCTCTTTCCATCCGTTTTTACCAATGGCCGCCACTGCATCGGGACATAGGCGATTTGGACCACTTGACGAATCTACTGATGATTTGAGTATGACTTTACTAGGTTTGTTATTTTATCTCCTTACCATCATGTTACTTGTGAAGTCTACTTTAATACACCTATATCAATATGTGTGCGTTAAGATGTCTTAGAAGTTTATTAGTATCAATCCATTGATTGACTAATTCTTAATGGAGCAAATCTCAATACCCACAAATGATATTTTATGTAGATGATGAGAATTGTGCTCCAATTTGGAGTATGCTCTTATATACCTTTTGTATATTTCTTGTAGATGATGAGAATTGTGCTTCGGTTTGGAGTTTCTCTGTTTATTCAGCTGAGGATTATGCTGGGAACACCGAGCATGTTGACTCCAACAGTCAACTTGATCAACAAAACTCATTCCAAGACGCTTGACCTACATTCATCATTCAGGTCAATTTTTTTTGTATTAGCAATCCATATATTGTGTGGAATGCTGCAAGTTTTGTAGCAAAGTGTACATCGGAGATGGTTCTTGTTGTTCATGATTCTTGATTCGATTTTAGATTTTCATCACTTGAGCCTTATCTTACTGGATACAGTCATCAACGTATTTAAATCCCCTTTGCTCAAGTCGATTAATGTTACAATTTGGTCAACAAAGAGGGGTTCAATGATTGACCTGTTGATCCAGAATTGTTGTTTGCACCTTCTTGCGTAATGTTTTTGATATATTAACACAGTGTTGGTTGTAGTCGTGAGTGACATTTACTAAAAATGGTTTTATTTGAGCACTCTTTCCAGTCTACCCTAAACATGATTGTGTCCAATCAAGAAGCTGAGTTATTTTGATTTAGGTGTCAAACCAATGGAGACCCTATACAACTAATGTTCTGGTGCTAACCAACCATTGACATGTATGTCGTGACCAATAATTTGAGCAATTCTGGATGAAGTAGTCTTCAAGGGTAAAGGCGTCCTCGTATAGGCGCTTATGGGAAAAAAACAGAACCTGCTGACCCGCAGGAATGCCTTCGTGAGCCTGAATCTTGTCTTTCACAGCGCAAATGGCGTCTATTCTTTCAACATCTAAATGAATGGTTTTTTGAGCGGCGGCGATCTGGATGTGAGTCCTCATCCACACCCTTCATTCCTTCGATATCTCGAGAGTTTTATATAACCCTCTCAACACGTTTCTATCTAACAAGCATATTTTCAACAAGCAATCAGGCAGGGCTGGCATAACAGGTATACCTGTACCTATTAAGACACGAACACGAAACCTGTATATCTGTACACTACACGATAACTTATCGTGTACCTGTTTCCAAACCTGAACACGAATCTGTTAATACCAGGTATACACGATAAGACACGATAAGAACCATTAATAACACATATTTAGAAACCATTTTAGTGATACAAAAATCATCCGAAATTCACAAAAGTCTTAAGTTGTATCAAAAATACATAATCCTTACCAAATAAAAGACACAAATTCAGAATAGTCTAATCAAAACAACTTTGAAAACAAGCAAACAACTTCAACTTCCAATTGATCTTTCTTCTCAAATCTTCAATTCCAAACAATAAAACCTACACACAACAAATATAGTCAATTAGTCATTTACTTGTAGATATGCATCAGTTTAGAGCAGGTAATCAATCCCATTAAAAAAGTAAACATGAATGAAACTTCTTCTTTTTCTTTATTTTCCAAAAAACAGGTTTAGAGTAGGTATGTGCTTAGTTACGTTGTTCAACAACTTGTTGTAGTTAAACATAAATAAACAAATACTTGTTTGGTATGTGATTAGCGATAGAGCCGCCACGATGGAATACAAATTCAATATGTATTCTTCCTTTCACTACTCAAGTCCATACCATGGCACGTGCGCAAAATCTATCAATCCACGTGAAACCTCTGTTTTCGACAAGCAAGTAGGATAACCAATCCACTAACCACCAACAAACTTTAATGTAATTGTAATATAAGACTGTTTACAACGCTACAGCTCATCATTTTCACAAACAGTCCTAATCAACATGTCACGTTAGCTTTCCATTCACCTCCATTCATTCTTTCCCACAAACGCATTTTACCCTCAACATTATCCTTCCCACAAATACCTTTATTTTTCACCTCACGTTATAAAAAATAGCCGTTATTATAAAAAAATAAAAAGTACTCAAATTGTTTAGTTTATTATTATACATATTAAAAAGAACTAAAATTAAAAAAACCTTTTAATTGAAACCATTTAAAGTATTTTAAGACATTTTAAATAATTATAAAAAATAAAAAAATAAACTCTAATTAACCATTTTAATTAAAATATTATACTTAAATTATTATTTTAATTAAAAGATTTTAAAACATTTTAGTTAAAAATATTTTAATTTAAAATCATTTAATAATAATGGGGCCCACAATTATATTAATATTTTTATAGCGGGGGGCCCTTCACCACCTTCCTTCGGTCATCTTCATCCCCTCTCCCCCATCGCCGCCCTTCCGGCGGGCGCCGTCCACGTCGGCGACGGGCCAACTACGGGCAAAGCGATGGGGATAGTCTAAGTATGTAACACATAAATAACAAATATGGTAGTTTTAAGATAGCTTTCTTTATAAATTGGATACTGAAACCTGATCTCTTAATATAGTTAATTTTATATGAGTTTTGTAGATTTGTTTGGGTTCAGTGTCAATTCACGTGCCTAGAATATTAGAGTGAATTATCAAATATAAAGTATAGTTTTGTGAAGTAATTTATGGACATTAATTAAAAAAACACAAAGAACTAATAATATATGTGAAAGTTGTAGATTAAACACTGGTCAACTAAGGTTGACAACTGGACACGTCATCAGCAGTCACCACAATCTTCCAACCTTCCTAAATCCTAACGGCTAGTTTTCTCCTCCTAATCAACCATTCAACCTAATTACATTGTGTAAAATTCTTAATTCAATGCTTTTTTTATCTAATTACATTCTTTGATTAGATACCAGTTCTCTTTAACCCAAGTGATTAAATTAAGTATCTAGAACAACTAAAAAGAAGTCTTGAATTCGAGTTTCACTCTAACAATAATGCTCAAAATTGAACTAGTAATTTTTTCAGTTATGGGTTTACTTTTACAGATATTAAGAGTGTGGTTCTCGTTGAGAAAACAAATAAATAAACCTATTAAAATAACATCTATATTCTAAAGCAGGGTCGTATCTTTACATGTTCCTAAAAGAAAAAAACATCCGTTCATTAAAATTTTCATTTATGTTGTTAACTTCGTGTTTGTGTGGCAACTCTAGAATAAAAATTAAAAAACACATAAAATAAAAGTGAAAATATCGGAAACTTCGAGTCCTTTCCACCAAGTTTAGCGATATTTTGGAGGAAGTTGAATTCAAGTGGACCCCACCCACCACTAAATATTAAAAAAAAAAAACAAATAAAAACCAGTTTCTCTCTCCCACTATATAAACAAACTTCAATTTAGCTTCCATTCACAAGATCTGCTCTTGTTTCCTTCTCAACAACAACCGTTATTTCATTACCAATTTACTCCAAACAAGAAATCAGGCCTTATTTCCACTTCAAATAAGGTATTTAATCTCATCTTTTTGCTCAATTTCCAAATGTTTTTTTGTATATTTGATCTGGTTTTTTGTTCATCTGTTTGATTGTGTATGATGATCATATCAGGAACAAGATGTCAATCGGGAAGAATCAAAGCTTAGGGTTGGTGAAACGTACAAATTCATTTGGTAGAAAGAGGATTTTGATTATGAATCATATGGATTTGATTCAGTTGATGTTACTACACCCAAAACGAAGCAGTTTCTCGAAACCAAATCGGGTTTTTGCGGTGAAAAATCTTTAATTGAAGCTCTCCCGCAAGAAATTTTGGTAATTTTCAATCATTTTTTTGTGTTTTTTGAATCATTTTATATGTCATTGTTTAGATGATGATCGTTTTTACTCACATTGGTAGTGATTGTGTTTGAAATTTTGCTGATTTTGACCCTCCTGAATTTATGAACAGATTAAGATATTGTGTGGAGTGGATCATGATGATTTGAAGAGGCTATTTCATGTATCTAAATCAATACGAGAAGCTGTAAGTTGTTCATTTTATATAAAAAAAATGTTGCTTTAAGTAATGGAATCAGAGCTTCTTGTGATTCACTTATAAAGATTCTCTACAATACTTATTTTGATTTGCAAAATGCAGGTTGTGATTGCAAAGAAATGGCATTTTGAATACAATACACCTAAAAAGATCCCAGCTTTTAGATGTTCATTAAACTTGGATGAATTTTCGTCGAGTGATTTTGACGAAATCGAAGCTCCGAATGCTCCGAAACAATTGAGAGTTCATCGATCTCGTTTGACCGGAAAGAATTTGGGTGGCATCTGTGTATCCTTGTTTTGATGTGGGTGATTTGTAGATAGGTGCTGGTATGGATTGTACATTATTCTTCAATCTTTTCATTGAAGATGTGTTACATGCTTTAGGTGTTTGTACATTTAGTGTAAACATGTACTAGTAGCTGGTTTTGTTGAATGGTTGTTATTGATATAACAAAAGGTTTTGTGGTGGATGAAGATTGCCATTGCAAAATGTAGTGTACAAGTTTTTATGAGTAATGTGCAAGTGTGATTTATATGTTTTTGGAGGGAAACTAAATGAAAGGGAACAAGATAGTGGCCTAATGGGTGTTGTTTGAATATTAATGTTAGTGTGGTCAAAAGAGAAAAATATGTATGTTGAACATAAATTTTAGTGTGGTCAAAAAGAAGAAAATCACATTTTTATCTCTATATTAATGTTGAACCTAAAAATACATTCATCTCAAAAGAAAATCCTTAACTGAAATATTTAGTATATGTATTTTTAAGCAAACTTAAAATTTATAGCAGGATAACTTCATATTAAAAAAAACTTAAAATCATATATTCCAAGAATGCTGGTTCACATCCTGCGTACTCTAGTTATTGAGGTTTGTAGTTGTTTAAAAAGCAATAATGAGTTGTTAAATTTATGTTAGTCATAGTACGTTATGTTTTTTTATTGCTAACTTATATTAAATGTTTTGAATACATAATCTTTTACTTCTATATAATACAGGAATCATGGCTATTTTGGTAATTTTATCAAATCTGTAAGACGCGCTCCTTGCGTCCCCCTCCCATCCGTTTCCGGTCGGCCGGCGGGCGCCCCTTGCGTCCCCCTCCCAATCGTTTCCGGTCGGCTCATTCAAAGCGACTGTCCCTTTACCTTCGCGTTGCTTCGTTATTTAATTCAAGCCTCACTCAAAGCCCCGATCCAACGTTCCCGATTCAGTCTCACGACGACGGTGCTCCGATATGGCTAATCCCACATCAGATTTTGCTCATAAGAAAGAGTACAGAAGACGAAGAAAAAAAGAAGATTTTGACCCACCTCCATGGTGAACAATCATTAGCCATTGTTGATTCTATTGAAATCTTGAACAAATTCAATGGAGTTCTTGAGGGCTTTTTAAACCAATGCAGAAGTTGCAGGTTTTTATTTTATAAAAATATTTTGAAGTTGAAACAGAGTATGCCAAAAGAGAGTTTTGGAAGGGCATTCAATGAGGCAATTTAATCATCCAAGTTGTGGAGCAAAGTCGAGATTCAATTTAGGTTACTCTGGGATACAAATCGATGGTTCATCTTGTTTTATCCATTCCTTCTCGTCATCTGAGTTGATTTGATTTCTGTTATTTTCATGTGAATTTTCAGGATCATTGAGGTGAAGGAAATAGAAACATCATTTCTTCAAGCTATTATTAATGTCCTGTCAATTTTATCAAGGTAAGTAGTGAAAAATCTTTGAAATATACATATGCATGCCACCTGTTTAATGAAAGTCCCCCTCCCCAATGAAGGTGGAATCAATTTGTGGGCTTTGAAGTGGCATTTTTATCTCTTGATATTTTATCTTAACATCTATTTTGTGTGATCAATTGCAACGATAATATTTAATCATTTGTGTTTGTAAAATAGATTCTTGTTTTGTGCAGGTGTTATGTATAACCTTTTTAAACTCAACAAGTATCTCATTTTGTGGTGCACAATATAGAAAAGTCGTATATAAAAAGATGAATAATGCTACAGTATAATCCTAATCCAAAGTGAGGCATGGGTCGGCCCAGCCATAAGAGGCTTCTTTTAATTGCAAGAGAAGAGTTTTTAGAAAATTGTAAGTGAACTAAACTTTTTTCAAATGTTATTGCCTTTCATTGTAAACTTAACTTTTTTTTTATTTGTTTGATTTTGCATGGGACAATGCAATTCATGATGTACGGCTTTGGAGTTGAATCTAAAGTAAATAGTAACATTGATGCAAAAAAATGGTTTTGTTTTAGTAGCATTTGGTTCACCAAATGATCAAGAGGACATGTTTTGTTACAAAAGAAATTTGTATGTCAATATTAAGAATGACTTTCTATTGAGTCACATATACTAGGTTTCATTTAAGATATGTTTTGTTGTATAAAAAATTTAATCATTTATCAAGTTTCTGTTGAGTGCTTGGAGTTCAATTATTAATGGTTAAATGTTAGGTAGTGCGTGCTTAATCTTCTTCAGTTCAACAGTTCATTTTATTCATTTTTTTATGGATTACACATGACTAATTACCTTCACAATATTATTTTAGGTGGCAGCTTTCAATATCAGGGTTGCTGTCATAGCTTCATAAGGGCACCTGCTTCAATTTATTTTTTTCTTTGCTTAATATAGGGTCATATGGTACTTTCCCAACTCATGTTTTAGAAACTTTTTTAAAATGTTTCTATTTATCATATTGTTGAGGTTGTGTGCATAGTAATGATTTATACGACTACTCTTTTGATCATAGTGTTAAGGTTGTGGTTGTGTCCAAATAATCACTTTTGATTTTTATAACAAAAAAAAAAAATTGACTTTGGGTTTGAGGTGAGCATGAAGTAGGTTTTGTGCTCTACTTGTAGAACAATAATGTTTGAAATCCATCAGCTTTGCAACCGATATAGAAAACTAATCAAGTATGTAGAAATTGGACATGATCGAGAATATAAAAACAGATGAGAATTAATCAATATTGATATAAATAACGAAACCATGATTAGCACTTAAATCTAATCTTATTCTTAAATTTATTTCTAGCTAAATTGACGGTAGAGGTATGTTGTGTCGTCTTTAATAGTGAAAACGGTTTCAAAATTTGCTGTTAATTTTAATGCAAATTCCTTTTAAGCTGCAAGATCATATGGAGAAAACAGATGTTTCTATAGCCAAAGTAGGAGGTCTTGCTCCAAGGCTTTTTGAGGTACTATACACTTTAACTTGGTTTGGTTAAAATAATTTACAGAAACATAGGTTTGGCTAGAAGTCAAAACTGCTCATTTGGAGGTATAAGAAGTTGAAATTGATTTTCAATTTTTTGGACAATAAAGGTGATTGTGGCAAAGCTAATTGTCGATGCATTGTTGTAATGGTTCATTTCCCTTGCCAGGTATTTAAAACATCATTACCTTAGCTAAGATGATTCACTTATTGGTTCACTTTTTATTTACATTTATGTTTTGTTTTTTAACTGTAAGTTAAAAACGATCGAGTTCTAAATCATTAGATTTGTATGCTTTCATGAATACATCTGTTGTGGACTTAATCAATTATAATGATGTAAATTTAAACAAAGAATGGGAAGAAATTTCTTGAAATAAAAAAAAGTAAGTTGTTAGGTTTGTATATGTATGATCATGAATTGTAAACCCATTTATTTAACATCTGCCTATTCATGTTTACTAACTTTAGTGTATATTAATTTATGTCGATTCTTATTCAGTGTTAGATGAAGATAACAGTACTTACAAAACCAAGTGGCAAAAACTGCAATGATCGCACACAAATGAAGCTTCTAAAGTGTTGTCATCTCTTAAATAGAAGTGAAAATCAGCATTTAAAAGTTATAGTTTCAACATACTTGGTATCATATCCTAGCATATCATCATAGTTACTCACAGTATGTATGCGTATGTACAAATACACACACAAAGCATATAATAACATTTGTTTTCATTTCATGCTTAATTTTGTTATGTTACTATAAAAGTCCATTTATTTGGCAATTGATTACTCTCTAAATGGTTATCTCTGATCAATTTGTTGGTTTGAGATTAGAACTCTATAGATCGATCAATTGATTAGTGCATTTTGCTACTCCTAACCATTTCTCTTTAATCCGCCTTTATTGAGCATGATTATAATTTTGTTTGACGTTTGTGTTTGTGTGTTTATGTGATGTATGCCAATTGATTTGAGCGCGCTTGAGCTTGTTAATCGTATCTTCAATCTGATTTGTGGATTAGAGCATGTGTAATTCAAGTTGTATAGATTGGTTGTTGGGTGATTATGAAAGCTGTGATTATATTATAATTACAATAAATTGTTATCCAACCTAAACAATGATTTATGTAATTAAAATCAATGTATAAAAGATTAAAACAATCAATTCTTAGTTTTCAAACTAAACAGGACATGAACCTTCTATTATCTTTTAATACGTAAATTGTTCAATCCGCGACATCGCGTGGGATTACCACTATGTTTTAATAATCAAAACAATTGTTAAACCGACTGTTCTAGGTCGAAACTTCTATAAAATCTGAAAGCGTTATTAAATATTATAGTTTATTTATATATCATTGTATATATCAAATTTTCATAAAATATAAAACTACCTTATGTATCTGGATTTTCAAAGAAAAAACAATTTCTCTAAAATCATGTTCAACCGTTGATTAGGCTTGATGCTTTAATCGGTCGACAATATAACCGACAGTTCAATTGAATGCGCCATTTAAAAGAGACTCAAGCACACCAACTTCATGAGTGTTCCCTAGTTCAACATACAGTTAATCAGATTCTAAAAACATTGGTTAAACTTAAGCGAATGTAAGTGATAGGACAACATATTTGAGTTTTAGCTTTTAATCATCATATTTTTTTATTATATTTTTTATGTACAAGTTCTTGAAAGAGCAAGAAGCTTGTAACTTAGTTGGCGATGATCATGATCTTTGAATGAAAACTTTGCCTTTTATTATGTATACAGTATACATTTTGTATATTCATGCTGAAATCAAACAATCGTCAAAATGAATGTCTTAAGTAGGATAAGTAAAAGTTGCTCAATAATTTTGCAATACTAAGATAAAGAATATTGCTAAGATTCAAAGGAGATGTAATTCCGAAGCAGTCCTCTAAATTTATTCTTAAAATGTTTTTAATCGTAAAAAATATTTTTCGTGATAATAAAATATCTATACTTTTAACGCTGTAATTCCGAAGCAGTCCTCTAAAGAAAAACTTATTTAAAAAATACAATACATATTGTATTTGTTATCTTAAAGACGCTGTAATGGGATTCCTATACTCATCTAACAGTTGTTACGCAAGAACATGAAATTCTGTTTTAAATGATTACATATTTAATATAGGGAAAATTACCTAAATAACCATTTGACCAATTATTTTTACTTAAATAGCCATTGACTTTTAATTTTACAAGTTTGTTCCACTAATCAGACGCTTCCACGTGTACAATATATCTCTGGTCGGCGATACCAAAACACGTTGTATCGCCCTTATCGCTGGCCGGAGATACACACACATGTTGTATCGCTAAAAAGAAATAAATAAATAAATAAATAAATTCAATATCGCCGTAAAAAGATACCACATGGTTGTGTATCGCCGGTATCGCTGGCCGGAGATACCCCATGAGTGTCGTATCACCGGTATCGCCGGCCGGAGATACCCCCTTTGCCACGTATCGCCGGTGATATTTAATTTTAATATTTTGAACTATCTACATTTTTTGCCTTTAATTTTTTTAGAATATTTTGTTACTATTTATGTTATTTATAAAAATAATAAATTTAACAAAATATATTTTTTAATATATTTTTCTTAGTTAAATAAGAAAATTACTTAATTACTTAGTAAAATAAAAATAAAAATAAAAAGTTAAAGTTGGATTGCAAAACCAATTAAACTTGTAATAATATATTTATATGTGAAGTTAAAATTAGTTAAAATCTTAAAATATATTCCTAAGTGAAGTTAAATTAGTTAAAATCTCGTAAAAGCTTATATTAATTTTTTAAAAATTTGGTAAGTAAAGGAAAATTTTTAAAAGTATATAAAAAAGTTTGAGATACAAGGCACTCTAATCTTGATAGAGATATGATTTTATCTTGATATTTCTAATAATAAAAACTAATTTCATTCCATAAGTAAATTTAATTAATAAATTAAATTTAATCAACAACTGAACTTTTTATATGCTGTAGTTTTATAGTCATTTTTAAAATTAGTTGCTACAAACATTTATAAAATAACAATAGTTTAAATTTTATTTTTAAACATTTAATAATTAGCTATTTAATATATATATATATATATATCCATATAAAATTTAAAATAAATACATAACTGAATATGATAATTAATTATAAGTTAAAATAATATAGTAGCAACTTGATAACTAATGTAACTAAATATTATATTATATATACATATACATTATTAAAATAATTATTAACAAAAAATTGTATTAAATCAATAATACTAGAAAAATATTCTAAAAAAATTCATATCGTCGGCGATACACAGGTAGCCTCGTATCTCCGGTGTATCTCTGACGACACATAAGGGCCCTCGTATCTCTGGCGTATCTCCGGAAAAAAATAAAAAATAAAAATATTTGCCACGTGGGTGAGGTGATATTTAATAACAATTTTCTCGCCGGCGTATCGCCGGCCAAAAGAGAGACGCGTGGGAAATAGTATCGCCCACGTCTCGCCACCTTTAAATCATTTCAGGCGAGATGCATGCTTTTGTATTGTCACGTGACGATATTATGGTTATTTTCGTAATAGCTAAAGTCAATGACTATTTATCAAAACCAGATTGGTCAAATGGCGAATCTGATAATTTTCACCTAAAAATATAAAATACAAAAGGTAATAAAGTTAACTAATTTGAAATTATGTCCTTCGCCTACTAATATTAGCTATTTGAAAAATGTGATTTTAATATTTTATTTTGAAGCGGTTACTCAAATTTTAATTTGAAATTATATGAGCCAGCCACCATTGACATATAAATATTAGAAGATTATGAGTACAAGTTTTATCCAAAAAAATACCTAAGGTGGCTGGGAAAGAGATTGATGGACCCGATTAAGATATAACACTTATCATTCGAAATAGAACGTAAATTTGCCTTTAACAAAAGTTAATCACGGGAAGATAAAAGCCAATAACATAATATCAATAAACAAATTCTTGATAGCCATACAATATAAAAGCAAATAATAAATTCTGTTACATTCTTAATTTGTTGATGCTACCGTAAATATTTAAACGATAACATTCATACTTTTACAAAAATAAACAAGTTCCCGATACCAAAAACACGTACCACAACTTGCAATTTCTCTATCTTCATCTAAACTCCAACCCCTTTTTTGAAAACGGATAGCGTGATCTTGTTCTTTGCATTTTGTGTTGAGGTTTTCGAGAGTGATCGGGTTGTTAATCCACATTAAACTTAGCATAGATTCAATTTTATCTCTGCAATCTTGCACATTCAAGTGCTTTGATCTTGAATAATTCATGGAATTCAAAAGATTTAATCCTTGTTGACTCGATTGACCCCCGCTAGAAAGAAGAATCATGCCATAAACATATGTTGCCTCTGGATGTCGCTTCTTAGTCGCCATTTCCAAATACATTAGTCCTGATTCGACATAACAAGCTTGAAATAATCAATCTGAAAAAAAACATCGTCGTAGTCAAATGGAATTTTAAATAATCGTAAACAGATTAATGATGTCAAATAAATCAAAACACCACGAAGTGGCCCAAACCTTTGGCCTAATAATTCAATACTACTAGAAAACTAGGGATTTGTCAGTTGTAACCAATTTGCTATGGAAAAAAAAGTCACAAATTAAAGTTGTAGATCAGTTTTATCGGTTATGATCAAGTTTTATACACAACGTACCCTAGACAGATAATTTTGTTTTTCAATTGTTCTTACCATTCCTTGTCTAAATAGTGACTCAGGGTTTCCTTTGTTGAAGCAGAGAGATAGAAAAGAAAACTCTTCTTTACTCGGTTTAACCCAACGAGTCACTGGAAACTTGTCAAGGGAAAAGCATTGATAGATATAGTCATCATTTGTTAATTCAAGAAAACCCTTAGAGCTGCAAAATAACAAATGAAATAAAACATCATTAGTATAACAATTATTTTTTCATTAGACTGTATATCAAACAAACGTTTCTAGTAATATCTAATTCGTATAGTAGGTGACGTACGCAATGATCGAGCACAAACATTAACCATATCTCATATGATAGAGTGACTGTTATTTTGAGATCCGGAGCTCGAAAACTCTTTTTTTACTTTATATCAAATCAGACATTGTATTTTACAATTATAAATGTATAAATATCAACACTAAACAAAAAAATTGTATATTAAGAGATAAAACGTTCTAGTGTGACAGTAGGGTTTACTTATAGAATTGTTTATATACTGACACAATGATGATTATTTATCTAGAAAGAAACTAGAACATAACATTCTATTTTCTGTTAATTTTTCTAGTATAAATTCTCCAAAGAAAGAGAAGAAAAGATTGGCAAAAGAAAATCAACGCAGATATATAGAACTTTCTTGAAAGAAACTGGTTTTGATAATTTGGTTGTGTTTATGAACAAACAAATATGTCTTTTTTATTAACGAAACAACACCTCAAGGCTGGTTGCATTAAAAATATATTATATATGAAACAAACCTTAATTTAGCATTAAAAAGATCAACGAACGAAGATGATGCAACTCGAGCAAGAATGTCAAGTAAAAGATCTCTTGGTAGCGATCCAACACTTGTCGTTGATTGATGAACAAGTTTACCAATTCGTTTTTCTCCATGTCTACGAACACTCAAGACCTTATTATCAGTGGAGATTTTTCTTGTTTTTCTTGGAATACCCATTGTTACTAAAAAAACAGAGTTTTTTTTTTAAAATACAATAAGAATATGTGGATGTACATATGATCCTTTACGTGCTTATATATACAGTAGAGTTTGAGTAGGAATAGATTTATATATACTTGTTGAGAAAGCAAGGAGATTTAAATCAGAAACCTAATCGTAGAAATAGGATGTTATCTGATGGCCGAAGATATACGCACCATATATTATATGACTTCTATGGTTTAATAAATTAAAAGAAACTTATTAGTTTTAAAAATGGTATCTAGTAATTTTAAAAATTCAAAACGATCCAGAACACTTGTAATTAATCAAGTAAGATTCACTTACCATGTATAATTTGTAGATAGGTAGATTAATTCAAGTTCTTGATGGGATCACTTGTTAAAGTAGGATAGGATTTATTTGAGAATCAATTTTAATTTGGAAACTAATACTTTTCTAAATTTAGATGTCCATAATTTTTTTTATTTATTTATGTTTTAAGAATAATTACACTATTAAATCACAATTTTTTGGTCTTTAATTTGAGTATCATGTTGTTATATCAAAATAAAAAAAATTTATACCTCAGTACTACATATATTATTACTACAAGAAAACATAAATATAATATGATGTACTACACATATGTAGTTTGATATACTACATATATCCAACAAATATGTAATACAAGAATATTATACTCAGATTAAATATGAAAACAATTCTTGATATTATGAAATAATTTTTTTTAAGTAATATCATATGGAAAAATTATAGACGTTCAAAAAAATAAGATTAGTTCTTAATTTCTCAAATTAAAATTATTTCTCACATGATCATCTCCCTATTCAAGTAAATCATATATATTTATCTTTGTTAATATATTGAAATATTTTTCATATATATAAAAAAAAAACTGAAATTAACAGTGTAACTATAGCGTGAGTAAAATTATAACTAAAACAAATATGTTAATTATTTTATTCACAAAGCCAAATGCTACGAAATTATTTTCATAGCTCATTTGTTATCCAGCATATTTCTTCAAATTGGTTAACTATATAGTTTTGTTTAATTGTTTTATTTATATACGTGTCTAGATTTTGTTTATATATCTTTCTAAATTTAGTTTTATATATTAATGTGATACACTTCTTTTAGTTATTTATGTCACACCCCGAACGACGGCGGAATCATCGGAGCGGACGAGGGAATGATTGATTGTTCATAACACATGGTTGTCTAATAGTGGAAATAATATTAAAATCAGATTACAAGATTATATAAGTTTAACATACACAAATACAACAATCGAAACCACAAATAATAATTGTCTTTTATTTTAACTAAGTCCATGTCTTAAGTGAGCACGTAAAAGTCCACTATCTTGCTTAACCTGAAATCATGTGAGAAAATAAAGTCAGCTAACGAGTTAGCTAGTGAGTAATCACAGTTTTGAATATATATATATATATGATTGATTGATTGAGAATAATTCAATTCACAAGGTAATATTAAGACTTATATGGCAATAGCGAAGCATATAGATAAACCGACACAATATAAACCCCTTGACTTGACACTTGCATATAATAGACTCCACACAAACACCATAGATTGACTAATTGCCTCTGGCATAATCACCACTCGTAAGCCATGTGGGGTGGGTTATCCAAACCAGTAGATCTACCATTGATACCAGGATTGTTTGATTGAATTAGGCTTTTACTGTCGTCCAGTTTATCATAGTATGTTCACATAGTTGCAAGTAATAACATAACCTGTTTGAATTGAATTTAGAATGAAATAACAACAGAATATCATGATGAATACTACTGTATCACATGATTTCCGCCAAATAAGAAATGATATAAAAAGGGGATATGAATACTTACTTCAGTGATGAGATTAGGATCTGGATATGATAGATTAGACACCAACGATTTCCTTATGATTAACCTAAGGAACGGTGTCTCAAATTAGAATAATAATAATTTGGGAATTTGGGAATGTATTAGGATTTCCATGGTAGTTTAAATTGATAATTTTATTTGGTTTGCAATGTCTTGAAATAAACGAATTTGTTGAAAGTGATTATGTCAAGGATTTTAATAAAAATTTATATATATAAGTTATACATATGTACAATTTATTAATAAATTGTATATGTATAATTATATACATAATTATATATTCATGTAATTATATCTAATTACATGTATAATATACATAATTATATGTATATAACAATTGTAAGCATAACTATATATTGTATGTTAATTATATACATATGTTATAAATTGTATACTATTGTGTAAAATTATATACATGTAATTTATTCAAATAAAAGTTGTTTCGATAATTGGATAATATACATCTATGTATATATATGGGATTCAATTATTTATTGTATGATTATGTGTCATACACTAATTATAAATTGGTGGAAAATAAAATAGTTATTTTATTTATTTAAAACAAATAAAAATAAATGAATAAAATATAAAAATAAATTCAGAAAGTAGTTAAGTGGTTTTAAAAATTTTTAAGGTTTGTAAAAATGTTTTATGATTTTTAGAATTTTTTTCTGAATTTTTAAAGCCTAAAAAGAGGTTTAAAAAATATGTGTAGGTGGCGGGTCTCGAACCCGAGACCTGAAGGTTGGAATTCAAGTGTGTAACCGGTGAACCAAGGGCCTAAGCCGCGATAGAAACCGGTTTTAATTGATTTTAAACACAACCCAACAGAACCCCTAGAACCCGAAGAACCCTAGAATGAACTTGATCCAAATTGAAGCTCAATTCAAATCTGTTAATGATTAGATTCATGGGGCTTTTGATCCCCATGAAAAACCAAGTGTGTTGATATGTTTAATTACCTGTATGATGATCGATTGGAGATGAACTCGATGAAGAACAGGTCGCGGCACTCGTGTCAATCGAATGATGCTCAAACGATGATTGTAATCAAATTAAAATGGTAAGAAGCTTCGGATGATGATCGAGAGTAGAAGCCCCTTATCAATTTCAGGTTTTGAAGCTCCGAAGGTAAAGTTCGAGTGAGTTGCAGGTCTGCGATGATGAAGACGATGATTGATTTCGATGTATGTGTGTGTGTCTGATCAAATTGAGATTACAGGAAGTCGTGTGTTCGATTATGGAGGTTTACCCTCTATTATTTAGGTGTAATTTGAGCGGACGAGCTGAATTCAAATTTGATTTGAACGGGATGAGCGGGTTCGATTTTGAACTTGTAAACGAGCTCATTTTTCAAATGTGTGGGTCCTTGTGTTCGAATCTTGGTCTAAAGGGTGTCGGGACCTTTAATTTGAATGAAAACCGCTCGATTTTGAGCGTTTGGTATCGCCGGAATACGGCCGGAATACGGCCGGAGAAGAGGCGACGGGGAAGGGGGGCTGGGTTTAAAAATGTTACACATTTCGTCCCTGCGGTTTGAAGGTTAACATTTTATGCTAGAAACTTAATTTTTAAGTTTCATAAATTACAAAATACCCCTGCACTTGATTTAAAAATATATTTTTATAAACAATTGTTATTTTATTATTATTATATTGTTATTATTTATTATTAATGTTATTTTCATTATGAGTAAATTTCTTTTTGGTCCCTGAGGTTTTGCAGAAGTTACTAGTTCAGTCCAAAAAGGAATCTTTGATCAAATCGTGCCCTATGGTTTATGTTTTTTAACGAATTTGGTCCCTAACCCTAACGCCGTTCATAAAATCTGTTAAGTACGTGCACGTGCCCCTCACGTGAGGGGCTTTTTCGTCTTTTCTAACCCTCTATGCATTTTAAAACCCCCCAAATCGTACGTACGTTGTTGTATCTTCTTCTCCCCCTTCTGTGTTCGTTGTTGTTGACCATCACCACCATGGTGATCTGTAAATGTGGTGCGCCTACTACGATTCGCACCTCTTGGACGTCTGCAAACCCTGGTCGAAGGTTTCACTGTTGTTCACGCAAGGTAACTCCCTTTCTGTAATTGCAGGTATGTGGTTTTGTAGCCTGCAATTGCAGGTATGTGGTGCGCCTATCTGTTTTTTAATTTTTTTGGTCTTGCCCTAACTCCCTTTCTGCAATTGCAGGTATGTGGTTTTGTAGCCTGGGTTGATCCTCCTGTATGTGATAGTTGTAATGTTATTGTACCGGGGTTACTTAGAAAAATCAACCACAAGGCTGCTGAAAATCGAAGACTTAAGTTAGTGGTTTTCATAAGTTGGATGTTGTTTTTTATGTATTTCTTTTCCACTTGACCTTAATTGGTGTAAAGGTCAAGCTTTTGGTTGAATGATAACTATGTATTGTTACTTTTGTTGGTGTAATGGAAATGTATTTGACTTTTGGTTGAATGATGAGTAAGTATGTTTGTTCTTTTCCATTGTATGTTACTTTGTTTGTTGAATTGGTAATATATTTATGTAGAGTACTGAAAATAGAAGTGCTTGTAATGAAATAAGTAGAGTACTGCTAATATTAATCCCAAAAGTAATGGTTCTAATGACCAGTTACAAACATTCCAACCACACATTGTTCAATACCAACAACTACAAACATCCTTAAACACTGGACCCTACACTTCTACAAACCAAATAACCAAGGCAAACACACACTACACTTTTGATTAAACACTGGACCCTGCATCTTGTGTTGTTGAAGCAGTTGCATCTTGTGTTGTTGTTGAAGCAGTTGCCAATTTTCAACCCCTTTGTTGTGACCCTTTTGATTACATAGTGTACAAGTAACAGGCTTACCCTTCTTGGTCATCTTCCCAGCAGCACTTATTGTTTGTGACAACTCTTCAATTGATTTTTTTCTAGCTTTCTGGGCCTTCCTATTTGGATGTGATGTTTGGGTGGTAACAATGAAGTAGGGCAAGCTGATGGAGTCCACATTCTTTGCCATTGATTGGGTCAATGGTGTTCTCATAAACTTTCTTCCATGTGCTCAGCCAATAAACCTCATCTACCCAAGTCTCAGGTATTCCAACTTCTATCCCATTCACTCTCATATCCCAGTTAACAGCTACAGCATGCTTGCAAGGCATGCCTGTTAATTCCCATTTTCTGCAAGAGCAAGTCTTGGCACTCAATCCACAACACACAATGATCATTCCAAGGTCCACTCACTTGATATTTGCTTCGCCCATTCCACATTACATTATACTGTGATGCTTCTGTTTTAATTTGGTTGAATGTCTTTGTTGCTGTGGGTGTCAATGGACCCTCACACCTAGCAATCAACTTATTCACCACCCCAATTCTTCATCAGATACTCTCTTATGTACTCCAAGCAAGTAATGATGGGTTTGTCTCTGCCTCCTATAAGCTGTTTGTTAAAAACCTCACACAAATTATTGAGTAGAACATCACACTTAGACCTCCCTGTCATTGAAACCAGTCATTAATCACTTGTACAAATAGTAGGAACTCAGTTCTTATAATAACATTAAACTTACCACTAAAATGGGATCTTGCCCAATGAATTGGTGGTATTTCTTGCAGCCATTTGTGTAATGATTGATCTTGGTTTCTGATATCATCCATGTTTTGTTAAACTGTGGAATGGTTGTTGCACTTACTGTTTTCCATAGCATTTCTTTGAATAAGTTGCCTCTCCATTTTGTTTTCATATTCTCATGTATATGCCTAAGGAATACCTATGCTCAGCACAAGGATACACCTTCTTGATAGCAGGTATGATGCCCTACAAAATAACAATAGCATTAAATTTCAAGTACCATAATTGAAATAAAATAAGCTTAGTACTTTTGTCTATCACTCAAGAATGTGAAATTTGATTGCCTGCAAAGATCTAGGTCAGCACCAAGCAACTCTAAGAACCAAGTCCATGAACTGCATGATTCTGCTTCAACTATTGCAAAAGCTACTGGATAGATCCCATTGTTAGCACAACACCCACTGCTGTTAGAATCTGACCAGGGAAAGGCCCTTTCATGAAACAACCATCTAAACCTAACACTCCCTCCCACATTGCTTAAAGCCTGCTTTAAGTGATGCATAACAAATGTATATTCTTTTAATTGCCTACTTTCACTGGTAGGATTGAATTCCCTTTCAACTTCAATCTTAATTGTTGCCCTGGATTGGATCTTAGTAGTTCATCACAGTAATCCCTTAAAAGTAAATATTGTTTGGTGAAGTCCCCTTGAATCTTCTCTGTAGCCATTACTTTTGCCCTAAAAACCTTCTGCAAGCTGATCTGCACTTGATATTTCTTTTGGACCAGATCTTGAAGAACTTTGATGGGTATTCCCGGGTTTGATTCAACTGTGGACTCTATCTCTTTAGCAACTGTACTCACAGTGTACAACTTCACCTCTCTGGTTTGTAAACATTTGTGATTCTCATTAAATGTCTTAACTACCCAAGCATCTACTACATTTTTTCTAGAAATGTGTAATGTCCAAGGACAATTCTGTCTTTCTACACCTTTAACTTTTCCAATTATTGATGCCTAGCTGTTGACTGACTTGAAGTTTGGGTCCCACTTTCTTGTGTTGTGTTACAATTTTGACCTCCAATAAAAACAGGATTTACCACTGTACATATCACCCTAAACCTCAACTTATACATTTTATGATAGATAGTTGCCTCCTAGTGACTACAGCATGGTTTTTCACCAAAGTTTTTATATCATCTTGTTTTGAAACACATGACCCACATAAAATGGAACTGCATCTACATTCTTGGATTTCTTCTTCTCTTTCTAAACTTATTCACAGCAGTAATCAACAAATCTTCCTCATCTGTTCCACTATCAAAGTCATCTAGGTCAAATTCCTCATCCTCATCATCTTCCTCCTCATCAACATCATTCAATCCCTCATCAAAATCTGCTTTAAATGACCCCATGTCAACATCTACATGTTCAACCATGTTATCTGTGTCATGCAAATCTTAGATCAGCTATCATCCTAGTAAGTTTAAACTTATTTACGATAAGCACACCGAATCTTCTATGTACGAGCTTTTAGACTAGTTGATGCATATTTTAAGTTGTTATCTTACTACTTTCCATTTGCAGCTTGGAAAGAATCTTTTGCAGCCATTATTGCTGGTGATGAGGTAAAAGCAGGAAAGCCATCTCCTGAAATGTAAGATGGAACATGCCGAGTTGCTCTAGCTAGTTCGTGTTATTTTCATAAAGTGTTAGATGAGGGTTCTCTCATAAACTACTCTGAAATTGTACTTTTTTCCATTTTCAGATTCCTGGAAGCAGCAAAGAGGCTTAGCTCTGATCCTTCCAAATGTCTTGTCATTGAAGATTCACTGTAAGTTTGCGTTTAAGAAACAAACTGAAAGGCCTATCAACAGTTTGATAAATTGTTCGCTCAAATAACCTGGCATTAAAGCGTTGAATATTACTTAGAAAACAATTGTTCGTACTTCTATGCACTAAGAGAACAAATGTGTTAAACTGAAATATTGGCATTTTTTTTTCTGGCTTACAAATCATCTCTTCGTATAACATTATAACATGGTTTTTAAAATAGCAATGCCTCATTACATGTCAGACCAGGTGTTGCTGCTGCTAAAGCTGCTGACATGGAAGTGGTTGCTGTGCCATCTCTTCCAAAGCAGTCCCATCTTTACACTGCAGCTGATGAGGTGATCAATTCGCTTCTTGACCTACGTCCTGAAAAGTGGGGCCTGCCTCCATTTGAAGATTGTAAATACCTTTCACTGATTTATACATATTCCAGTAAACAGACTTATATGTCAGCCGTGTTGCCTTAATTTGCTGTTTGCAATCTTCAGGGATAAATGGTACTTTACCCTTAGAGCCATGGCATATTGGTGGTCCTGTCATCAAAGGTTATGGTCGGGGTTCAAAGGTGCTTGGAATACCAACAGGTTTCCTGGCTTCATCTTATATTCGCTTGCATTTGTTTTTTGTTCATCTGTCAATCAAGTGATCAACATGTATCTGCCATTGGGTAACTGGTCAAAACATCCCCAATCGTGTCAAGTTTGGCCTGCAACACTTTTAGCTCAATGTATCTAAGTTCTTTTATCTATAATCAAGAGTGTCAAATTTTAAATGTGGTTAAAATTAATATTAGTTTACCAATAATCTAATTTATGGATAAAATGATTTAGGTGTGGTTTTTCTTTTTAAATAAAAATACATGTTGGATGACTTTCAACCTGTTCAACCCTTGAACAATTTCTATTTTTTCTTTAAGTTAGCACTATTAACATGTTTGACCAATTAGAGATATAGCCTTACTCGACCCATTTATAGGTATTAGGGTTGAAATTTCTATTTATGTTTGTTTGCAATCTTAATTGGGATGCCCTTAAGGCTTGCTGAGCTCAAAAGACTCATGCTCAACCACTCAAATTTACCATAAGATCAAGTCTTGGCTCATTTTGTAAACATTGTGTAGGCATAATATATGCTGGCTCTTATGAAACTAAAATTAGACCTTCAAATAAAACGGCAAATAATTTCTATTTAAATAAACAAATTTGGAAATCCTCAACAAGTTTAAGACTAGTGATCTAGTAATTCGAAAACACACACTAATTCTATGGACATCGATGCCCTTTATTGTTTCAGCTAATTTGTCTGTGGAAGGGTATGCGGACGTCCTTTCTGAACATCCTGCGGGTGTGTATTTTGGCTGGGCCAAATTATCAACCCGGGGCTTTTACAAGATGGTTATGAGCATTGGTTGGAACCCATACTTTAATAACACTGAAAAGACTATAGTGAGTATAATCTTTTTTATCTTTTTAAACCTACTTTAATCTTCAAATCATCAGTTCTAACCCATGTTTTCTTCATCATTCCTTTTTTATCAGGAACCGTGGTTGCTTCATAAGTTTGATGAAGATTTCTATGGAGAGGAATTACATCATTGTCATTGTTGGCTATATTCGTCCCGAGGTATGCTCCGTCTCATTTCTTTGAAAACAAAAAAGTTGTGGTGTTTGTTTGGTCCTGGATTGTTCTGTGTATTTCACATGTGAATTATGATTGATGACAGGCCAACTTCCCGTCACTTGAAAGTCTTATCGCTAAAATACATGAAGACGGCCAAATTGCTGAGAATGCACTTGAGCTTCCTTTATACGCCAAGTACAAAGATGAGACGTACTTCAAAAGCATTGCACTTGGTCACAACTATCATTCTTAACACTGATTTTTACTATTTGAAAATTTAATTGGCTCTGCATATAAACATACAAGGAGGATGTTACCATTTTAGATTTCATATCGGGTTATATGTATATTTCAAAAGAAATGTAAACTGGACTGCTAAGATTCTAAGATTGCGGTCGTCTCATGCAACTTTGTATTTGGACTAAATAATGTGATTATTGTGATTTATGACTTGAATCATGATTATCAGTTTATGGATAAACGATTTTGTTTCTTGTTATTTGATTATTTAGATCAAGGATAACTATTTTTCATATTGATCATTGCATAACTAATTCGAGAGTACTAGATGATCAGGGTCTGTTTGCTTGGCATGCTTTTTTATAAATTGAAATATATCAAATGAATTGGAATTAAAATTTATCAAAAGAATTTGAAAAGTAAAGGAATTAGAATCTATTTAGAATTTAAATAAGTAATGTATTTGGTTGACATAAGAATCATTAAATATTTAAAATCTATTATCACGGTCACAACTTATCATCTATTCCTTCTACCTGTTGTTGCTGGAGTCATTATCACCGTCACCTATCAACACTGCTATTTTGAGTCAACTAGATGCACTGCTTTCACAACCTATGTTGGTTGCTGTGATCATTGCCATTGGTATTCTCAAACGCACAACCACCATCAACGGTGGAGGTGTGAGTGGTGGGGAGCTAGGGTTGTGGCCTTAGGGGGTTGAACAATGATGGTAGGGGTTGCACTCTCATGTTGACAGTTTTATGTGAGACATATATTATATCATCCGTAATGAGAGGTTTTGTATTTTTACGGACATCAACTGGTGCTTAGCCGAAGGAGAAGGAAAACAATCTTGAAGGGTTTAAAGAAAACGTGTATGGTATGGTGTGTTGGTGATACGACCCTTTAGAAAACATGAAGTACATTTTATTAGTCAAATAGAATATGAAAATAATAAATAGATAAAAGCATATTGGTTTAAAGAAAATAATAATAATTTAAAGATTCGATCCGTGGAAACGGTCTCCCCACAAAATGTGCGGGAAAGACCGCGTACATCTTCCCTTAAATGGGACGGACCCTCCCTGGACCCTGCGAAAACGCGAGAGCTCTTTGCAGCACCAGTTAGGGCCTTTTTAATAATAATTCAAAGATTGCGCAGGGCGATTCATGGGCAAATCTTGTGTTCGTTTGTCGTTAAGTAAAATCAAGAGTTGTACTCCTTCTCCGAGTGAAAATGGGGGAAGAACAACCAACAGTCGACAGTAACCATGAATCGGAATATAATAATTACTCTTGGCCGCAAGCAATTCGTTTCGATGTTCCTCCTCACAAAACCTACCATTTTTACAAACACTTCAGATCCTCATCTTCTAACCCTAATAACTTCCTCAAGGGCCTCAAATGGTATGTTACCATCCCATTCCTTTTTTTTTTTTTATCATATTCTACTTTTTACTAACAGAGATTTTCTAGTATAGATGCTTTGCAACAATTCAATTCAATTCAATCGTCTACTGCTTAATGACTATGCCTGTGTATGTTTGTTCGAATTTCGAATTCCTCCGATGATTATCACTGTGTTCTTGTAGGTCACCGGATGGTTCCTGCTTTTTGACGAGCTCTGATGATAATACTCTTAGCATATTCAAATTGTAAGTAACCTCTATAATCAATTCTTAATGTTTTCATTACAGTTTTTCTGCTTTGATTGTTGGGTTGAACTTAGAAAATAGATTAGTTTCTGTGTCAAAGGACACTATTGAGAGTGAGGTTTATACATGTGAAATCATTATAATTTTTCTTTCACAGACCAGGTTATGAAAACTGTTCAGATGAAAATGTTTCTTCCTCAGAAGGTTAGTTTCTATTTCACAAGTTGTCTTTTTATCGTACTAGTGAATCTTTTGTATTCTATCGTCTCATCGTACTTGTGTTTGCAGACTCATTTCCAGCAAGCCTTGCTATAACAGAGGGAGAAGCAATATATGATTACTGCTGGTACCCTTACATGTCTGCTTCTGGTGCATCTCGTCTCTTTTCTTTAACTTCTTTGATTGAAGCATTTTTCTTATATTATAAGTTTTATAGTTATTGTTAGCATGTAAATAAATGGTTAACCAGAACTGTGCTCTCTAATTGTATTGTAGATCCTGTCTCTTGTGTGTTTGCAACTACCACACGGGACCATCCTATCCATCTTTGGGATACGAGCACAGGCCAGGTGCTTCATCCTCTAATCTTCTACTTATGTCTTTAAATTCTTACTATGCCACACTCCTTTTGAATTAGCTGCAACCATTATTATTATTATTACTATTCATATCATGTGTAACTTTGTGTTGTATAACTATTAACACTTCATTTAAATTGTATTGCAGTTACGCTGCACATATCGGGCATATGATCACATGGATGAAATAACTGCTGCATTTTCAATAGGTTTTAACCCCACAGGAACCAAGTAAGCCTCTACTTTTTGTAATAATTTAAAGCTCTACTAGCTATTTTAATGGATTTATTCCAATTCTTTTAATTTTGGTTGACATCTTGCTCTATTGCCACTTGTTAGTTCTTTGATATCAAAGCTGAAAAGATGTTTTAATTCAGGATACTCGCTGGTTACAACAAATCCATCAGGATATTTGATATTCATCGCCCTGGTAGAGATTTTGAACAGCATTCAACCGTTCAAGGAAATAGGGAAGGTCAATCAGGTCGGTACATGTATATCTCTATTCTAAATAATTTCTTTAATAGTTTAATTGCAATTACATTTTCTTTGTGTTCAGGTATCATATCTTCAATTGCCTTTTCTCCAAGTCATACGGGGATGCTTGCTACAGGGTCATATAGCCAAACTACAGCAATACACAGGGAAGATAATATGGAACTCTTGTATGTCCTACACGGTCAAGAAGGTGGGGTCACACATGTAAGTGGGCAACTATGGCTAGAAAATTTCATCTAATCATGATTAGAACATGATAATACTGTTTTGCATCATCTTATTTACAGGTTCAATTCTCTAAAGATGGAAACTATCTTTATACTGGGGGAAGAAAGGTATAATACTTGTTTTTTAATACTTAGCATTCTTGTAAATTTGTTGTCTCTGTTAATCGTGCAATGATCATCTTGGTGAAAGTGTGAATTGAATTTCCACTTACCAATCTACAAGAAATGGTAATTATTTGAATTTCTCTTGTTTCTTCCTATTGTTATTCTGATATTCTCTAATCAATGTTCACAACCAGTTGTGCTTATCTTAAATTGTTTACTTGATAGTTTCAGAAAGTCATAACATGTATTTTACTTGACATCCTCTCATCAAAGTAATTGTTTTTTTTAATGTAGGATCCATATATCTTATGCTGGGATATACGTAAGACTGTTGAAATTGTATACAAGTAGGTACCCTTTTTTCTTGATGCAACAGATCTTTAGTATTCTTATAAAATTTATTAGTTTCTTCTACATTGGTCCCAAATGTGGTTTTTACATGTAAGTGTTATTATTTAGTATCATTTTATTATATTATGTCAATACTAGCATTAAAATGATTAGATCTCTTAAGACTGATTTTCCTGTTTCTTTGCTTATTATTAGGTTATATAGATCAACAGAGACCACCAATCAACGGATACAGTTTGACACTGAGCCTGTGGTCAACATCTTGGTACCGGTGGACAGGTATTTGTTGTAAATTCTTCACTTATGACTAAACCCTAGTGTCATTATTCCAGTAGAATGATTGTTTTAAAAATGTGAATGAAGGATGGTTTGGTACATATATATGATCTTCAAACGGGTCAATGGGTCTCGAGCTTTCAAGCTGCATCAGGTGCTACCATCTCACACTTTCTTATTTTGATATATTTGCCTACTTCCTATATCCTGAATAAGTGCGATGATTGGCTTAACGAATAATTTAAGAGATTGTTTGGCTAAATTGGTATGGGCAGTGTAATATTATCCTTTATGATACACATATTTTAAAAGGTGTTTCTCAGCCACCCTCTTTAACTAAAAACACCTAATTTTAATTTACCATTTGCTTTGGTGTAGATACTGTTAGTGGTTTCTCTTCCATCCGTTTTTACCAATGGCCGCCACTGCATCGGGACATAGGCGATTTGGACCACTTGACGAATCTACTGATGATTTGAGTATGACTTTACTAGGTTTGTTATTTTATCTCCTTACCATCATGTTACTTGTGAAGTCTACTTTAATACACCTATATCAATATGTGTGCGTTAAGATGTCTTAGAAGTTTATTAGTATCAATCCATTGATTGACTAATTCTTAATGGAGCAAATCTCAATACCCACAAATGATATATTTATGTAGATGATGAGAATTGTGCTCCAATTTGGAGTATGCTCTTATATACCTTTTGTATATTTCTTGTAGATGATGAGAATTGTGCTTCGGTTTGGAGTTTCTCTGTTTATTCAGCTGAGGATTATGCTGGGAACACCGAGCATGTTGACTCCAACAGTCAACTTGATCAACAAAACTCATTCCAAGACGCTTGACCTACATTCATCATTCAGGTCAATTTTTTTTGTATTAGCAATCCATATATTGTGTGGAATGCTGCAAGTTTTGTAGCAAAGTGTACATCGGAGATGGTTCTTGTTGTTCATGATTCTTGATTCGATTTTAGATTTTCATCACTTGAGCCTTATCTTACTGGATACAGTCATCAACGTATTTAAATCCCCTTTGCTCAAGTCGATTAATGTTACAATTTGGTCAACAAAGAGGGGTTCAATGATTGACCTGTTGATCCAGAATTGTTGTTTGCACCTTCTTGCGTAATGTTTTTGATATATTAACACAGTGTTGGTTGTAGTCGTGAGTGACATTTACTAAAAATGGTTTTATTTGAGCACTCTTTCCAGTCTACCCTAAACATGATTGTGTCCAATCAAGAAGCTGAGTTATTTTGATTTAGGTGTCAAACCAATGGAGACCCTATACAACTAATGTTCTGGTGCTAACCAACCATTGACATGTATGTCGTGACCAATAATTTGAGCAATTCTGGATGAAGTAGTCTTCAAGGGTAAAGGCGTCCTCGTATAGGCGCTTATGGGAAAAAAACAGAACCTGCTGACCCGCAGGAATGCCTTCGTGAGCCTGAATCTTGTCTTTCACAGCGCAAATGGCGTCTATTCTTTCAACATCTAAATGAATGGTTTTTTGAGCGGCGGCGATCTGGATGTGAGTCCTCATCCACACCCTTCATTCCTTCGATATCTCGAGAGTTTTATATAACCCTCTCAACACGTTTCTATCTAACAAGCATATTTTCAACAAGCAATCAGGCAGGGCTGGCATAACAGGTATACCTGTACCTATTAAGACACGAACACGAAACCTGTATATCTGTACACTACACGATAACTTATCGTGTACTGTTTCCAAACCTGAACACGAATCTGTTAATACCAGGTATACACGATAAGACACGATAAGAACCATTAATAACACATATTTAGAACCATTTTAGTGATACAAAAATCATCCGAAATTCACAAAAGTCTTAAGTTGTATCAAAAATACATAATCCTTACCAAATAAAAGACACAAATTCAGAATAGTCTAATCAAAACAACTTTGAAAACAAGCAAACAACTTCAACTTCCAATTGATCTTCTCTCAAATCTTCAATTCCAAACAATAAAACCTACACACAACAAATATAGTCAATTAGTCATTTACTTGTAGATATGCATCAGTTTAGAGCAGGTAATCAATCCCATTAAAAAAAGTAAACATGAATGAAACTTCTTCTTTTTCTTTATTTTCCAAAAAACAGGTTTAGAGTAGGTATGTGCTTAGTTACGTTGTTCAACAACTTGTTGTAGTTAAACATAAATAAACAAATACTTGTTTGGTATGTGATTAGCGATAGAGCCGCCACGATGGAATACAAATTCAATATGTATTCTTCCTTTCACTACTCAAGTCCATACCATGGCACGTGCGCAAAATCTATCAATCCACGTGAAACCTCTGTTTTCGACAAGCAAGTAGGATAACCAATCCACTAACCACCAACAAACTTTAATGTAATTGTAATATAAGACTGTTACAACGCTACAGCTCATCATTTTCACAAACAGTCCTAATCAACATGTCACGTTAGCTTTCCATTCACCTCCATTCATTCTTTCCCACAAACGCATTTTACCCTCACATTATCCTTCCCACAAATACCTTTATTTTTCACCTCACGTTATAAAAAATAGCCGTTATTATAAAAAAATAAAAAGTACTCAAATTGTTTAGTTTATTATTATACATATTAAAAAGAACTAAAATTAAAAAACCTTTTAATTGAAACCATTTAAAGTATTTTAAGACATTTTAAATAATTATAAAAAATAAAAAAATAAACTCTAATTAACCATTTTAATTAAAATATTATACTTAAATTATTATTTTAATTAAAAGATTTAAAACATTTTAGTTAAAAATATTTTAATTTAAAATCATTAATAATAATGGGGCCCACAATTATATTAATATTTTTATAGCGGGGGGCCCTTCACCCCTTCCTTCGGTCATCTTCATCCCCTCTCCCCCATCGCCGCCCTTCCGGCGGGCGCCGTCCACGTCGGCGACGGGCCAACTACGGGCAAAGCGATGGGGATAGTCTAAGTATGTAACACATAAATAACAAATATGGTAGTTTTAAGATAGCTTTCTTTATAAATTGGATACTGAAACCTGATCTCTTAATATAGTTAATTTTATATGAGTTTTGTAGATTTGTTTGGGTTCAGTGTCAATTCACGTGCCTAGAATATTAGAGTGAATTATCAAATATAAAGTATAGTTTTGTGAAGTAATTTATGGACATTAATTAAAAAAACACAAAGAACTAATAATATATGTGAAAGTTGTAGATTAAACACTGGTCAACTAAGGTTGACAACTGGACACGTCATCAGCAGTCACCACAATCTTCCAACCTTCCTAAATCCTAACGGCTAGTTTTCTCCTCCTAATCAACCATTCAACCTAATTACATTGTGTAAAATTCTTAATTCAATGCTTTTTTTATCTAATTACATTCTTTGATTAGATACCAGTTCTCTTTAACCCAAGTGATTAAATTAAGTATCTAGAACAACTAAAAAGAAGTCTTGAATTCGAGTTTCACTCTAACAATAATGCTCAAAATTGAACTAGTAATTTTTTCAGTTATGGGTTTACTTTTACAGATATTAAGAGTGTGGTTCTCGTTGAGAAAACAAATAAATAAACCTATTAAAATAACATCTATATTCTAAAGCAGGGTCGTATCTTTACATGTTCCTAAAAGAAAAAAACATCCGTTCATTAAAATTTTCATTTATGTTGTTAACTTCGTGTTTGTGTGGCAACTCTAGAATAAAAATTAAAAAACACATAAAATAAAAGTGAAAATATCGGAAACTTCGAGTCCTTTCCACCAAGTTTAGCGATATTTGGAGGAAGTTGAATTCAAGTGGACCCCACCCACCACTAAATATTAAAAAAAAAAAACAAATAAAAACCAGTTTCTCTCTCCCACTATATAAACAAACTTCAATTTAGCTTCCATTCACAAGATCTGCTCTTGTTTCCTTCTCAACAACAACCGTTATTTCATTACCAATTTACTCCAAACAAGAAATCAGGCCTTATTTCCACTTCAAATAAGGTATTTAATCTCATCTTTTGCTCAATTTCCAAATGTTTTTTTGTATATTTGATCTGGTTTTTTGTTCATCTGTTTGATTGTGTATGATGATCATATCAGGAACAAGATGTCAATCGGGAAGAATCAAAGCTTAGGGTTGGTGAAACGTACAAATTCATTTGGTAGAAAGAGGATTTGATTATGAATCATATGGATTTTGATTCAGTTGATGTTACTACACCCAAAACGAAGCAGTTTCTCGAAACCAAATCGGGTTTTTGCGGTGAAAAATCTTTAATTGAAGCTCTCCCGCAAGAAATTTTGGTAATTTTCAATCATTTTTTTGTGTTTTTGAATCATTTTATATGTCATTGTTTAGATGATGATCGTTTTTACTCACATTGGTAGTGATTGTGTTTGAAATTTTGCTGATTTTGACCCTCCTGAATTTATGAACAGATTAAGATATTGTGTGGAGTGGATCATGATGATTTGAAGAGGCTATTTCATGTATCTAAATCAATACGAGAAGCTGTAAGTTGTTCATTTTATATAAAAAAAAATGTTGCTTTAAGTAATGGAATCAGAGCTTCTTGTGATTCACTTATAAAGATTCTCTACAATACTTATTTTGATTTGCAAAATGCAGGTTGTGATTGCAAAGAAATGGCATTTTGAATACAATACACCTAAAAAGATCCCAGCTTTTAGATGTTCATTAAACTTGGATGAATTTTCGTCGAGTGATTTTGACGAAATCGAAGCTCCGAATGCTCCGAAACAATTGAGAGTTCATCGATCTCGTTTGACCGGAAAGAATTGGGTGGCATCTGTGTATCCTTGTTTTGATGTGGGTGATTTGTAGATAGGTGCTGGTATGGATTGTACATTATTCTTCAATCTTTTCATTGAAGATGTGTTACATGCTTTAGGTGTTTGTACATTTAGTGTAAACATGTACTAGTAGCTGGTTTTGTTGAATGGTTGTTATTGATATAACAAAAGGTTTTGTGGTGGATGAAGATTGCCATTGCAAAATGTAGTGTACAAGTTTTTATGAGTAATGTGCAAGTGTGATTTATATGTTTTTGGAGGGAAACTAAATGAAAGGGAACAAGATAGTGGCCTAATGGGTGTTGTTTGAATATTATGTTGTTAGTGTGGTCAAAAAGAGAAAATATGTATGTTGAACATAAATTTTAGTGTGGTCAAAAGAAGAAAATCACATTTTTATCTCTATATTAATGTTGAACCTAAAAATACATTCATCTCAAAAGAAAATCCTTAACTGAAATATTTAGTATATGTATTTTTAAGCAAACTTAAAATTTATAGCAGGATAACTTCATATTAAAAAAAACTTAAAATCATATATTCCAAGAATGCTGGTTCACATCCTGCGTACTCTAGTTATTGAGGTTTGTAGTTGTTTAAAAAGCAATAATGAGTTGTTAAATTTATGTTAGTCATAGTACGTTATGTTTTTTTATTGCTAACTTATATTAAATGTTTGAATACATAATCTTTTACTTCTATATAATACAGGAATCATGGCTATTTTGGTAATTTTATCAAATCTGTAAGACGCGCTCCTTGCGTCCCCCTCCCATCCGTTTCCGGTCGGCCGGCGGGCGCCCCTTGCGTCCCCCCCAATCGTTTCCGGTCGGCTCATTCAAAGCGACTGTCCCTTTACCTTCGCGTTGCTTCGTTATTTAATTCAAGCCTCACTCAAAGCCCCGATCCAACGTTCCCGATTCAGTCTCACGACGACGGTGCTCCGATATGGCTAATCCCACATCAGATTTTGCTCATAAGAAAGAGTACAGAAGACGAAGAAAAAAAAGAAGATTTTGACCCACCTCCATGGTGAACAATCATTAGCCATTGTTGATTCTATTGAAATCTTGAACAAATTCAATGGAGTTCTTGAGGGCTTTTTAAACCAATGCAGAAGTTGCAGGTTTTTATTTTATAAAAATATTTTGAAGTTGAAACAGAGTATGCCAAAAGAGAGTTTTGGAAGGGCATTCAATGAGGCAATTTAATCATCCAAGTTGTGGAGCAAAGTCGAGATTCAATTTAGGTTACTCTGGGATACAAATCGATGGTTCATCTTGTTTTATCCATTCCTTCTCGTCATCTGAGTTGATTTGATTTCTGTTATTTTCATGTGAATTTTCAGGATCATTGAGGTGAAGGAAATAGAAACATCATTTCTTCAAGCTATTATTAATGTCCTGTCAATTTTTATCAAGGTAAGTAGTGAAAAATCTTTGAAATATACATATGCATGCCACCTGTTTAATGAAAGTCCCCCTCCCCAATGAAGGTGGAATCAATTTGTGGGCTTTGAAGTGGCATTTTATCTCTTGATATTTTATCTTAACATCTATTTTGTGTGATCAATTGCAACGATAATATTTAATCATTTGTGTTTGTAAAATAGATTCTTGTTTTGTGCAGGTGTTATGTATAACCTTTTTAAACTCAACAAGTATCTCATTTTGTGGTGCACAATATAGAAAAGTCGTATATAAAAAGATGAATAATGCTACAGTATAATCCTAATCCAAAGTGAGGCATGGGTCGGCCCAGCCATAAGAGGCTTCTTTTAATTGCAAGAGAAGAGTTTTTAGAAATTGTAAGTGAACTAAACTTTTTTCAAATGTTATTGCCTTTCATTGTAAACTTAACTTTTTTTTTATTTGTTTGATTTTGCATGGGACAATGCAATTCATGATGTACGGCTTTGGAGTTGAATCTAAAGTAAATAGTAACATTGATGCAAAAAAATGGTTTTGTTTTAGTAGCATTGGTTCACCAAATGATCAAGAGGACATGTTTTGTTACAAAAGAAATTTGTATGTCAATATTAAGAATGACTTTCTATTGAGTCACATATACTAGGTTTCATTTAAGATATGTTTTGTTGTATAAAAAATTTAATCATTTATCAAGTTTCTGTTGAGTGCTTGGAGTTCAATTATTAATGGTTAAATGTTAGGTAGTGCGTGCTTAATCTTCTTCAGTTCAACAGTTCATTTATTCATTTTTTATGGATTACACATGACTAATTACCTTCACAATATTATTTTAGGTGGCAGCTTTCAATATCAGGGTTGCTGTCATAGCTTCATAAGGGCACCTGCTTCAATTTATTTTTTCTTTGCTTAATATAGGGTCATATGGTACTTTCCCAACTCATGTTTTAGAAACTTTTTTAAAATGTTTCTATTTATCATATTGTTGAGGTTGTGTGCATAGTAATGATTTATACGACTACTCTTTTGATCATAGTGTTAAGGTTGTGGTTGTGTCCAAATAATCACTTTTGATTTTTATAAAAAAAAAAAAAAATTGACTTTGGGTTTGAGGTGAGCATGAAGTAGGTTTTGTGCTACTTGTAGAACAATAATGTTTGAAATCCATCAGCTTTGCAACCGATATAGAAAACTAATCAAGTATGTAGAAATTGGACATGATCGAGAATATAAAAACAGATGAGAATTAATCAATATTGATATAAATAACGAAACCATGATTAGCACTTAAATCTAATCTTATTCTTAAATTTATTTCTAGCTAAATTGACGGTAGAGGTATGTTGTGTCGTCTTTAATAGTGAAAACGGTTTCAAAATTTGCTGTTAATTTTAATGCAAATTCCTTTTAAGCTGCAAGATCATATGGAGAAAACAGATGTTTCTATAGCCAAAGTAGGAGGTCTTGCTCCAAGGCTTTTTGAGGTACTATACACTTTAACTTGGTTTTGGTTAAAATAATTTACAGAAACATAGGTTTGGCTAGAAGTCAAAACTGCTCATTTGGAGGTATAAGAAGTTGAAATTGATTTTCAATTTTTTGGACAATAAAGGTGATTGTGGCAAAGCTAATTGTCGATGCATTGTTGTAATGGTTCATTTCCCTTGCCAGGTATTTAAAACATCATTACCTTAGCTAAGATGATTCACTTATTGGTTCACTTTTTATTTACATTTATGTTTTGTTTTTTAACTGTAAGTAAAAACGATCGAGTTCTAAATCATTAGATTTGTATGCTTTCATGAATACATCTGTTGTGGACTTAATCAATTATAATGATGTAAATTTAAACAAAAGAATGGGAAGAAATTTCTTGAAATAAAAAAAAGTAAGTTGTTAGGTTTGTATATGTATGATCATGAATTGTAAACCCATTTATTTAACATCTGCCTATTCATGTTTACTAACTTTAGTGTATATAATTTATGTCGATTCTTATTCAGTGTTAGATGAAGATAACAGTACTTACAAAACCAAGTGGCAAAAACTGCAATGATCGCACACAAATGAAGCTTCTAAAGTGTTGTCATCTTAAATAGAAGTGAAAATCAGCATTTAAAAGTTATAGTTTCAACATACTTGGTATCATATCCTAGCATATCATCATAGTTACTCACAGTATGTATGCGTATGTACAATACACACACAAAGCATATAATAACATTTGTTTTCATTTCATGCTTAATTTTGTTATGTTACTATAAAAGTCCATTTATTTGGCAATTGATTACTCTCTAAATGGTTATCTCTGATCAATTTGTTGGTTTGAGATTAGAACTCTATAGATCGATCAATTGATTAGTGCATTTTGCTACTCTAACCATTTCTCTTAATCCGCCTTTATTGAGCATGATTATAATTTTGTTTGACGTTTGTGTTTGTGTTTATGTGATGTATGCCAATTGATTTGAGCGCGCTTGAGCTTGTTAATCGTATCTTCAATCTGATTTGTGGATTAGAGCATGTGTAATTCAAGTTGTATAGATTGGTTGTTGGGTGATTATGAAAGCTGTGATTATATTATAATTACAATAAATTGTTATCCAACCTAAACAATGATTTATGTAATTAAAATCAATGTATAAAAGATTAAAACAATCAATTCTTAGTTTTCAAACTAAACAGGACATGAACCTTCTATTATCTTTTAATACGTAAATTGTTCAATCCGCGACATCGCGTGGGATTACCACTATGTTTTAATAATCAAAACAATTGTTAAACCGACTGTTCTAGGTCGAAACTTCTATAAAATCTGAAAGCGTTATTAAATATTATAGTTTATTTATATATCATTGTATATATCAAATTTTCATAAAATATAAAACTACCTTATGTATCTGGATTTTCAAAAAAAAAACAATTTCTCTAAAATCATGTTCAACCGTTGATTAGGCTTGATGCTTTAATCGGTCGACAATATAACCGACAGTTCAATTGAATGCGCCATTTAAAAGAGACTCAAGCACACCAACTTCATGAGTGTTCCCTAGTTCAACATACAGTTAATCAGATTCTAAAAACATTGGTTAAACTTAAGCGAATGTAAGTGATAGGACAACATATTTGAGTTTTAGCTTTTAATCATCATATTTTTTTATTATATTTTTTATGTACAAGTTCTTGAAAGAGCAAGAAGCTTGTAACTTAGTTGGCGATGATCATGATCTTTGAATGAAAACTTTGCCTTTTATTATGTATACAGTATACATTTTGTATATTCATGCTGAAATCAAACAATCGTCAAAATGAATGTCTTAGTAGGATATAGTAAAAGTTGCTCAATAATTTTGCAATACTAAGATAAAGAATATTGCTAAGATTCAAAGGAGATGTAATTCCGAAGCAGTCCTCTAAATTTATTCTTAAAATGTTTTTAATCGTAAAAAAATATTTTTCGTGATAATAAAATATCTATACTTTTAACGCTGTAATTCCGAAGCAGTCCTCTAAAGAAAAACTTATTTAAAAAATACAATACATATTGTATTTGTTATCTTAAAGACGCTGTAATGGGATTCCTATACTCATCTAACAGTTGTTACGCAAGAACATGAAATTCTGTTTTAAATGATTACATATTTAATATAGGGAAAATTACCTAAATAACCATTTGACCAATTATTTTTACTTAAATAGCCATTGACTTTTAATTTTACAAGTTTGTTCCACTAATCAGACGCTTCCACGTGTACAATATATCTCTGGTCGGCGATACCAAAACACGTTGTATCGCCCTTATCGCTGGCCGGAGATACACACACATGTTGTATCGCTAAAAAGAAATAAATAAATAAATAAATAAATTCAATATCGCCGTAAAAAGATACCACATGGTTGTGTATCGCCGGTATCGCTGGCCGGAGATACCCCATGAGTGTCGTATCACCGGTATCGCCGGCCGGAGATACCCCTTTGCCACGTATCGCCGGTGATATTTAATTTTAATATTTTGAACTATCTACATTTTTGCCTTTAATTTTTTTAGAATATTTTGTTACTATTTATGTTATTTATAAAAATAATAAATTTAACAAAATATATTTTTTAATATATTTTCTTAGTTAAATAAGAAAATTACTTAATTACTTAGTAAAATAAAAATAAAAATAAAAACAGTTAAAGTTGGATTGCAAAACCAATTAAACTTGTAATAATATATTTATATGTGAAGTTAAAATTAGTTAAAATCTTAAAATATATTCCTAAGTGAAGTTAAATTAGTTAAAATCTCGTAAAAGCTTATATTAATTTTTTAAAAATTTGGTAAGTAAAGGAAAATTTTAAAAAGTATATAAAAAAGTTTGAGATACAAGGCACTCTAATCTTGATAGAGATATGATTTTATCTTGATATTTCTAATAATAAAAACTAATTTCATTCCATAAGTAAATTAATTAATAAATTAAATTTAATCAACAACTGAACTTTTATATGCTGTAGTTTTATAGTCATTTTTAAAATTAGTTGCTACAAACATTTATAAAATAACAATAGTTTAAATTTTATTTTTAAACATTTAATAATTAGCTATTTAATATATATATATATATATATCCATATAAAATTTAAAATAAATACATAACTGAATATGATAATTAATTATAAGTTAAAATAATATAGTAGCAACTTGATAACTAATGTAACTAAATATTATATTATATATACATATACATTATTAAAATAATTATTAACAAAAAATTGTATTAAATCAATAATACTAGAAAAATATTCTAAAAAAATTCATATCGTCGGCGATACACAGGTAGCCTCGTATCTCCGGTGTATCTCTGACGACACATAAGGGCCCTCGTATCTCTGGCGTATCTCCGGAAAAAAATAAAAAATAAAAATATTTGCCACGTGGGTGAGGTGATATTTAATAACAATTTTCTCGCCGGCGTATCGCCGGCCAAAAGAGAGACGCGTGGGAAATAGTATCGCCCACGTCTCGCCACCTTTAAATCATTTCAGGCGAGATGCATGCTTTTGTATTGTCACGTGACGATATTATGTTATTTCGTAATAGCTAAAGTCAATGACTATTTATCAAAACCAGATTGGTCAAATGGCGAATCTGATAATTTTCACCTAAAAATATAAAATACAAAAGGTAATAAAGTTAACTAATTTGAAATTATGTCCTTCGCCTACTAATATTAGCTATTTGAAAAATGTGATTTTATATTTTATTTTGAAGCGGTTACTCAAATTTTAATTTGAAATTATATGAGCCAGCCACCATTGACAATAAATATTAGAAGATTATGAGTACAAGTTTTATCCAAAAAAAATACCTAAGGTGGCTGGGAAAGAGATTGATGGACCCGATTAAGATATAACACTTATCATTCGAAATAGAACGTAAATTTGCCTTTAACAAAAGTTAATCACGGGAAGATAAAAGCCAATAACATAATATCAATAAACAAATTCTTGATAGCCATACAATATAAAAGCAAATAATAAATTCTGTTACATTCTTAATTTGTTGATGCTACCGTAAATATTTAAACGATAACATTCATACTTTTACAAAAATAAACAAGTTCCCGATACCAAAAACACGTACCACAACTTGCAATTTCTCTATCTTCATCTAAACTCCAACCCTTTTTTGAAAACGGATAGCGTGATCTGTTCTTTGCATTTTGTGTTGAGGTTTTCGAGAGTGATCGGGTTGTTAATCCACATTAAACTTAGCATAGATTCAATTTTATCTCTGCAATCTTGCACATTCAAGTGCTTTGATCTTGAATAATTCATGGAATTCAAAAGATTTAATCCTTGTTGACTCGATTGACCCCCGCTAGAAAGAAGAATCATGCCATAAACATATGTTGCCTCTGGATGTCGCTTCTTAGTCGCCATTTCCAAATACATTAGTCCTGATTCGACATTAACAAGCTTGAAATAATCAATCTGAAAAAAAACATCGTCGTAGTCAAATGGAATTTTAAATAATCGTAAACAGATTAATGATGTCAAATAAATCAAAACACCACGAAGTGGCCCAAACCTTTGGCCTAATAATTCAATACTACTAGAAAACTAGGGATTTGTCAGTTGTAACCAATTTGCTATGGAAAAAAAGTCACAAATTAAAGTTGTAGATCAGTTTTATCGGTTATGATCAAGTTTTATACACAACGTACCCTAGACAGATAATTTTGTTTTTCAATTGTTCTTACCATTCCTTGTCTAAATAGTGACTCAGGGTTTCCTTTGTTGAAGCAGAGAGATAGAAAAGAAAACTCTTCTTTACTCGGTTTAACCCAACGAGTCACTGGAAACTTGTCAAGGGAAAAGCATTGATAGATATAGTCATCATTTGTTAATTCAAGAAAACCCTTAGAGCTGCAAAATAACAAATGAAATAAAACATCATTAGTATAACAATTATTTTTTCATTAGACTGTATATCAAACAAACGTTTCTAGTAATATCTAATTCGTATAGTAGGTGACGTACGCAATGATCGAGCACAAACATTAACCATATTCATATGATAGAGTGACTGTTATTTTGAGATCCGGAGCTCGAAAACTCTTTTTTTACTTTATATCAAATCAGACATTGTATTTTACAATTATAAATGTATAAATATCAACACTAAACAAAAAAATTGTATATTAAGAGATAAAACGTTCTAGTGTGACAGTAGGGTTTACTTATAGATTGTTTATATACTGACACAATGATGATTATTATCTAGAAAGAAACTAGAACATAACATTCTATTTTCTGTTAATTTTTCTAGTATAAATTCTCCAAAGAAAGAGAAGAAAAGATTGGCAAAAGAAAATCAACGCAGATATATAGAACTTTCTTGAAAGAAACTGGTTTTGATAATTTGGTTGTGTTTATGAACAAACAAATATGTCTTTTTTATTAACGAAACAACACCTCAAGGCTGGTTGCATTAAAAAATTATTATATGATGAAACAAACCTTAATTTAGCATTAAAAAGATCAACGAACGAAGATGATGCAACTCGAGCAAGAATGTCAAGTAAAAGATCTCTTGGTAGCGATCCAACACTTGTCGTTGATTGATGAACAAGTTTACCAATTCGTTTTTCTCCATGTCTACGAACACTCAAGACCTTTTATCAGTGGAGATTTTTCTTGTTTTTCTTGGAATACCCATTGTTACTAAAAAAACAGAGTTTTTTTTTTAAAAATACAATAAGAATATGTGGATGTACATATGATCCTTTACGTGCTTATATATACAGTAGAGTTTGAGTAGGAATAGATTTATATAACTTGTTGAGAAAGCAAGGAGATTTAAATCAGAAACCTAATCGTAGAAATAGGATGTTATCTGATGGCCGAAGATATACGCACCATATATTATATGACTTCTATGGTTTAATAAATTAAAAGAAACTTATTAGTTTTAAAATGGTATCTAGTAATTTTAAAAATTCAAAACGATCCAGAACACTTGTAATTAATCAAGTAAGATTCACTTACCATGTATAATTTGTAGATAGGTAGATTAATTCAAGTTCTTGATGGGATCACTTGTTAAAGTAGGATAGGATTTATTTGAGAATCAATTTTAATTTGGAAACTAATACTTTTCTAAATTTAGATGTCCATAAATTTTTTTTATTTATTTGTTTTAAGAATAATTACACTATTAAATCACAATTTTTTGGTCTTTAATTTGAGTATCATGTTGTTATATCAAAATAAAAAAAATTTATACCTCAGTACTACATATATTATTACTACAAGAAAACATAAAATAATATGATGTACTACACATATGTAGTTTGATATACTACATATATCCAACAAATATGTAATACAAGAATATTATACTCAGATTAAATATGAAAACAATTCTTGATATTATGAAATAATTTTTTTTAAGTAATATCATATGGAAAAATTATAGACGTTCAAAAAAAATAAGATTAGTTCTTAATTTCTCAAATTAAAATATTTCTCACATGATCATCTCCCTATTCAAGTAAATCATATATATTTATCTTTGTTAATATATTGAAATATTTTCATATATATAAAAAAAAAACTGAAATTAACAGTGTAACTATAGCGTGAGTAAAATTATAACTAAAACAAATATGTTAATTATTTTATTCACAAAGCCAAATGCTACGAAATTATTTTCATAGCTCATTTGTTATCCAGCATATTTCTTCAAATTGGTTAACTATATAGTTTTGTTAATGTTTTTTTATTTATATACGTGTCTAGATTTTGTTTATATATCTTTCTAAATTTAGTTTATATATTAATGTGATACACTTCTTTTAGTTATTTATGTCACACCCGAACGACGGCGGAATCATCGGAGCGGACGAGGGAATGATTGATTGTTCATAACACATGGTTGTCTAATAGTGGAAATAATATTAAAATCAGATTACAAGATTATATAAGTTTACATACACAAATACAACAATCGAAACCACAAATAATAATTGTCTTTTATTTTAACTAAGTCCATGTCTTAAGTGAGCACGTAAAAGTCCACTATCTTGCTTAACCTGAAATCATGTGAGAAAATAAAGTCAGCTAACGAGTTAGCTAGTGAGTAATCACAGTTTTGAATATATATATATATATGATTGATTGATTGAGAATAATTCAATTCACAAGGTAATATTAAGACTTATATGGCAATAGCGAAGCATATAGATAAACCGACACAATATAAACCCCTTGACTTGACACTTGCATATAATAGACTCCACACAAACACCATAGATTGACTAATTGCCTCTGGCATAATCACCACTCGTAAGCCATGTGGGGTGGGTTATCCAAACCAGTAGATCTACCATTGATACCAGGATTGTTTGATTGAATTAGGCTTTTACTGTCGTCCAGTTTATCATAGTATGTTCACATAGTTGCAAGTAATAACATAACCTGTTTGAATTGAATTTAGAATGAAATAACAACAGAATATCATGATGAATACTACTGTATCACATGATTTCCGCCAAATAAGAAATGATATAAAAAGGGGATATGAATACTTACTTCAGTGATGAGATTAGGATCTGGATATGATAGATTAGACACCAACGATTTCCTTATGATTAACCTAAGGAACGGTGTCTCAAATTAGAATAATAATAATTTGGGAATTTGGGAATGTATTAGGATTTCCATGGTAGTTTAAATTGATAATTTTATTTGGTTTGCAATGTCTTGAAATAAACGAATTTGTTGAAAGTGATTATGTCAAGGATTTTAATAAAAATTTATATATATAAGTTATACATATGTACAATTTATTAATAAATTGTATATGTATAATTATATACATAATTATATATTCATGTAATTATATCTAATTACATGTATAATATACATAATTATATGTATATAACAATTGTAAGCATAACTATATATTGTATGTTAATTATATACATATGTTATAAATTGTATACTATTGTGTAAAATTATATACATGTAATTTATTCAAATAAAAGTTGTTTCGATAATTGGATAATATACATCTATGTATATATATGGGATTCAATTATTTATTGTATGATTATGTGTCATACACTAATTATAAATTGGTGGAAAATAAAATAGTTATTTTATTTATTTAAAACAAATAAAAATAAATGAATAAAATATAAAAATAAATTCAGAAAGTAGTTAAGTGGTTTTAAAAATTTTTAAGGTTTGTAAAAATGTTTTATGATTTTTAGAATTTTTTTCTGAATTTTTAAAGCCTAAAAAGAGGTTTAAAAAATATGTGTAGGTGGCGGGTCTCGAACCCGAGACCTGAAGGTTGGAATTCAAGTGTGTAACCGGTGAACCAAGGGCCTAAGCCGCGATAGAAACCGGTTTTAATTGATTTTAAACACAACCCAACAGAACCCCTAGAACCCGAAGAACCCTAGAATGAACTTGATCCAAATTGAAGCTCAATTCAAATCTGTTAATGATTAGATTCATGGGGCTTTTGATCCCCATGAAAAACCAAGTGTGTTGATATGTTTAATTACCTGTATGATGATCGATTGGAGATGAACTCGATGAAGAACAGGTCGCGGCACTCGTGTCAATCGAATGATGCTCAAACGATGATTGTAATCAAATTAAAATGGTAAGAAGCTTCGGATGATGATCGAGAGTAGAAGCCCCTTATCAATTTCAGGTTTTGAAGCTCCGAAGGTAAAGTTCGAGTGAGTTGCAGGTCTGCGATGATGAAGACGATGATTGATTTCGATGTATGTGTGTGTGTCTGATCAAATTGAGATTACAGGAAGTCGTGTGTTCGATTATGGAGGTTTACCCTCTATTATTTAGGTGTAATTTGAGCGGACGAGCTGAATTCAAATTTGATTTGAACGGGATGAGCGGGTTCGATTTTGAACTTGTAAACGAGCTCATTTTTCAAATGTGTGGGTCCTTGTGTTCGAATCTTGGTCTAAAGGGTGTCGGGACCTTTAATTTGAATGAAAACCGCTCGATTTTGAGCGTTTGGTATCGCCGGAATACGGCCGGAATACGGCCGGAGAAGAGGCGACGGGGAAGGGGGGCTGGGTTTAAAAATGTTACACATTTCGTCCCTGCGGTTTGAAGGTTAACATTTTATGCTAGAAACTTAATTTTTAAGTTTCATAAATTACAAAATACCCCTGCACTTGATTTAAAAATATATTTTTATAAACAATTGTTATTTTATTATTATTATATTGTTATTATTTATTATTAATGTTATTTTCATTATGAGTAAATTTCTTTTTGGTCCCTGAGGTTTTGCAGAAGTTACTAGTTCAGTCCAAAAAGGAATCTTTGATCAAATCGTGCCCTATGGTTTATGTTTTTTAACGAATTTGGTCCCTAACCCTAACGCCGTTCATAAAATCTGTTAAGTACGTGCACGTGCCCCTCACGTGAGGGGCTTTTTCGTCTTTTCTAACCCTCTATGCATTTTAAAACCCCCCAAATCGTACGTACGTTGTTGTATCTTCTTCTCCCCCTTCTGTGTTCGTTGTTGTTGACCATCACCACCATGGTGATCTGTAAATGTGGTGCGCCTACTACGATTCGCACCTCTTGGACGTCTGCAAACCCTGGTCGAAGGTTTCACTGTTGTTCACGCAAGGTAACTCCCTTTCTGTAATTGCAGGTATGTGGTTTTGTAGCCTGCAATTGCAGGTATGTGGTGCGCCTATCTGTTTTTTAATTTTTTTGGTCTTGCCCTAACTCCCTTTCTGCAATTGCAGGTATGTGGTTTTGTAGCCTGGGTTGATCCTCCTGTATGTGATAGTTGTAATGTTATTGTACCGGGGTTACTTAGAAAAATCAACCACAAGGCTGCTGAAAATCGAAGACTTAAGTTAGTGGTTTTCATAAGTTGGATGTTGTTTTTTATGTATTTCTTTTCCACTTGACCTTAATTGGTGTAAAGGTCAAGCTTTTGGTTGAATGATAACTATGTATTGTTACTTTTGTTGGTGTAATGGAAATGTATTTGACTTTTGGTTGAATGATGAGTAAGTATGTTTGTTCTTTTCCATTGTATGTTACTTTGTTTGTTGAATTGGTAATATATTTATGTTAAATGCATATATCCCCTTTCAAAACTTAATAATGACAAATATACCCATTTTCATTAAAAATACTTATGTAATGACTAATTTACCCTTATTCTTATTAAAACTTCATAATTTGCCAAAATTCCCCTTATTCTTTTTAAGTGTCAATAGTTCTTCAATACATTCCATTTATACTTTACAAGAACACAATCAGATGCAGATTTCAAGAACACTACATGAAGATGATCAAAACCCTTGATCAAAATAAACAATAATGAATCATAACTCAAGAATTTAAACAGTATCCAATTCTACCAAAGTACATTATGAATAAACAGTACCATCAGATAATCAACAGTAAGTTACAGATTAACAGGAGTACCCACAAAGTTCTACAGATCAAACAGTCAAGATAATAATTCAAAGAAACATAAAACCATGAATACCACATAATCCACAAGATTACCATTTTATGAACCGATTAACACAAGACCCATTTTAGATTCATTCCCAAAAGGGGCAAAACCACAAATACTCACATCAATCAAGCTACTAAATGGATAAATCATACACAAATGAAGACGATGATGACCCGATTAGTGAAAACAACAAAGGGAGAAAACTTCAACAGTAAAACTATACCATTCTCTGTGAAAATCAAGAAAATACCCCAAATGCAGTGAAGAAAGTGACGAAATTTCGGAAAAACCCACCTCAAAACCTCACACAAGATGATTGAGAGGATAAAGACACTCAAATGGACGGCTACGACGGAGGACCGGCCTCAAGCAGTCGACGATGAGAATGTGGAGGATGGAATGTGGAGGATGAAGATGAAGGGGATTTCAGATGCAGAGGAAGAAGATGGTTTTATTCTTTTTTTTTTTCCTCCTTTCTTTTTTTTCTTGTTTTTTCTTTCTAACCTAGGGACAAAATGGTCATAAAATTATATTGGTTATATGCTATTATATTTTAGCTTGGGTATATATGCATTTAAGTATATTTGTAAGGATATATATGCAATTGTTCCATTATAAAATATGAATAATATTACATTTTACCTAACAAAACGATATAACTTTGTTTTTATCAGTCCGATAACCACCACACACGTTATCTACCGTCGCCACCGAGACAACTCCGGACGACGCACGCCCTACCACCGTCAATCATCAATCTGCTAAACTTGTCGCAGTGGAAATTATGTTCTTCATACTTCTTAGTTGTCGATTTGCATAATAGTTGAAATTCGAAGGTATATATGTGGTTTCCTTCACTGTACCAAGCCCTAATCATCAAATTACACTTCTGTTGCGTGTAGATGAAGACTAGATGTTGATAAAATGCCTGAATGAAAATTGTCTGTCGATGCTAGATGAATGTAGCTATACGCTTTACTGTCTATACAAATACATGAGATTAATATGTGATCAGATAACTATTAATACTGATGATTTCACTTTCGTTTCTTTCTTGCGTACACCGAGTAATTTTCAGCATGATAACCATCATCTAATTGGTTTACTTTTAGGTCTGCGATGATTTTGTTTAATTTTATTCCATAATGGTTAATTGACAACCTATCTGTAACGAGGTGGAATTTTTAGTCATTCTTGTTACTTATGCTATCAAGTTTTCACCATTAAACTGGACATGTGGGGATATAACCTGTTTAAATTAATTTTCCCTTAGACTGATTATCTACTCCGTGTTACTTGGTTAAAGTTTGTCATATGTCTGAACCAACTTGTGTTGCTATTGCAGAAATTTGTGAATGAAAGAGTAAAATTTTCTACAAGAGTTCTAGTCCTAACGAATTGGATAATGAATTCGGTAAGGAGACTGGTTTCATGTGTGATTCTTGACTTGGATGGAACACTTGTAAACACAGGTAGTCTTCTAGTTTACTCGTTGCTTTCTGATGCATATATTGTTTAAGCTTTAATTGTTGCTTTAAGCAGCATGATTTTAAAGTTTAAGTTGGTGCATAACCTCACATTATCATTCTAAACAGTATATTTATGACAGATGGCATTGTGAGTGAAATTTTGAAAGTTTACTTGGTTAAATACGAGAAGAAGTGGGATGGGAGAGAGGCCCAAAAGATTATTGGGAAAACACCCCATAGAAGCAGCAGCAGCTATTGTTGAGGATTATGGGCTTCCTTTGTCAAAGAAGACTTGCTTTCAGAAATTTCCCCAATGTTCTCTGATCAGTTATAAACCTCACTTTTGCTATTAGTTTTCACTTAGACAATTGGTTGAAAAACTAAGTTATTATTACCTTTTTATTTTTAATTTCAGTGCTAAGGAAATTAAAAAAAACGACAGTGGAAGCACATATATCTTTCTCAAGTTGTATAGAACTATAGATTAAATTATGATTTCATTATTCAAATTGCTAGATGGTGCAAAATCAAAGCACTACCAGGTGCCTATCGTTTGATTAAACATCTGAGAGGCCATGGAGTGCAAATGGCATTGGCTTCTAATTCTCCAAGAGATAGCATTGAAAAAAGATCAGCTATCATCCTAGTAAGTTTAAACTTATTTACGATAAGCACACCGAATCTTCTATGTACGAGCTTTTAGACTAGTTGATGCATATTTTAAGTTGTTATCTTACTACTTTCCATTTGCAGCTTGGAAAGAATCTTTTGCAGCCATTATTGCTGGTGATGAGGTAAAAGCAGGAAAGCCATCTCCTGAAATGTAAGATGGAACATGCCGAGTTGCTCTAGCTAGTTCGTGTTATTTTCATAAAGTGTTAGATGAGGGTTCTCTCATAAACTACTCTGAAATTGTACTTTTTTCCATTTTCAGATTCCTGGAAGCAGCAAAGAGGCTTAGCTCTGATCCTTCCAAATGTCTTGTCATTGAAGATTCACTGTAAGTTTGCGTTTAAGAAACAAACTGAAAGGCCTATCAACAGTTTGATAAATTGTTCGCTCAAATAACCTGGCATTAAAGCGTTGAATATTACTTAGAAAACAATTTTGTTCGTACTTCTATGCACTAAGAGAACAAATTGTTAAACTGAAATATTGGCATTTTTTTTCTGGCTTACAAATCATCTTCTTCGTATAACATTATAACATGGTTTTTAAAATAGCAATGCCTCATTACATGTCAGACCAGGTGTTGCTGCTGCTAAAGCTGCTGACATGGAAGTGGTTGCTGTGCCATCTCTTCCAAAGCAGTCCCATCTTTACACTGCAGCTGATGAGGTGATCAATTCGCTTCTTGACCTACGTCCTGAAAAGTGGGGCCTGCCTCCATTTGAAGATTGTAAATACCTTTCACTGATTTATACATATTCCAGTAAACAGACTTATATGTCAGCCGTGTTGCCTTAATTTGCTGTTTGCAATCTTCAGGGATAAATGGTACTTTACCCTTAGAGCCATGGCATATTGTGGTCCTGTCATCAAAGGTTATGTCGGGGTTCAAAGGTGCTTGGAATACCAACAGGTTTCCTGGCTTCATCTTATATTCGCTTGCATTTGTTTTTTGTTCATCTGTCAATCAAGTGATCAACATGTATCTGCCATTGGGTAACTGGTCAAAACATCCCCAATCGTGTCAAGTTTGGCCTGCAACACTTTTAGCTCAATGTATCTAAGTTCTTTTATCTATAATCAAGAGTGTCAAATTTTAAATGTGGTTAAAATTAATATTAGTTTACCAATAATCTAATTTATGGATAAAATGATTTAGGTGTGGTTTTTCTTTTTAAAAAAAATACATGTTGGATGACTTTCAACCTGTTCAACCCATTTGAACAATTTCTATTTTTTCTTTAAGTTAGCACTATTAACATGTTTGACCAATTAGAGATATAGCCTTACTCGACCCATTTATAGGTATTAGGGTTGAAATTTCTATTTATGTTTGTTTGCAATCTTAATTGGGATGCCCTTAAGGCTTGCTGAGCTCAAAAGACTCATGCTCAACCACTCAAATTTACCATAAGATCAAGTCTTGGCTCATTTTGTAAACATTGTGTAGGCATAATATATGCTGGCTCTTATGAAACTAAAATTAGACCTTCAAATAAAACGGCAAATAATTTCTATTTAAATAAACAAATTTGGAAATCCTCAACAAGTTTAAGACTAGTGATCTAGTAATTCGAAAACACACACTAATTCTATGGACATCGATGCCCTTTATTGTTTCAGCTAATTTGTCTGTGGAAGGGTATGCGGACGTCCTTTCTGAACATCCTGCGGGTGTGTATTTTGGCTGGGCCAAATTATCAACCCGGGGCTTTTACAAGATGGTTATGAGCATTGGTTGGAACCCATACTTTAATAACACTGAAAAGACTATAGTGAGTATAATCTTTTTTATCTTTTTAAACCTACTTTAATCTTCAAATCATCAGTTCTAACCCATGTTTTCTTCATCATTCCTTTTTTATCAGGAACCGTGGTTGCTTCATAAGTTTGATGAAGATTTCTATGGAGAGGAATTACATCTTGTCATTGTTGGCTATATTCGTCCCGAGGTATGCTCCGTCTCATTTCTTTGAAAACAAAAAAGTTGTGGTGTTTGTTTGGTCCTGGATTGTTCTGTGTATTTCACATGTGAATTATGATTGATGACAGGCCAACTTCCCGTCACTTGAAAGTCTTATCGCTAAAATACATGAAGACGGCCAAATTGCTGAGAATGCACTTGAGCTTCCTTTATACGCCAAGTACAAAGATGAGACGTACTTCAAAAGCATTGCACTTGGTCACAACTATCATTCTTAACACTGATTTTTTACTATTTGAAAATTATAATTGGCTCTGCATATAAACATACAAGGAGGATGTTACCATTTTAGATTTCATATCGGGTTATATGTATATTTCAAAAGAAATGTAAACTGGACTGCTAAGATTCTAAGATTGCGGTCGTCTCATGCAACTTTGTATTTGGACTAAATAATGTGATTATTGTGATTTATGACTTGAATCATGATTATCAGTTTATGGATAAACGATTTTGTTTCTTGTTATTTGATTATTTAGATCAAGGATAACTATTTTCATATTGATCATTGCATAACTAATTCGAGAGTACTAGATGATCAGGGTCTGTTTGCTTGGCATGCTTTTTTATAAATTGAAATATATCAAATGAATTGGAATTAAAATTTATCAAAAGAATTTGAAAAGTAAAGGAATTAGAATCTATTAATAGAATTTAAATAAGTAATGTATTTGGTTGACATAAGAATCATTAAATATTTAAAATCTATTATCACGGTCACAACTTATCATCTATTACCTTCTACCTGTTGTTGCTGGAGTCATTATCACCGTCACCTATCAACACTGCTATTTTGAGTCAACTAGATGCACTGCTTTCACAACCTATGTTGGTTGCTGTGATCATTGCCATTGGTATTCTCAAACGCACAACCACCATCAACGGTGGAGGTGTGAGTGGTGGGGAGCTAGGGTTGTGGCCTTAGGGGGTTGAACAATGATGGTAGGGGTTGCACTCTCATGTTGACAGTTTTATGTGAGACATATATTATATCATCCGTAATGAGAGGTTTTGTATTTTTACGGACATCAACTGGTGCTTAGCCGAAGGAGAAGGAAAACAATCTTGAAGGGTTTAAAGAAAACGTGTATGGTATGGTGTGTTGGTGATACGACCCTTTAGAAAACATGAAGTACATTTTATTAGTCAAATAGAATATGAAAATAATAAATAGATAAAAGCATATTGGTTTAAAGAAAATAATAATAATTTAAAGATTCGATCCGTGGAAACGGTCTCCCCACAAAATGTGCGGGAAAGACCGCGTACATCTTCCCTTAAATGGGACGGACCCTCCCTGGACCCTGCGAAAACGCGAGAGCTCTTTGCAGCACCAGTTAGGGCCTTTTTAATAATAATTCAAAGATTGCGCAGGGCGATTCATGGGCAAATCTTGTGTTCGTTTGTCGTTAAGTAAAATCAAGAGTTGTACTCCTTCTCCGAGTGAAAATGGGGGAAGAACAACCAACAGTCGACAGTAACCATGAATCGGAATATAATAATTACTCTTGGCCGCAAGCAATTCGTTTCGATGTTCCTCCTCACAAAACCTACCATTTTTACAAACACTTCAGATCCTCATCTTCTAACCCTAATAACTTCCTCAAGGGCCTCAAATGGTATGTTACCATCCCATTCCTTTTTTTTTTTTTATCATATTCTACTTTTACTAACAGAGATTTTCTAGTATAGATGCTTTGCAACAATTCAATTCAATTCAATCGTCTACTGCTTAATGACTATGCCTGTGTATGTTTGTTCGAATTTCGAATTCCTCCGATGATTATCACTGTTGTTCTTGTAGGTCACCGGATGGTTCCTGCTTTTTGACGAGCTCTGATGATAATACTCTTAGCATATTCAAATTGTAAGTAACCTCTATAATCAATTCTTAATGTTTTCATTACAGTTTTTCTGCTTTGATTGTTTGGGTTGAACTTAGAAAATAGATTAGTTTCTGTGTCAAAGGACACTATTGAGAGTGAGGTTTATACATGTGAAATCATTATAATTTTTCTTTCACAGACCAGGTTATGAAAACTGTTCAGATGAAAATGTTTCTTCCTCAGAAGGTTAGTTTCTATTTCACAAGTTGTCTTTTATCGTACTAGTGAATCTTTTGTATTCTATCGTCTCATCGTACTTGTGTTTGCAGACTCATTTCCAGCAAGCCTTGCTATAACAGAGGGAGAAGCAATATATGATTACTGCTGGTACCCTTACATGTCTGCTTCTGGTGCATCTCGTCTCTTTTCTTTAACTTCTTTGATTGAAGCATTTTTCTTATATTATTAAGTTTTATAGTTATTGTTAGCATGTAAATAAATGGTTAACCAGAACTGTGCTCTCTAATTGTATTGTAGATCCTGTCTCTTGTGTGTTTGCAACTACCACACGGGACCATCCTATCCATCTTTGGGATACGAGCACAGGCCAGGTGCTTCATCCTCTAATCTTCTACTTATGTCTTTAAATTCTTACTATGCCACACTCCTTTTGAATTAGCTGCAACCATTATTATTATTATTACTATTCATATCATGTGTAACTTTGTGTTGTATAACTATTAACACTTCATTTAAATTGTATTGCAGTTACGCTGCACATATCGGGCATATGATCACATGGATGAAATAACTGCTGCATTTTCAATAGGTTTTAACCCACAGGAACCAAGTAAGCCTCTACTTTTTGTAATAATTTAAAGCTCTACTAGCTATTTTAATGGATTTATTCCAATTCTTTTAATTTTGGTTGACATCTTGCTCTATTGCCACTTGTTAGTTCTTTGATATCAAAGCTGAAAAGATGTTTTAATTCAGGATACTCGCTGGTTACAACAAATCCATCAGGATATTTGATATTCATCGCCCTGGTAGAGATTTTGAACAGCATTCAACCGTTCAAGGAAATAGGGAAGGTCAATCAGGTCGGTACATGTATATCTCTATTCTAAATAATTTCTTTAATAGTTTAATTGCAATTACATTTTCTTTGTGTTCAGGTATCATATCTTCAATTGCCTTTTCTCCAAGTCATACGGGGATGCTTGCTACAGGGTCATATAGCCAAACTACAGCAATACACAGGGAAGATAATATGGAACTCTTGTATGTCCTACACGGTCAAGAAGGTGGGGTCACACATGTAAGTGGGCAACTATGGCTAGAAAATTTCATCTAATCATGATTAGAACATGATAATACTGTTTTGCATCATCTTATTTACAGGTTCAATTCTCTAAAGATGGAAACTATCTTTATACTGGGGGAAGAAAGGTATAATACTTGTTTTTTAATACTTAGCATTCTTGTAAATTTTGTTGTCTCTGTTAATCGTGCAATGATCATCTTGGTGAAAGTGTGAAATTGAATTTCCACTTACCAATCTACAAGAAATGGTAATTATTTGAATTTCTCTTGTTTCTTCCTATTGTTATTCTGATATTCTCTAATCAATGTTCACAACCAGTTGTGCTTATCTTAAATTGTTTACTTGATAGTTTCAGAAAGTCATAACATGTATTTTACTTGACATCCTCTCATCAAAGTAATTGTTTTTTTTAATGTAGGATCCATATATCTTATGCTGGGATATACGTAAGACTGTTGAAATTGTATACAAGTAGGTACCCTTTTTTCTTGATGCAACAGATCTTTAGTATTCTTATAAAATTTATTAGTTTCTTCTACATTGGTCCCAAATGTGGTTTTTACATGTAAGTGTTATTATTTAGTATCATTTTATTATATTATGTCAATACTAGCATTAAAATGATTAGATCTCTTAAGACTGATTTTCCTGTTTCTTTGCTTATTATTAGGTTATATAGATCAACAGAGACCACCAATCAACGGATACAGTTTGACACTGAGCCCTGTGGTCAACATCTTGGTACCGGTGGACAGGTATTTGTTGTAAATTCTTCACTTATGACTAAACCCTAGTGTCATTATTCCAGTAGAATGATTGTTTTAAAAATGTGAATGAAGGATGGTTTGGTACATATATATGATCTTCAAACGGGTCAATGGGTCTCGAGCTTTCAAGCTGCATCAGGTGCTACCATCTCACACTTTCTTATTTTGATATATATTTGCCTACTTCCTATATCCTGAATAAGTGCGATGATTGGCTTAACGAATAATTTAAGAGATTGTTTGGCTAAATTGGTATGGGCAGTGTAATATTATCCTTTATGATACACATATTTTAAAAGGTGTTTCTCAGCCACCCTCTTTAACTAAAAACACCTAATTTTAATTTACCATTTGCTTTTGGTGTAGATACTGTTAGTGGTTTCTCTTTCCATCCGTTTTTACCAATGGCCGCCACTGCATCGGGACATAGGCGATTTGGACCACTTGACGAATCTACTGATGATTTGAGTATGACTTTACTAGGTTTGTTATTTTTATCTCCTTACCATCATGTTACTTGTGAAGTCTACTTTAATACACCTATATCAATATGTGTGCGTTAAGATGTCTTAGAAGTTTATTAGTATCAATCCATTGATTGACTAATTCTTAATGGAGCAAATCTCAATACCCACAAATGATATTTTATGTAGATGATGAGAATTGTGCTCCAATTTGGAGTATGCTCTTATATACCTTTTGTATATTTCTTGTAGATGATGAGAATTGTGCTTCGGTTTGGAGTTTCTCTGTTTATTCAGCTGAGGATTATGCTGGGAACACCGAGCATGTTGACTCCAACAGTCAACTTGATCAACAAAACTCATTCCAAGACGCTTGACCTACATTCATCATTCAGGTCAATTTTTTTTGTATTAGCAATCCATATATTGTGTGGAATGCTGCAAGTTTTGTAGCAAAGTGTACATCGGAGATGGTTCTTGTTGTTCATGATTCTTGATTCGATTTTAGATTTTCATCACTTGAGCCTTATCTTACTGGATACAGTCATCAACGTATTTAAATCCCCTTTGCTCAAGTCGATTAATGTTACAATTTGGTCAACAAAGAGGGGTTCAATGATTGACCTGTTGATCCAGAATTGTTGTTTGCACCTTCTTGCGTAATGTTTTTGATATATTAACACAGTGTTGGTTGTAGTCGTGAGTGACATTTACTAAAAATGGTTTTATTTGAGCACTCTTTCCAGTCTACCCTAAACATGATTGTGTCCAATCAAGAAGCTGAGTTATTTTGATTTAGGTGTCAAACCAATGGAGACCCTATACAACTAATGTTCTGGTGCTAACCAACCATTGACATGTATGTCGTGACCAATAATTTGAGCAATTCTGGATGAAGTAGTCTTCAAGGGTAAAGGCGTCCTCGTATAGGCGCTTATGGGAAAAAAACAGAACCTGCTGACCCGCAGGAATGCCTTCGTGAGCCTGAATCTTGTCTTTCACAGCGCAAATGGCGTCTATTCTTTCAACATCTAAATGAATGGTTTTTTGAGCGGCGGCGATCTGGATGTGAGTCCTCATCCACACCCTTCATTCCTTCGATATCTCGAGAGTTTTATATAACCCTCTCAACACGTTTCTATCTAACAAGCATATTTTCAACAAGCAATCAGGCAGGGCTGGCATAACAGGTATACCTGTACCTATTAAGACACGAACACGAAACCTGTATATCTGTACACTACACGATAACTTATCGTGTACCTGTTTCCAAACCTGAACACGAATCTGTTAATACCAGGTATACACGATAAGACACGATAAGAACCATTAATAACACATATTTAGAAACCATTTTAGTGATACAAAAATCATCCGAAATTCACAAAAGTCTTAAGTTGTATCAAAAATACATAATCCTTACCAAATAAAAGACACAAATTCAGAATAGTCTAATCAAAACAACTTTGAAAACAAGCAAACAACTTCAACTTCCAATTGATCTTTCTTCTCAAATCTTCAATTCCAAACAATAAAACCTACACACAACAAATATAGTCAATTAGTCATTTACTTGTAGATATGCATCAGTTTAGAGCAGGTAATCAATCCCATTAAAAAAAGTAAACATGAATGAAACTTCTTCTTTTTCTTTATTTTCCAAAAAACAGGTTTAGAGTAGGTATGTGCTTAGTTACGTTGTTCAACAACTTGTTGTAGTTAAACATAAATAAACAAATACTTGTTTGGTATGTGATTAGCGATAGAGCCGCCACGATGGAATACAAATTCAATATGTATTCTTCCTTTCACTACTCAAGTCCATACCATGGCACGTGCGCAAAATCTATCAATCCACGTGAAACCTCTGTTTTCGACAAGCAAGTAGGATAACCAATCCACTAACCACCAACAAACTTTAATGTAATTGTAATATAAGACTGTTTACAACGCTACAGCTCATCATTTTCACAAACAGTCCTAATCAACATGTCACGTTAGCTTTCCATTCACCTCCATTCATTCTTTCCCACAAACGCATTTTACCCTCAACATTATCCTTCCCACAAATACCTTTATTTTTCACCTCACGTTATAAAAATAGCCGTTATTATAAAAAAATAAAAAGTACTCAAATTGTTTAGTTTATTATTATACATATTAAAAAGAACTAAAATTAAAAAAACCTTTTAATTGAAACCATTTAAAGTATTTTAAGACATTTTAAATAATTATAAAAAATAAAAAAATAAACTCTAATTAACCATTTTAATTAAAATATTATACTTAAATTATTATTTTAATTAAAAGATTTTAAAACATTTTAGTTAAAAATATTTTAATTTAAAATCATTTAATAATAATGGGGCCCACAATTATATTAATATTTTATAGCGGGGGGCCCTTCACCACCTTCCTTCGGTCATCTTCATCCCCTCTCCCCCATCGCCGCCCTTCCGGCGGGCGCCGTCCACGTCGGCGACGGGCCAACTACGGGCAAAGCGATGGGGATAGTCTAAGTATGTAACACATAAATAACAAATATGGTAGTTTTAAGATAGCTTTCTTTATAAATTGGATACTGAAACCTGATCTCTTAATATAGTTAATTTTATATGAGTTTTGTAGATTTGTTTGGGTTCAGTGTCAATTCACGTGCCTAGAATATTAGAGTGAATTATCAAATATAAAGTATAGTTTTGTGAAGTAATTTATGGACATTAATTAAAAAAACACAAAGAACTAATAATATATGTGAAAGTTGTAGATTAAACACTGGTCAACTAAGGTTGACAACTGGACACGTCATCAGCAGTCACCACAATCTTCCAACCTTCCTAAATCCTAACGGCTAGTTTTCTCCTCCTAATCAACCATTCAACCTAATTACATTGTGTAAAATTCTTAATTCAATGCTTTTTTTATCTAATTACATTCTTTGATTAGATACCAGTTCTCTTTAACCCAAGTGATTAAATTAAGTATCTAGAACAACTAAAAAGAAGTCTTGAATTCGAGTTTCACTCTAACAATAATGCTCAAAATTGAACTAGTAATTTTTTCAGTTATGGGTTTACTTTTACAGATATTAAGAGTGTGGTTCTCGTTGAGAAAACAAATAAATAAACCTATTAAAATAACATCTATATTCTAAAGCAGGGTCGTATCTTTACATGTTCCTAAAAGAAAAAAACATCCGTTCATTAAAATTTTCATTTATGTTGTTAACTTCGTGTTTGTGTGGCAACTCTAGAATAAAAATTAAAAAACACATAAAATAAAAGTGAAAATATCGGAAACTTCGAGTCCTTTCCACCAAGTTTAGCGATATTTTGGAGGAAGTTGAATTCAAGTGGACCCCACCCACCACTAAATATTAAAAAAAAAAACAAATAAAACCAGTTTCTCTCTCCCACTATATAAACAAACTTCAATTTAGCTTCCATTCACAAGATCTGCTCTTGTTTCCTTCTCAACAACAACCGTTATTTCATTACCAATTTACTCCAAACAAGAAATCAGGCCTTATTTCCACTTCAAATAAGGTATTTAATCTCATCTTTTTGCTCAATTTCCAAATGTTTTTTTGTATATTTGATCTGGTTTTTTGTTCATCTGTTTGATTGTGTATGATGATCATATCAGGAACAAGATGTCAATCGGGAAGAATCAAAGCTTAGGGTTGGTGAAACGTACAAATTCATTTGGTAGAAAGAGGATTTTGATTATGAATCATATGGATTTTGATTCAGTTGATGTTACTACACCCAAAACGAAGCAGTTTCTCGAAACCAAATCGGGTTTTTGCGGTGAAAAATCTTTAATTGAAGCTCTCCCGCAAGAAATTTTGGTAATTTTCAATCATTTTTTTTGTGTTTTTGAATCATTTTATATGTCATTGTTTAGATGATGATCGTTTTTACTCACATTGGTAGTGATTGTGTTTGAAATTTTGCTGATTTTGACCCTCCTGAATTTATGAACAGATTAAGATATTGTGTGGAGTGGATCATGATGATTTGAAGAGGCTATTTCATGTATCTAAATCAATACGAGAAGCTGTAAGTTGTTCATTTTATATAAAAAAAATGTTGCTTTAAGTAATGGAATCAGAGCTTCTTGTGATTCACTTATAAAGATTCTCTACAATACTTATTTTGATTTGCAAAATGCAGGTTGTGATTGCAAAGAAATGGCATTTTGAATACAATACACCTAAAAAGATCCCAGCTTTTAGATGTTCATTAAACTTGGATGAATTTTCGTCGAGTGATTTTGACGAAATCGAAGCTCCGAATGCTCCGAAACAATTGAGAGTTCATCGATCTCGTTTGACCGGAAAGAATTTGGGTGGCATCTGTGTATCCTTGTTTTGATGTGGGTGATTTGTAGATAGGTGCTGGTATGGATTGTACATTATTCTTCAATCTTTTCATTGAAGATGTGTTACATGCTTTAGGTGTTTGTACATTTAGTGTAAACATGTACTAGTAGCTGGTTTTGTTGAATGGTTGTTATTGATATAACAAAAGGTTTTGTGGTGGATGAAGATTGCCATTGCAAAATGTAGTGTACAAGTTTTTATGAGTAATGTGCAAGTGTGATTTATATGTTTTTGGAGGGAAACTAAATGAAAGGGAACAAGATAGTGGCCTAATGGGTGTTGTTTGAATATTAATGTTAGTGTGGTCAAAAGAGAAAAATATGTATGTTGAACATAAATTTTAGTGTGGTCAAAAAGAAGAAAATCACATTTTTATCTCTATATTAATGTTGAACCTAAAAATACATTCATCTCAAAAGAAAATCCTTAACTGAAATATTTAGTATATGTATTTTTAAGCAAACTTAAAATTTATAGCAGGATAACTTCATATTAAAAAAAACTTAAAATCATATATTCCAAGAATGCTGGTTCACATCCTGCGTACTCTAGTTATTGAGGTTTGTAGTTGTTTAAAAAGCAATAATGAGTTGTTAAATTTATGTTAGTCATAGTACGTTATGTTTTTTTATTGCTAACTTATATTAAATGTTTTGAATACATAATCTTTTACTTCTATATAATACAGGAATCATGGCTATTTTGGTAATTTTATCAAATCTGTAAGACGCGCTCCTTGCGTCCCCCTCCCATCCGTTTCCGGTCGGCCGGCGGGCGCCCCTTGCGTCCCCCTCCCAATCGTTTCCGGTCGGCTCATTCAAAGCGACTGTCCCTTTACCTTCGCGTTGCTTCGTTATTTAATTCAAGCCTCACTCAAAGCCCCGATCCAACGTTCCCGATTCAGTCTCACGACGACGGTGCTCCGATATGGCTAATCCCACATCAGATTTTGCTCATAAGAAAGAGTACAGAAGACGAAGAAAAAAGAAGATTTTGACCCACCTCCATGGTGAACAATCATTAGCCATTGTTGATTCTATTGAAATCTTGAACAAATTCAATGGAGTTCTTGAGGGCTTTTTAAACCAATGCAGAAGTTGCAGGTTTTTATTTTATAAAAATATTTTGAAGTTGAAACAGAGTATGCCAAAAGAGAGTTTTGGAAGGGCATTCAATGAGGCAATTTAATCATCCAAGTTGTGGAGCAAAGTCGAGATTCAATTTAGGTTACTCTGGGATACAAATCGATGGTTCATCTTGTTTTATCCATTCCTTCTCGTCATCTGAGTTGATTTGATTTCTGTTATTTTCATGTGAATTTTCAGGATCATTGAGGTGAAGGAAATAGAAACATCATTTCTTCAAGCTATTATTAATGTCCTGTCAATTTTTATCAAGGTAAGTAGTGAAAAATCTTTGAAATATACATATGCATGCCACCTGTTTAATGAAAGTCCCCCTCCCCAATGAAGGTGGAATCAATTTGTGGGCTTTGAAGTGGCATTTTTATCTCTTGATATTTTATCTTAACATCTATTTTGTGTGATCAATTGCAACGATAATATTTAATCATTTGTGTTTGTAAAATAGATTCTTGTTTTGTGCAGGTGTTATGTATAACCTTTTTAAACTCAACAAGTATCTCATTTTGTGGTGCACAATATAGAAAAGTCGTATATAAAAAGATGAATAATGCTACAGTATAATCCTAATCCAAAGTGAGGCATGGGTCGGCCCAGCCATAAGAGGCTTCTTTTAATTGCAAGAGAAGAGTTTTTAGAAAATTGTAAGTGAACTAAACTTTTTTCAAATGTTATTGCCTTTCATTGTAAACTTAACTTTTTTTTTATTTGTTTGATTTTGCATGGGACAATGCAATTCATGATGTACGGCTTTGGAGTTGAATCTAAAGTAAATAGTAACATTGATGCAAAAAAATGGTTTTGTTTTAGTAGCATTTGGTTCACCAAATGATCAAGAGGACATGTTTTGTTACAAAAGAAATTTGTATGTCAATATTAAGAATGACTTTCTATTGAGTCACATATACTAGGTTTCATTTAAGATATGTTTTGTTGTATAAAAAATTTAATCATTTATCAAGTTTCTGTTGAGTGCTTGGAGTTCAATTATTAATGGTTAAATGTTAGGTAGTGCGTGCTTAATCTTCTTCAGTTCAACAGTTCATTTTATTCATTTTTTTATGGATTACACATGACTAATTACCTTCACAATATTATTTTAGGTGGCAGCTTTCAATATCAGGGTTGCTGTCATAGCTTCATAAGGGCACCTGCTTCAATTTATTTTTTTCTTTGCTTAATATAGGGTCATATGGTACTTTCCCAACTCATGTTTTAGAAACTTTTTTAAAATGTTTCTATTTATCATATTGTTGAGGTTGTGTGCATAGTAATGATTTATACGACTACTCTTTTGATCATAGTGTTAAGGTTGTGGTTGTGTCCAAATAATCACTTTTGATTTTTATAACAAAAAAAAAAAATTGACTTTGGGTTTGAGGTGAGCATGAAGTAGGTTTTGTGCTCTACTTGTAGAACAATAATGTTTGAAATCCATCAGCTTTGCAACCGATATAGAAAACTAATCAAGTATGTAGAAATTGGACATGATCGAGAATATAAAAACAGATGAGAATTAATCAATATTGATATAAATAACGAAACCATGATTAGCACTTAAATCTAATCTTATTCTTAAATTTATTTCTAGCTAAATTGACGGTAGAGGTATGTTGTGTCGTCTTTAATAGTGAAAACGGTTTCAAAATTTGCTGTTAATTTTAATGCAAATTCCTTTTAAGCTGCAAGATCATATGGAGAAAACAGATGTTTCTATAGCCAAAGTAGGAGGTCTTGCTCCAAGGCTTTTTGAGGTACTATACACTTTAACTTGGTTTGGTTAAAATAATTTACAGAAACATAGGTTTGGCTAGAAGTCAAAACTGCTCATTTGGAGGTATAAGAAGTTGAAATTGATTTTCAATTTTTTGGACAATAAAGGTGATTGTGGCAAAGCTAATTGTCGATGCATTGTTGTAATGGTTCATTTCCCTTGCCAGGTATTTAAAACATCATTACCTTAGCTAAGATGATTCACTTATTGGTTCACTTTTTATTTACATTTATGTTTTGTTTTTTAACTGTAAGTTAAAAACGATCGAGTTCTAAATCATTAGATTTGTATGCTTTCATGAATACATCTGTTGTGGACTTAATCAATTATAATGATGTAAATTTAAACAAAAGAATGGGAAGAAATTTCTTGAAATAAAAAAAAGTAAGTTGTTAGGTTTGTATATGTATGATCATGAATTGTAAACCCATTTATTTAACATCTGCCTATTCATGTTTACTAACTTTAGTGTATATTAATTTATGTCGATTCTTATTCAGTGTTAGATGAAGATAACAGTACTTACAAAACCAAGTGGCAAAAACTGCAATGATCGCACACAAATGAAGCTTCTAAAGTGTTGTCATCTCTTAAATAGAAGTGAAAATCAGCATTTAAAAGTTATAGTTTCAACATACTTGGTATCATATCCTAGCATATCATCATAGTTACTCACAGTATGTATGCGTATGTACAAATACACACACAAAGCATATAATAACATTTGTTTTCATTTCATGCTTAATTTTGTTATGTTACTATAAAAGTCCATTTATTTGGCAATTGATTACTCTCTAAATGGTTATCTCTGATCAATTTGTTGGTTTGAGATTAGAACTCTATAGATCGATCAATTGATTAGTGCATTTTGCTACTCCTAACCATTTCTCTTTAATCCGCCTTTATTGAGCATGATTATAATTTTGTTTGACGTTTGTGTTTGTGTGTTTATGTGATGTATGCCAATTGATTTGAGCGCGCTTGAGCTTGTTAATCGTATCTTCAATCTGATTTGTGGATTAGAGCATGTGTAATTCAAGTTGTATAGATTGGTTGTTGGGTGATTATGAAAGCTGTGATTATATTATAATTACAATAAATTGTTATCCAACCTAAACAATGATTTATGTAATTAAAATCAATGTATAAAAGATTAAAACAATCAATTCTTAGTTTTCAAACTAAACAGGACATGAACCTTCTATTATCTTTTAATACGTAAATTGTTCAATCCGCGACATCGCGTGGGATTACCACTATGTTTTAATAATCAAAACAATTGTTAAACCGACTGTTCTAGGTCGAAACTTCTATAAAATCTGAAAGCGTTATTAAATATTATAGTTTATTTATATATCATTGTATATATCAAATTTTCATAAAATATAAAACTACCTTATGTATCTGGATTTTCAAAGAAAAAACAATTTCTCTAAAATCATGTTCAACCGTTGATTAGGCTTGATGCTTTAATCGGTCGACAATATAACCGACAGTTCAATTGAATGCGCCATTTAAAAGAGACTCAAGCACACCAACTTCATGAGTGTTCCCTAGTTCAACATACAGTTAATCAGATTCTAAAAACATTGGTTAAACTTAAGCGAATGTAAGTGATAGGACAACATATTTGAGTTTTAGCTTTTAATCATCATATTTTTTTATTATATTTTTTATGTACAAGTTCTTGAAAGAGCAAGAAGCTTGTAACTTAGTTGGCGATGATCATGATCTTTGAATGAAAACTTTGCCTTTTATTATGTATACAGTATACATTTTGTATATTCATGCTGAAATCAAACAATCGTCAAAATGAATGTCTTAAGTAGGATAAGTAAAAGTTGCTCAATAATTTTGCAATACTAAGATAAAGAATATTGCTAAGATTCAAAGGAGATGTAATTCCGAAGCAGTCCTCTAAATTTATTCTTAAAATGTTTTTAATCGTAAAAAATATTTTTCGTGATAATAAAATATCTATACTTTTAACGCTGTAATTCCGAAGCAGTCCTCTAAAGAAAAACTTATTTAAAAATACAATACATATTGTATTTGTTATCTTAAAGACGCTGTAATGGGATTCCTATACTCATCTAACAGTTGTTACGCAAGAACATGAAATTCTGTTTTAAATGATTACATATTTAATATAGGGAAAATTACCTAAATAACCATTTGACCAATTATTTTACTTAAATAGCCATTGACTTTTAATTTTACAAGTTTGTTCCACTAATCAGACGCTTCCACGTGTACAATATATCTCTGGTCGGCGATACCAAAACACGTTGTATCGCCCTTATCGCTGGCCGGAGATACACACACATGTTGTATCGCTAAAAAGAAATAAATAAATAAATAAATAAATTCAATATCGCCGTAAAAAGATACCACATGGTTGTGTATCGCCGGTATCGCTGGCCGGAGATACCCCATGAGTGTCGTATCACCGGTATCGCCGGCCGGAGATACCCCCTTTGCCACGTATCGCCGGTGATATTTAATTTTAATATTTTGAACTATCTACATTTTTTGCCTTTAATTTTTTTAGAATATTTTGTTACTATTTATGTTATTTATAAAAATAATAAATTTAACAAAATATATTTTTTTAATATATTTTCTTAGTTAAATAAGAAAATTACTTAATTACTTAGTAAAATAAAAATAAAAATAAAAACAGTTAAAGTTGGATTGCAAAACCAATTAAACTTGTAATAATATATTTATATGTGAAGTTAAAATTAGTTAAAATCTTAAAATATATTCCTAAGTGAAGTTAAATTAGTTAAAATCTCGTAAAAGCTTATATTAATTTTTTAAAAATTTGGTAAGTAAAGGAAAATTTTTAAAAAGTATATAAAAAAGTTTGAGATACAAGGCACTCTAATCTTGATAGAGATATGATTTTATCTTGATATTTCTAATAATAAAAACTAATTTCATTCCATAAGTAAATTTAATTAATAAATTAAATTTAATCAACAACTGAACTTTTTATATGCTGTAGTTTTATAGTCATTTTTAAAATTAGTTGCTACAAACATTTATAAAATAACAATAGTTTAAATTTTATTTTTAAACATTTAATAATTAGCTATTTAATATATATATATATATATATCCATATAAAATTTAAAATAAATACATAACTGAATATGATAATTAATTATAAGTTAAAATAATATAGTAGCAACTTGATAACTAATGTAACTAAATATTATATTATATATACATATACATTATTAAAATAATTATTAACAAAAAATTGTATTAAATCAATAATACTAGAAAAATATTCTAAAAAAATTCATATCGTCGGCGATACACAGGTAGCCTCGTATCTCCGGTGTATCTCTGACGACACATAAGGGCCCTCGTATCTCTGGCGTATCTCCGGAAAAAAATAAAAAATAAAAATATTTGCCACGTGGGTGAGGTGATATTTAATAACAATTTTCTCGCCGGCGTATCGCCGGCCAAAAGAGAGACGCGTGGGAAATAGTATCGCCCACGTCTCGCCACCTTTAAATCATTTCAGGCGAGATGCATGCTTTTGTATTGTCACGTGACGATATTATGGTTATTTTCGTAATAGCTAAAGTCAATGACTATTTATCAAAACCAGATTGGTCAAATGGCGAATCTGATAATTTTCACCTAAAAAATATAAAATACAAAAGGTAATAAAGTTAACTAATTTGAAATTATGTCCTTCGCCTACTAATATTAGCTATTTGAAAAATGTGATTTTAATATTTTATTTTGAAGCGGTTACTCAAATTTTAATTTGAAATTATATGAGCCAGCCACCATTGACATATAAATATTAGAAGATTATGAGTACAAGTTTTATCCAAAAAAAATACCTAAGGTGGCTGGGAAAGAGATTGATGGACCCGATTAAGATATAACACTTATCATTCGAAATAGAACGTAAATTTGCCTTTAACAAAAGTTAATCACGGAAGATAAAAGCCAATAACATAATATCAATAAACAAATTCTTGATAGCCATACAATATAAAAGCAAATAATAAATTCTGTTACATTCTTAATTTGTTGATGCTACCGTAAATATTTAAACGATAACATTCATACTTTTACAAAAATAAACAAGTTCCCGATACCAAAAACACGTACCACAACTTGCAATTTCTCTATCTTCATCTAAACTCCAACCCCTTTTTTGAAAACGGATAGCGTGATCTTGTTCTTTGCATTTTGTGTTGAGGTTTTCGAGAGTGATCGGGTTGTTAATCCACATTAAACTTAGCATAGATTCAATTTTATCTCTGCAATCTTGCACATTCAAGTGCTTTGATCTTGAATAATTCATGGAATTCAAAAGATTTAATCCTTGTTGACTCGATTGACCCCCGCTAGAAAGAAGAATCATGCCATAAACATATGTTGCCTCTGGATGTCGCTTCTTAGTCGCCATTTCCAAATACATTAGTCCTGATTCGACATTAACAAGCTTGAAATAATCAATCTGAAAAAAAACATCGTCGTAGTCAAATGGAATTTTAAATAATCGTAAACAGATTAATGATGTCAAATAAATCAAAACACCACGAAGTGGCCCAAACCTTTGGCCTAATAATTCAATACTACTAGAAAACTAGGGATTTGTCAGTTGTAACCAATTTGCTATGGAAAAAAAAGTCACAAATTAAAGTTGTAGATCAGTTTTATCGGTTATGATCAAGTTTTATACACAACGTACCCTAGACAGATAATTTTGTTTTTCAATTGTTCTTACCATTCCTTGTCTAAATAGTGACTCAGGGTTTCCTTTGTTGAAGCAGAGAGATAGAAAAGAAAACTCTTCTTTACTCGGTTTAACCCAACGAGTCACTGGAAACTTGTCAAGGGAAAAGCATTGATAGATATAGTCATCATTTGTTAATTCAAGAAAACCCTTAGAGCTGCAAAATAACAAATGAAATAAAACATCATTAGTATAACAATTATTTTTTCATTAGACTGTATATCAAACAAACGTTTCTAGTAATATCTAATTCGTATAGTAGGTGACGTACGCAATGATCGAGCACAAACATTAACCATATCTCATATGATAGAGTGACTGTTATTTTGAGATCCGGAGCTCGAAAACTCTTTTTTACTTTATATCAAATCAGACATTGTATTTTACAATTATAAAATGTATAAATATCAACACTAAACAAAAAAATTGTATATTAAGAGATAAAACGTTCTAGTGTGACAGTAGGGTTTACTTATAGAATTGTTTATATACTGACACAATGATGATTATTTATCTAGAAAGAAACTAGAACATAACATTCTATTTTCTGTTAATTTTTCTAGTATAAATTCTCCAAAGAAAGAGAAGAAAAGATTGGCAAAAGAAAATCAACGCAGATATATAGAACTTTCTTGAAAGAAACTGGTTTTGATAATTTGGTTGTGTTTATGAACAAACAAATATGTCTTTTTTATTAACGAAACAACACCTCAAGGCTGGTTGCATTAAAAATATATTATATTATATGATGAAACAAACCTTAATTTAGCATTAAAAAGATCAACGAACGAAGATGATGCAACTCGAGCAAGAATGTCAAGTAAAAGATCTCTTGGTAGCGATCCAACACTTGTCGTTGATTGATGAACAAGTTTACCAATTCGTTTTTCTCCATGTCTACGAACACTCAAGACCTTATTATCAGTGGAGATTTTTCTTGTTTTTCTTGGAATACCCATTGTTACTAAAAAAACAGAGTTTTTTTTTTAAAATACAATAAGAATATGTGGATGTACATATGATCCTTTACGTGCTTATATATACAGTAGAGTTTGAGTAGGAATAGATTTATATATACTTGTTGAGAAAGCAAGGAGATTTAAATCAGAAACCTAATCGTAGAAATAGGATGTTATCTGATGGCCGAAGATATACGCACCATATATTATATGACTTCTATGGTTTAATAAATTAAAAGAAACTTATTAGTTTTAAAAATGGTATCTAGTAATTTTAAAAATTCAAAACGATCCAGAACACTTGTAATTAATCAAGTAAGATTCACTTACCATGTATAATTTGTAGATAGGTAGATTAATTCAAGTTCTTGATGGGATCACTTGTTAAAGTAGGATAGGATTTATTTGAGAATCAATTTTAATTTGGAAACTAATACTTTTCTAAATTTAGATGTCCATAAATTTTTTTTATTTATTTATGTTTTAAGAATAATTACACTATTAAATCACAATTTTTTGGTCTTTAATTTGAGTATCATGTTGTTATATCAAAATAAAAAAAATTTATACCTCAGTACTACATATATTATTACTACAAGAAAACATAAATATAATATGATGTACTACACATATGTAGTTTGATATACTACATATATCCAACAAATATGTAATACAAGAATATTATACTCAGATTAAATATGAAAACAATTCTTGATATTATGAAATAATTTTTTTTAAGTAATATCATATGGAAAAATTATAGACGTTCAAAAAAAATAAGATTAGTTCTTAATTTCTCAAATTAAAATTATTTCTCACATGATCATCTCCCTATTCAAGTAAATCATATATATTTATCTTTGTTAATATATTGAAATATTTTTCATATATATAAAAAAAAAACTGAAATTAACAGTGTAACTATAGCGTGAGTAAAATTATAACTAAAACAAATATGTTAATTATTTTATTCACAAAGCCAAATGCTACGAAATTATTTTCATAGCTCATTTGTTATCCAGCATATTTCTTCAAATTGGTTAACTATATAGTTTTGTTTAATTGTTTTATTTATATACGTGTCTAGATTTTGTTTATATATCTTTCTAAATTTAGTTTTATATATTAATGTGATACACTTCTTTTAGTTATTTATGTCACACCCCGAACGACGGCGGAATCATCGGAGCGGACGAGGGAATGATTGATTGTTCATAACACATGGTTGTCTAATAGTGGAAATAATATTAAAATCAGATTACAAGATTATATAAGTTTAACATACACAAATACAACAATCGAAACCACAAATAATAATTGTCTTTTATTTTAACTAAGTCCATGTCTTAAGTGAGCACGTAAAAGTCCACTATCTTGCTTAACCTGAAATCATGTGAGAAAATAAAGTCAGCTAACGAGTTAGCTAGTGAGTAATCACAGTTTTGAATATATATATATATATTGATTGATTGATTGAGAATAATTCAATTCACAAGGTAATATTAAGACTTATATGGCAATAGCGAAGCATATAGATAAACCGACACAATATAAACCCCTTGACTTGACACTTGCATATAATAGACTCCACACAAACACCATAGATTGACTAATTGCCTCTGGCATAATCACCACTCGTAAGCCATGTGGGGTGGGTTATCCAAACCAGTAGATCTACCATTGATACCAGGATTGTTTGATTGAATTAGGCTTTTACTGTCGTCCAGTTTATCATAGTATGTTCACATAGTTGCAAGTAATAACATAACCTGTTTTGAATTGAATTTAGAATGAAATAACAACAGAATATCATGATTGAATACTGTATCACATGATTTCCGCCAAATAAGAAATGATATAAAAAGGGGATATGAATACTTACTTCAGTGATGAGATTAGGATCTGGATATGATAGATTAGACACCAACGATTTCCTTATGATTAACCTAAGGAACGGTGTCTCAAATTAGAATAATAATAATTGGGAATTTGGGAATGTATTAGGATTTCCATGGTAGTTTAAATTGATTAATTTTATTTGGTTTGCAATGTCTTGAAATAAACGAATTTGTTGAAAGTGATTATGTCAAGGATTTTAATAAAAATTTATATATATAAGTTATACATATGTACAATTTATTAATAAATTGTATATGTATAATTATATACATAATTATATATTCATGTAATTATATCTAATTACATGTATAATTATATACATAATTATATGTATATAACAACTTGTAAGCATAACTATATATTGTATGTTAATTATATACATATGTTATAAATTGTATACTATTGTGTAAAATTATATACATGTAATTTATTCAAATAAAAGTTGTTTCGATAATTGGATAATATACATCTATGTATATATATGGGATTCAATTTATTTATTGTATGATTATGTGTCATACACTAATTATAAATTGGTGGAAAATATAAATAGTTATTTTATTTATTTAAAACAAATAAAAATAAATGAATAAAATATAAAAATAAATTTCAGAAAGTAGTTAAGTGGTTTTAAAAATTTTTAAGGTTTGTAAAAATGTTTTTATGATTTTTAGAATTTTTTTCTGAATTTTTAAAGCCTAAAAAGAAGGTTTAAAAAATATGTGTAGGTGGCGGGTCTCGAACCCGAGACCTGAAGGTTGGAATTCAAGTGTGTAACCGGTGAACCAAGGGCCTAAGCCGCGATAGAAACCGGTTTTAATTGATTTTAAACACAACCCAACAGAACCCCTAGAACCCGAAGAACCCTAGAATGAACTTGATCCAAATTGAAGCTCAATTCAAATCTGTTAATGATTAGATTCATGGGGCTTTTGATCCCCATGAAAAACCAAGTGTGTTGATATGTTTAATTACCTGTATGATGATCGATTGGAGATGAACTCGATGAAGAACAGGTCGCGGCACTCGTGTCAATCGAATGATGCTCAAACGATGATTGTAATCAAATTAAAATGGTAAGAAGCTTCGGATGATGATCGAGAGTAGAAGCCCCTTATCAATTTCAGGTTTTGAAGCTCCGAAGGTAAAGTTCGAGTGAGTTGCAGGTCTGCGATGAAGACGATGATTGATTTCGATGTATGTGTGTGTGTCTGATCAAATTGAGATTACAGGAAGTCGTGTGTTCGATTATGGAGGTTTACCCTCTATTATTTAGGTGTAATTTGAGCGGACGAGCTGAATTCAAATTTGATTTTGAACGGGATGAGCGGGTTCGATTTTGAACTTGTAAACGAGCTCATTTTTCAAATTGTGTGGGTCCTTGTGTTCGAATCTTGGTCTAAAGGGTGTCGGGACCTTTAATTTGAATGAAAACCGCTCGATTTTGAGCGTTTGGTATCGCCGGAATACGGCCGGAATACGGCCGGAGAAGAGGCGACGGGGAAGGGGGGCTGGGTTTAAAAATGTTACACATTTCGTCCCTGCGGTTTGAAGGTTAACATTTTATGCTAGAAACTTAATTTTTAAGTTTCATAAATTACAAAATACCCCTGCACTTGATTTAAAAATATATATTTTTATAAACAATTGTTATTATTATTATTATTATTATTGTTATTATTTATTATTAATGTTATTTTCATTATGAGTAAATTTCTGTTTTGGTCCCTGAGGTTTTGCAGAAGTTACTAGTTCAGTCCAAAAAGGAATCTTTGATCAAATCGTGCCCTATGGTTTATGTTTTTTAACGAATTTGGTCCCTAACCCTAACGCCGTTCATAAAATCTGTTAAGTACGTGCACGTGCCCCTCACGTGAGGGGCTTTTTCGTCTTTTCTAACCCTCTATGCATTTTAAAACCCCCCAAATCGTACGTACGTTGTTGTATCTTCTTCTCCCCCTTCTGTGTTCGTTGTTGTTGACCATCACCACCATGGTGATCTGTAAATGTGGTGCGCCTACTACGATTCGCACCTCTTGGACGTCTGCAAACCCTGGTCGAAGGTTTCACTGTTGTTCACGCAAGGTAACTCCCTTTCTGTAATTGCAGGTATGTGGTTTTGTAGCCTGCAATTGCAGGTATGTGGTGCGCCTATCTGTTTTTTAATTTTTTTGGTCTTGCCCTAACTCCCTTTCTGCAATTGCAGGTATGTGGTTTTGTAGCCTGGGTTGATCCTCCTGTATGTGATAGTTGTAATGTTATTGTACCGGGGTTACTTAGAAAAATCAACCACAAGGCTGCTGAAAATCGAAGACTTAAGTTAGTGGTTTTCATAAGTTGGATGTTGTTTTTTATGTATTTCTTTTCCACTTGACCTTAATTGGTGTAAAGGTCAAGCTTTTGGTTGAATGATAACTATGTATTGTTACTTTTGTTGGTGTAATGGAAATGTATTTGACTTTTGGTTGAATGATAAGTATGTATTGTTCTTTTCCATTGTATGTTACTTTGTTTGTTGAATTGGTAATATATTTATGTAGAGTACTGAAAATAGAAGTGCTTGTAATGAAATAAGTAGAGTACTGCTAATATTAATCCCAAAAGTAATGGTTCTAATGACCAGTTACAAACATTCCAACCACACATTGTTCAATACCAACAACTACAAACATCCTTAAACACTGGACCCTACACTTCTACAAACCAAATAACCAAGGCAAACACACACTACACTTTTGATTAAACACTGGACCCTGCATCTTGTGTTGTTGAAGCAGTTGCATCTTGTGTTGTTGTTGAAGCAGTTGCCAATTTTCAACCCCTTTTGTTGTGACCCTTTTGATTACATAGTGTACAAGTAACAGGCTTACCCTTCTTGGTCATCTTCCCAGCAGCACTTATTGTTTGTGACAACTCTTCAATTGATTTTTTTCTAGCTTTCTTGGGCCTTCCTATTTGGATGTGATGTTTGGGTGGTAACAATGAAGTAGGGCAAGCTGATGGAGTCCACATTTCTTTGCCATTGATTGGGTCAATGGTGTTCTCATAAACTTTCTTCCATGTGCTCAGCCAATAAACCTCATCTACCCAAGTCTCAGGTATTCCAACTTCTATCCCATTCACTCTCATATCCCAGTTAACAGCTACAGCATGCTTGCAAGGCATGCCTGTTAATTCCCATTTTCTGCAAGAGCAAGTCTTGGCACTCACATCCACAACACACTGATCATTCCAAGGTCCACTCACTTGATATTTGCTTCGCCCATTCCACATTACATTATACTGTGATGCTTCTGTTTTAATTTGGTTGAATGTCTTTGTTGCTGTGGGTGTCAATGGACCATCACACCTAGCAATCAACTTATTCACCACCCCAATTCTTCTCATCAGATACTCTCTTATGTACTCCAAGCAAGTAATGATGGGTTTGTCTCTGCCTCCTATAAGCTGTTTGTTAAAAACCTCACACAAATTATTGAGTAGAACATCACACTTAGACCTCCCTGTCATTGAAACCAGTCATTAATCACTTGTACAAATAGTAGGAACTCAGTTCTTATAATAACATTAAACTTACCACTAAAATGGGATCTTGCCCAATGAATTGGTGGTATTTCTTGCAGCCATTTGTGTAATGATTGATCTTGGTTTCTGATATCATCCATGTGTTTGTTAAACTGTGGAATGGTTGTTGCACTTACTGTTTTCCATAGCATTTCTTTGAATAAGTTGCCTCTCCATTTTGTTTTCATATTCTCATGTATATGCCTAAGGCAATACCTATGCTCAGCACAAGGATACACCTTCTTGATAGCAGGTATGATGCCCTACAAAATAACAATAGCATTAAATTTCAAGTACCATAATTGAAATAAAAATAAGCTTAGTACCTTTTGTCTATCACTCAAGAATGTGAAATTTGATTGCCTGCAAAGATCTAGGTCAGCACCAAGCAACTCTAAGAACCAAGTCCATGAACTGCATGATTCTGCTTCAACTATTGCAAAAGCTACTGGATAGATCCCATTGTTAGCATCAACACCCACTGCTGTTAGAATCTGACCAGGGAAAGGCCCTTTCATGAAACAACCATCTAAACCTAACACCTCCCTCCCACATTGCTTAAAGCCTGCTTTAAGTGATGCATAACAAATGTATATTCTTTTAAATTGCCTACTTTCACTGGTAGGATTGAATTCCCTTTCAACTTCAATCTTAATTGTTGTCCCTGGATTGGATCTTAGTAGTTCATCACAGTAATCCCTTAAAAGTAAATATTGTTTGGTGAAGTCCCCTTGAATCTTCTCTGTAGCCATTACTTTTGCCCTAAAAACCTTCTGCAAGCTGATCTGCACTTGATATTTCTTTTGGACCAGATCTTGAAGAACTTTGATGGGTATTCCCGGGTTTGATTCAACTGTGGACTCTATCTCTTTAGCAACTGTACTCACAGTGTACAACTTCACCTCTCTGGTTTGTAAACATTTGTGATTCTCATTAAATGTCTTAACTACCCAAGCATCTACTACATTTTTTCTAGAAATGTGTAATGTCCAAGGACAATTCTGTCTTTCTACACCTTTACCTTTTCCAATTATTGATGCACTAGCTGTTGACTGACTTGAAGTTTGGGTCCCACTTTCTTGTGTTGTGTTACAATTTTGACCTCCAATAAAAACAGGATTTACACCTGTACATATCACCCTAAACCTCAACTTATCATTTTTTATGATAGATAGTTGCCTCCTAGTGACTACAGCATGGTTTTTCACCAAAGTTTTTATATCATCTTTGTTTTTGAAACACTGACCCACATAAAATGGAACTGCATCTACATTCTTGGATTTCTTCTTTCTCTTTCTAAACTTATTCACAGCAGTAATCAACAAATCTTCCTCATCTGTTCCACTATCAAAGTCATCTAGGTCAAATTCCTCATCCTCATCATCTTCCTCCTCATCAACATCATTCAATCCCTCATCAAAATCTGCTTTAAATGACCCCATGTCAACATCTACATGTTCAACCATGTTATCTGTGTCATGCAAATCTTCATCATCTGGTTCAGCTTCATCATTTGCTTCAGCTTCATCATTTGGTTCAGCTTCATCATTTGGTTCAGCTTCATCATTTGGTTCAGCTTCAACATCACTTAATCCCTCATCACTTTGACCCATTCCATAGTTGAAATCCATAAAAAATTGTTCATTTGGACCCTCACCCTGCTCTGTAGTTGTTTCACCTTCACCCTGCTCATTCATAGTTGGACCCTCACCCTGCTCTGTAGTTGTTTCACCTTCACCCTGCTCATTCATAATTGGACCCTCACCCTGCTCAACCTGATTTTGACCCTCACCCTGCTCATTCTGCTCATTCTGCTCATTCACAATTGATCCCTCATTCAAAGTTAGAAGTGGTAGCTTTCTAGAAGCTTTTCTTAAGGGTTTCAGTTTGGATGGTTTAGGCTGACTAGAAGTCGCATCAGTAGGTTCTAATTCACAAATTTTAACTTTACTAGGGGACTTGTGAAATACATTGAGTCTTGATACCCAATGTTCTATATACACCTCAATGATCTTAAACCGTTCAACATATTGCAACATAGATATGACATCTTGATCAGTTCCTAGTGCTCTAATACCAAATTCTAAGTTCATATCAGGAACCTTATAATGATAAAACATTATTTGATCTTTAGGATAACCTAACTCTTCGACCATTGCATTTACCTCGATAACAGAGAATTCATCAGCATCGATCATGTCCACATAGTTGATCTTACCATCCACATAAGTCGTAGCTGGTTCCGTGATGAAAACTCCCCCATGAAATATCTTCAAACTGAATAAAGTAGGGTTGTCTCCATACGTAGCGTAGGGATCAAATCGTTCACCTGTAGGTCGAAGAAACCAAAGTTTAAGCACCATTCTTGCATCAAATCGTTCGCCTTCACTGATTCTTCAACATTTACAGTCAAGCGAAATCTCTGAGAGGATCAATGGGAGTGGAAGGGTTTTAAGTTCAAGGGGGTTTTAATGCATAGAGGGTTGGAAAAGACGAAAAAGCCCCTCACGTGAGGGGCACGTGCACGTACTTAACAGATTTTATGAACGGCGTTAGGGTTAGGGACCAAATTCGTTAAAAAACATAAACCATAGGGCACGATTTGATCAAAGATTCCTTTTTGGACTGAACTAGTAACTTCTGCAAAACCTCAGGGACCAAAACAGAAATTTACTCTTTCATTATTATTGTTATTATTATTATTATTATAATTATTGTAATTATCAACATCGACGAATAAAATTTAACTTTTATTAAACAAAATACGCGATGTTACAGTCTCCCGTGCTTTAGAAAATTTCGTCCCGAAATTTAAATCACGAGGAGGCTGAAATGAAAAGATGAGGGTACTTGGATTTCATTTGGTCCTCACGTTCCCAGGTGAACTCTGGGCCACGTTTAGATTCCCAACGAACTTTGACAATAGGTATCCGGCAACGCTTGAGTTGTTTGACTTCCCGATCCATAATTTCCACAGGTTTCTCAATAAAGTGCATAGATTCATCAATCTGGACTTCCTCGAGTGGGATGTGGAGATTTTCATCGGCAAGACATTTCTTGAGATTTGAAACATGAAACGTCGGGTGTATATTGCTGAGCTCTTGAGGTAGTTCAAGCTTGTAGGCCACTTTCCCAATTCGCTCGAGCACTTTGAATGGACCCACGTAACGAGGTGCTAGCTTCCCTTTCTTTCCAAAGCGAATCACTCCCTTCCAAGGTGATACCTTAAGAAGTACGAGATCACCGACATTATATTCCATGGGCTTACGTCTTTTGTCAGCATAATGCTTTTGACGATTTCTAGCAGCGACCAAGTTATCACGGATCTTATGAATTTTGTCTGTTGTTTCTTGTATCAATTCCGGACCAGTAATCTGTGACTCACCAACTTCAGACCAGCAGATGGGAGATCGACACTTTCGGCCATACAAGGCCTCAAATGGTGCCATCTGGATGCTGGTATGGTAACTGTTATTGTAAGAGAATTCGATCAACGGAAGATAAGAATCCCACGATCCACTGAAGTCAATGACACAAGCTCGGAGCATATCCTCAAGGGTTTGTATCGTTCTTTCAGTCTGACCGTCGGTTTGCGGGTGATACGCTGTGCTAAGATTTAGTTGAGTCCCGAGAGCTGATTGGAGACTTTTTCAGAAACGAGAGATGAAACGACCATCGCGATCAGAGATAATATCTAAAGGTACACCATGCCGACTGACTATTTCATTGATGTAAATACGAGCCAATTTCTCGACTAGATAATCTTCCCGAATTGGAATGAAATGAGCCGACTTAGTCAATCGATCAATGATAACCCAGATACTATCGTGACCACTAGCGGTACGAGGCAGCTTGGTGATGAAATCCATGGATATGCTTTCCCATTTCCATAATGGAACCTCGGGTTGTACGAGTAATCCAGAGGGACGTTGATGCTCGGCTTTGACTTTGGAACATGTGAGGCATTTAGATACATACAAGGCTATATCCTTCTTCATGCCGGGCCACAAATATTGGTTCCGAAGATTCATGAACATCTTATCTGCACCCGGATGAATAGAATAACGAGCCTTATGAGCCTCATCCATGATGGTTGTTCGAAGATTATCGCGATTCGGAATCCAAAGTCGATTTAGAAAATACAGTAGTCCGTCCGACTTGGTTTCCAATTGGAGTTCAGCACCGCATGACATTTCCTCATACATGTTGCCCTCGGTGACTGATTCGTGTTGAGCTTCGAGTATACGGGTTAAGAGGTCGGTTTGAATGGTAACACTTTGAAGCATAACTTGGCCCTTACGACTTAATGCATCAGCTACCACATTAGCTTTACCGGGGTGGTAACGAATCTCACAGTCGTAGTCATTGAGTAGTTCGACCCATCGTCGTTGCCTCATGTTAAGCTCCTTTTGGTTGAAGATGTACTGGAGACTCTTATGATCGGTGAATACAACACATTTAGTGCCATAGAGATAGTGTCTCTAGATTTTGAGTGCGAATACAACAGCACCCAATTCAAGATCGTGCGTCGTATAATTTTTCTCATGAATCTTCAATTGTCTTGAAGCATAAGCGATAACTTTGCCTCGCTGCATGAGAACGCAACCTAGACCTTGTTTTGAAGCGTCATAATAGACAACAAAGTCGTCGTTTCCATCAGGAAGTGTTAAAATCGGCGCTTCACACAACTTTTGTTTGAGGGTTTGAAATGCTTTTTCTTGATTCGGCCCCCAAGAAAAGGGCTTATCCTTGTGGGTCAAAGCAGTGAGTGGCACAGCAATCTTCGAAAAGTTAGGAATAAATCGTCGATAGTATCCGGCTAAACCAAGGAATGAACGAATCTCTGTAGGAGTTTTAGGTTCTCCCCATTTCTTTACTGCCTCGATCTTTGCGGGATCAACATGAATTCCCTTGCTGTTTACTATGTGACCAAGAAATTGAACCTCATTAAGCCAGAACTCACACTTAGAGAATTTGGCGTAGAGTTTCTCTTTCCTCAGAAGTTCGAGTATTAGACGAAGGTGATTTTCATGATCGGATTTTGACTTGGAGTATATCAAGATGTCGTCGATGAATACGATCACGAATTTGTCTAGGTATGGCCGGCACACGCGATTCATTAAATCCATGAATACTGCCGGTGCGTTGGTTAACCCGAATGGCATCACTGTAAACTCGTAATGGCCGTATCTCGTTCGGAAAGCGGTTTTTGGGATGTCATCATCGTGCACACGGAGTTGGTGATAACCAGAACGAAGATCGATCTTTGAGAAATACGAGGCTCCCTGAAGTTGATCAAATAGATCGTCGATTCTGGGTAATGGGTAACGGTTCTTGATTGTGAGTTTGTTAAGATCCCGATAGTCAATGCACATACGGAATGAGCCATCCTTCTTCTTCACGAATAAGACTGGAGCTCCCCATGGTGATGAGCTTGGGCGGATGAATCCTTTATCTGACAGTTCTTGCAATTGGCTAGCAAGTTCTTGCATTTCCGATGGTGCAAGTCGATAAGGAGATTTTGCCACGGGAGTTGCTCCAGGTACAAGGTCGATTCGGAATTCAACTTGACGAACAGGAGGAAGACCGGTTAAGTCTTCGGGAAAGACTTCGGGAAACTCTCGAACAACCGGAATGTCTTCAATCTTCCTAGGTTTCTCATCCGCTCTCACGATATGGGCTAAGAAAGCCACGTAATGTTTACGGAGGTACTTTTGGGCTTTGGTACAAGACATGAGTTTAAGCCCTTTGGAAGGTTTTTCCCCGTAGATTTGTAGTATGCTTCCGGTCGGAAGAGGAATACGAATGGTCTTTTCGTGACAAACCACTTCGGCATGATTCTTTGATAACCAGTCCATGCCTACTATGACATCGAAACTTCCCAGTTGCATGGGTATAAGATTAATAGGGAATTCGTGCTCGCTTAGATTCAAGGTACAGTCGGGAATAACAGAATTAATTGTAATGGGTTTTCCGTCAGCTATCTCTACCGTAAAGGGGTTGTCTAGCTTGGTTCGGGCACTAGCAAGTAAGGGCTCAAAGTCTAAGGATACAAAGCTTTTATCGGCACCGGTGTCAAAAAGAATCGAAGCGTATTGATTATTAATTTGGAACATACCGTTCACCACGTCGTTGCTAACTTGGGCTTGTTGGGCATTGATGTTGAATGCTCGACCTTGAGCTGCAGGGACGGCCTTGAGAAGCTTCGGACATTGGTTGCGGAAATGGTTAGGATCCCCGCATTGGTAACAAGCTCTTGCTTGCGTGATTGTCGGGGTATGCTGAACAGTCTGTGTGGTAACTGGAACCCTTGCAGTATTTTTGCACACGTTGAATGTATGGCCGAAACGACCACAGTTGGTGCATTGACGACATTGAACGTTAGCGGGATGGTGATACTTGCAGTTGTTACACTGCGGAAAGGGTCCAGCGTAGGGCTTTTTCATCAGCGGTTGATTGTTAACTACTGGTTGACGAGTTGGAGGGACTTGATTAATTGGCACAGCAGGGGTAATCACAGCAAAGTTTTGGGATTTAGCCTTCCTCTTCTTGTTTTGAGAAGGTTCAGGTTTTTCCTCCTTAGGGGGTTCAGCTGAGGGTTTCTCGGGCACCTTCTTAGCACCCTTCCTAGTCAGGGTTCCAGCCTTGACATGATTATCAGTTAACTGAGCAGCTAACCGGATGGTATCTTCCAAGGTTGCAGGATTCCTACCCCACACCGTGTCTTGAATTTGCATGGGTAGACCACCGATGTATTTCTCGATAGCCCGAGATAAAGTAGTAACCAGGTGAGGAACAAGTAGACTCAGTTCATGAATTCGGTTGGTATAAGCTAGATTTTCTCCACTTTCTTGAGTTAAGTCCCAGAACTCAGCTTCCAATTTCTTAATTTCATTTCTCGGACAGAATTCCCGAGTCATGAGCTCCTTAACTTCATCCCACGTCAATGCTAATGCGGCATCAGTTCCACGGGTTCGTTTCTCACCGTTCCACCAAGTGAGTGCTCTCTTTTGAAGAACACTTGTAGCATAACGAACCTTGAGATTCTCGGGGCATTCACTATTGAGGAAAGTGTTCTCGATACTCTCAAACCACTGTAAAAGACCAGTGGCACCTTCGGTTCCGCTAAACTTAGTGGGATTGCAAGAATTGAAATGCTTGTAAGTACAAGTTCGTGGAGGGTTTTGTGTGGCTTGATTTTGAACGGCGTTGTTGCTTTGGTTCAAATGGGTAAGCAGAGTTGGGATGACAGCAGCAACTTCACGTGCTACAATAGCAGCAATCTTGCGACCAGAGTTTCTAGACCGTGAACGGATTTGACGAGAAGCCATTCTGAAATATCATTGAGATAGTTTATGAGAATTGGGTAATATGAGCTATACAACATGAAAACGAGAATCGAGAATTTGGCATAATAACGATGATATGTTCCGAGTGTAATCGTTTGATTCGTAAATCAAAGCGAATACGTTGACTAATCAAAGTATTGGGTCAATCACAACTTTGTTGAAGACATGCGTACCTATAAGCAGATACTCATCCCGAGGGTTCCCAGGTAAGGTAGACAGGTCCATCGGTTGGTTTGGATTTATGCGAATACCTTGCCTAGACAGAATACCCCGAGATACAGGCATCCCACTCTTCCAGCATTACATGTATTCAGTTGTGAGACACAGACTTTGATGAGATTTTGAAAACCACGAATAACAATTGAGTTTTGGAGTTTGAAATCACTTGAATTAGGCACACAATGCCTTAGAATATGATTTAAGATTCGTGTGTACATTGATAAGATTCAAAGTATAGGAAGAATCACATAAGGCATATAATCACATAATCAAGTATAAATATGTAAGGCACATATAATCCTATCTATGCATATAAAATACATGAGAGGACTCATGTGTAAAGGTACTTAGTTATAGTCTAGGTCATTCCATTTCTAATAACCTAATTCCCTATAACCATGGCTCTGATACCAATCTGTCACACCCCGACCGACGGCGGAATCATCGGAGCGGACGAGGGAATGATTGATTGTTCATAACACATGGTTGTCTAATAGTGGAAATAATATTAAAATCAGATTACAAGATTATATAAGTTTAACATACACAAATACAACAATCGAAACCACAAATAATAATTGTCTTTTATTTTAACTAAGTTAGTGTCTTAAGTGAGCACGTAGAAGTCCACTATCTTGCTTAACCTGAAATCATGTGAGAAAATAAAGTCAGCTAATGAGTTAGCTGGTGAGTAATCACAGTTTTGAATATATATATATTGATTGATTGATTGAGAATAATTCAATTCACAAGGTAATATTAAGACTTATATGGCAATAGCGAAGCATATAGATAAACCGACACAATATAAACCCCTTGACTTGACACTTGCATATAATAGACTCCACACAAACACCATAGATTGACTAATTGCCTCTGGCATAATCACCACTCGTAAGCCATGTGGGGTGGGTTATCCAAACCAGTAGATCTACCATTGATACCAGGATTGTTTGATTGAATTAGGCTTTTACTGTCGTCCAGTTTATCATAGTATGTTCACATAGTTGCAAGTAATAACATAACCTGTTTTGAATTGAATTTAGAATGAAATAACAACAGAATATCATGATTGAATACTGTATCACATGATTTCCCCCAAATAAGAAATGATATAAAAAGGGGATATGAATACTCACTTGAGTGATGAGATTAGGATCTGGATATGATAGATTAGACACCAACGATTTCCTTATGATTAACCTAAGGAACGGTGTCTCAAATTAGAATAATAATAATTTGGGAATTTGGGAATGTATTAGGATTTCCATGGTAGTTTAAATTGATTAATTTTATTTGGTTTGCAATGTCTTGAAATAAATGAATTTGTTGAAAGTGATTATGTCAAGGATTTTAATAAAAATTTATACATATAAGTTATACATATGTACAATTTATTAAATAAATTGTATATGTATAATTATATACATAATTATATATTCATGTAATTATATCTAATTACATGTATAATTATATACATAATTATATGTATATAACAACTTGTAAGCATAACTATATATTGTATGTTAATTATATACATATGTTATAAATTGTATACTATTGTGTAAAATTATATACATGTAATTTATTCAAATAAAAGTTGTTTCGATAATTGGATAATATACATCTATGTATATATATGGGATTCAATTTATTTATTGTATGATTATGTGTCATACACTAATTATAAATTGGTGGAAAATATAAATAGTTATTTTATTTATTTAAAACAAATAAAAATAAATGAATAAAATATAAAAATAAATTTCAGAAAGTAGTTAAGTGGTTTTAAAAATTTTTAAGGTTTGTAAAAATGTTTTTATGATTTTTAGAATTTTTTCTGAATTTTTAAAGCCTAAAAAGAAGGTTTAAAAAATATGTGTAGGTGGCGGGTCTCGAACCCGAGACCTGAAGGTTGGAATTCAAGTGTGTAACCGGTGAACCAAGGGCCTAAGCCGCGATAGAAACCGGTTTTAATTGATTTTAAACACAACCCAACAGAACCCCTAGAACCCGAAGAACCCTAGAATGAACTTGATCCAAATTGAAGCTCAATTCAAATCTGTTAATGATTAGATTCATGGGGCTTTTGATCCCCATGAAAAACCGAGTGTGTTGATATGTTTAATTACCTGTATGATGATCGATTGGAGATGAACTCGATGAAGAACAGGTCGCGGCACTCGTGTCAATCGAATGATGCTCAAACGATGATTGTAATCAAATTAAAATGGTAAGAAGCTTCGGATGATGATCGAGAGTAGAAGCCCCTTATCAATTTTAGGTTTTGAAGCTCCGAAGGTAAAGTTCGAGTGAGTTGCAGGTCTGCGATGAAGACGATGATTGATTTCGATGTATGTGTGTGTGTCTGATCAAATTGAGATTACAGGAAGTTTGTGTGTTCGATTATGGAGGTTTACCCTCTATTATTTAGGTGTAATTTGAGCGGACGAGCTCAATTCAAATTTGATTTTGAACGGGATGAGCGGGTTCGATTTTGAACTTGTAAACGAGCTCATTTTTCAAATTGTGTGGGTCCTTGTGTTCGAATCTTGGTCTAAAGGGTGTCGGGACCTTTAATTTGAATGAAAACCGCTCGATTTTGAGCGTTTGGTATCGCCGGAATACGGCCGGAATACGGCCGGAGAAGAGGCGACGGGGAAGGGGGTCTGGGTTTAAAAATGTTACACATTTCGTCCCTGCGGTTTGAAGGTTAACATTTTATGCTAGAAACTTAATTTTTAAGTTTCATAAATTACAAAATACCCCCTTGCACTTGATTTAAAAATATATATTTTTATAAACAGTTGTTATTATTATTATTATTGTTATTGTTATTATTTATTATTAATGTTATTTTCATTATTATTGTTATTATTATTATTATTATTATTATTATTATAATTATTGTAATTATCAACATCGACGAATAAAATTTAACTTTTATTAAACAAAATACGCGATGTTACAATTTATTCTCATAAATAAATACATATAAGCCCGTTTACATTTGCGAGCTTGATAAGGCTCTTTGTATCAATTTTAGGCTTGATATTACTTATACAATTATATTCATCTAGAGCAAAACTTTAACGAGTTAATCTCGAATAAGTAACAAACGAACAAACTCATGTATGACAATTTGTTACAACTTAAAGATGCCTTCTTATCATATTCTTCTTAATCTTTGAACAAAAATCATTTTTCCATAAACGTATATATAGCTAGTATGGATATATAAAATTAATAAATGTACTTTAATATCAAATAGAAAACTCTACATTGAAATTTACATTATGAAAACATTTTAATTTTCCAAATTCCAACCCACGATCTTCTCACCTCCCATGCAAAGGAATCATATTGTACCTCAAAACACTTGATTGAAGAGAAGTGTGATAGCCGTACCAAAATCTCCCACAATTTCTAATACATATATAAATAGAGTATAAAGCACTTCCTATTACTCTATATAAGCTAGCATTCAAGAAACATTCCCACATATATAACCTTAGGTTCTTTTCATGGGTGATATTGAGGTTGAGGAAACTGTGGTTACGAGTAACGTTAGTGAGGGTTCTAGTAGTGGCGATGATAGCGGTGTCAGTGGAGAATTGTTGCCTGAAGCCATTAGGGGCGTGCGCAACTGTGGCGTGCCTCCTTTCGTGACCAAACTCTACAATTTGGTCAGTAATAATGCCATCGACTCGACAATCTCATGGGTTTCGAACACCAATGTTCCTGGTGGTGCAACAAGTTTCGCTATTTGGAATGATGTGGATTTCGTTAACAATGTTCTCCCTTTGATGTCGAAAAGTAATAAGTTCGATAGCTTCATCACTCAACTCCATTATTATGTAAGATTTTAACATACAAATATGTGAAAATTAATATCAAAACCAAGCCTTTATTTGTTTTTTTTAGTTTTATAAGTTTTAATCTAATAATTTCTTAATAGATTATCATAACTATCAAATCTCTTATGAATAAATTTAGGGTTTTAAAAAGGTGTCATGGGATCGTCGCGAGTATGCAAACGAGTGGTTCCAAGAGGGAAAACCGCATTTGCTACAACACATCAAGAAGAGAAACAAACCAACTTTGTCTGACAAGGAGAAAATTACACTTGAAATACAAAAGCTAGAGAGTGAATCTAATGAACTTGATGATGAACTGCATGCGTTCAAAGCGTATGTAGATAACACGATAGCTAACGAGCAAAAAGTCCTACAAGCCATAGCAAACGCTATCAAATCAACCTTCGATCAACATCATTCTCATATGGAGGGTGTAAATAGCGATAATGCTGCACAAAGTTTGACTTTGGTCGATCGAAAAAGTTATGAAATGAGCGCTTTTGGTAATCCTAGCTATGTTCAAAGCAGCGCGATTCTAACCGAAGAGGTTAATACGAGTTTAGAATGAATGAATGTTAAATTTAACTTGCATTAATAGTCTAATATGCAACTTGTGTTTTACTTAATGTTTTAAGCTAGTTTTGTACTTCTCGTTTGTCTACGTTTATGTGTGTTATTTGAAAAATAATTAACATATCTATTTTTATCGTTGTTAGTACATTTTTATTGATCAACATGTAATATCACTAGTTATCACTCTTAAAAAATAATTCAAATGATAAGTTCTCTAATAAAACTGTTTATAGGTGACGAAGGTTATATTGTTAATTTGAAAAGGAAAGTTTGCTTCGTAGAAAGAGAACCATAAAAATGACAATTTATGTAATAAAAATAATGGGGAATGGATATGAAAATTAACTTATATAAAATTTGATACATAGTTATTTCTTATTATTTTTGTAATTACATTTTAGACGTTAATCATTTCTCTTTATGCACGTAATTTGTTTATTGTTTAACCTAAACTTAAATGAAAGGGTATAGTAATTATAATTTATTTATTGATTAAAATTTTGGTTAACTAATTTGAAATACCAATGATTTTCTTCCGAAACTGTTGATCCATGAACGTAATTCAGAATTTCAGATATATGTTGAACTAGTTTTAGTAAACCCGTGTAATACACGGGTTGAAAATATTAAAACAACATAATTCATAAATGTACAAATATTTCGTATGATTAAGTTACGTATTACTATAACAATGAAAATTAAAAGTTACATTTATAAACTATAAATATTCAAATATTTTTTGAATGATATAATATATAATTGACCCATGTAAAATTAAAACCAGTTATCTTAAAATCACACTAACCTAAAATATATAAATATATCAATAAATATTTTTTTCTTTTTAGTTTATCTTATTTAGCTAAAAAAATATGTATAGTTCAAAACAATATGATTACACAATTAAGTTGATAATATAAAAAATTAAATTTAAAATAAAATAAATTATTACTATTAATTGAGTTTCTTAAAATAAAAAACTTGACTAAAATAATATATTAGTTTAGGCTGGAAAATATTTTTGAGGAGTAACATGAGGATGCCATATGACATCGTAGTTACTCTTTGATTATATAGTATAGATTTGCTTTTACAAAAGTATTTTGGGCCAAGGATAATGGGCTTCTATTATTTAAGTTGGGTAGCGAATAGTACCGGGCTTTAGACTTATAAACTGGGCTATATATATCCAATAAGTTTTTCTTTAAAACCACACTCTGCAAAAACAAATAAGAGGCAAAGAAGTATCTTACCCATAACCAAACTTGTGTTTCGCAAAATGAGATTTATAAGTCTTACAATAATTAAGAGAATCCGATAGTTAAATAAGTGATAATATTACATGGGCATACAAAAAACAGGCGATTCTTGCCCTATGCTCTTCACCATCTGAAGATATAAAGCACCTCGTCTTCTTTTGGTCTTTTGGTTCGTTTAACGTGTAAGAATAAACAGCCAAAATCATATAGAAAATGAGCAATTCTTGCTCTATGTTCATCGCCACCAGAAGAAATAAAGCACGTCGTCTTCTTTTGGCCTTGAGGCTCCTTGAATGTTCTTATTCTTCTTTTGGTTCACTACTTTTGGCATGTTCATATGCTTATTTGAAACAAGAAATGAAAGGATTGTTAGAAGTAGTTGCTGTAATTCTTATTTTTAGTCATTTAATACTGTTTTTCTAAACGCTATCCGTTTTAATCTGAATTCATTTTGGTTAGAATGTTTTGACACATAACAAATCGCCACTCTTTATAAAATAAAATCGTCTGTTTTAACAGTAACTCAATATGACACAATCAGGGCCCATTCGTTTTGTGAGGCTTTGGTAGAATTTATGAGAGAAGTTGCATCAATTAGTGGGTTCTGGTAACAACACGTTATGGGTTTCATTTTTATTGTTTTTGACATTTCACATGATCGATTGAAGTTATATTATTTACTACGAAGTCAAGGGGCAAAAATGGAGGGAGCAATATATGCATACAGGTGGGGTCGTGCCTATATAATTTTCCATTCTCATCAATTATGGTGGGGAACAAATGAAATTTCCATGCAATGAAGCACATATTAGAGAAAATTTAGTTTGTTGGAAAATTTAATATTAAATAACTCATTAAATATTATGCATAAAACTTTTAAAAAATCTAAAATTATCTTTTTACTCTCATGTCTTTCAAATTTAAAAAAAAGTACAAAAGCTGGTTTTCTTATGTGATGCAAAAAAAACTGTCCAATCATGGACACAAATTTTTTTAGAACTAAGATGATTTAACCATTGGCCGTTTGAAGCCTGTAATACCCAGCGGTTTCGGCAGGGTTGACGGTTCAAGTCTCGTTTAAGTCAAAATGCTTTAGGTTGAGTTATGAAGTTTTTCTAGTTATGGAAAATCTTTTAAGAGGGTTGGGAATGCACTACCTGCTGGAAAACAAACAGGCTGGTACAATTATGATAACACATATCATTCGAACAGGGTTATATAATTTTCGTTTGTAAAAAAAACTAATATATCTTACAACTCCTCGGACTCTACACAATGTGTAGGGTAAGGTTGGGTATATTAGCCTCTCTCGAGATAATGCGTCATGCAGGAGTTAAGTCAAAGACCAGATACGCCCACAATAAAGCTAAATTTTTTAAAAGTGTCACTATTGTTCTTGAAAACCCTATGTTTATAAAATTACAATGAAAATTTATCAGGAAATTAATCCGTATTTGTAAGTGTTAAGTTAGGTTAGGACCCTAATTTGTCTTCTTTAAGTATATACATGTACAAATTAAGAAGCATTAAAATATACATATATATTAATTTAAAAAATAAAAGCAAATGGCATAGGACTATGAGGTGCGGTGGTCCTTATTAATTGGAAACATAGTCCAATGTTGAACTATTTTATTTATTGAAGTGTAAAATTTGATATAGAAAAACTATTTATACATAAAATAACTTTAAAAAGTTGAATAAATAACTGACTTGAAAGGGTCCCCCATGAGCTATGGGCCGATTCGGTTGAATATCTATGATTATTGTATTCACTTACCTTTTTCCATCCCAATATCTACTAGTCTATGATTTAACTTGATATTACTTTTATTCTTTTTTCCTTTTTTTACACTCACATGAATGAAAACATATATAAAGATGAGCAAGCAGTCTGTTGACGGTTAGTGTTTGTTCTCATCAAATTGATGCGGGAATCAAGTCTTATTAATAAAACCATAAGTAAATTTTAACAGTTGATTTTTTGAGATGTATATGATCACTGTACAAAAATATATTAATAAGGATAAATAGCGAGTCTCTAAATACGATGAATGAAAAAATGGTCCTCATTTCATCTATTTTTAGGAATGGATGAAGTAAAATTATATAAGACCCTAAAATTTTCCATAAATCATAGAAACGAGGTTCATTTAAGAAACCTATACATGGTGGTTCAAATATATTTATCCAAATAAATATATTGTATGTGAAAAGAATTTATATATCCTTTCCTAGTTAGAATAGCATATTTATCTTTTACATTAGAAGCTTAGTTAAGATCTTCATAAGAATAGCCTCTTTGAATAGCCTCTTTATCTCATAAAATAAAAGAAATGTTTGTTCTTATCTCATCGTCTCAAACCCTATTATAATAGTAGGATTCACTAGGTTTGTTTGGTTGTTTACTCATTAGAAGCTCACTAATTTGTTTGTATTGCTTGATTTAAGTCTTCCTAGACGGTCAATCATTTTAGAATTACTCTCATCAAACACGTTTACATGTGATATGTGGATATCTTTTTGTCCACAACCAATACACCAAAGCTCATTGATGATGTTTCAGAAGAACCATTTTCTATTAAAACCCATTACACTCATGTCCACGACCAAATGAAAACCTTAACTTTCACGATACACTGTGAACTTTTCATGTGCATGTTTACTTAGAACCACAATTTTCTCTAATAATATGAGTGAATAACACGGATTGTAAATATTATTTAAACAAAATTTAATTGACATATAAAAATATTGCTTTTGATTCTTATTATGGATATTTGTTAATATAACGTCATATGAAGGGTAAGGTTATCCGACTTAAGAAATGTTATTATTTGTTTAGTCGTTATTTGTTTCATAATTGTTTCTAAACGTTCAAACTTATATCTATCTATTTGTCTCTATTAAATCTGTTATAAATATATTATATTTTATTATTGATGAAAAGGAAAGGCCAAGTAATATATGTTGGTTTTCCCACATAAATATATAATTAATAATATAATAGAAATACCACAAGATTACAACAAATAAGTAACAACATATATCCAAAGATCAACTATGATAATACCGTGATTAAATTATTATATATTCTTTAACAAACTGTCTTATGACCCACATAATTTTTTAAATGTTTTTCTTTATTATTTTACTAGTGGGTTAGAACTTCACCATTACTCGATTTAGACGTATACGAGAATGTCATAATGGTATATTCAAAATTTAAATATATACAAGCATGTTTACGTGTACTCAAATTATTAATGTAGTATATGTCTATCTATTATATCAAAATAAAGTTTAGACGGACACGTAACACGGATCTAGACCTCCTACTTTAAATTTTTTCATTTTTTCTCTTATTAAATAATTATATTAATTACTAGCGATATTATTTAATTTTTTATGTAAAAAAACTTTTTAATGTATTAAAAAAAGAGATATTTTTATACGTAATTTCAAAAGAAAAATAACATTTTTTCCCAAAACATCAATCATTTTATAAAACGAGTATTAGTTGTTTCAAAAAATAATTTTATAAGCCAAAACACTTAAAATTCAAAGTTATAATAAGATAAAAATTCTAAAAACGTTTGTTTTGGAACAAAATATTTAAAAAACTTAATGAAGTAACCAAAAATAATATATAAACAAAAGTTAAAAAAATAGTATCATTAGTTTTATTACTTATTGTCCTTACTCATATGTAATTTTAATCATATTCGATATTAGAATACAATTTTATAGTTAATATATTTTTTGTTACTATCTATTTAATATGTTGCTTATTCAATTCGTGTAATACACCGAGATACTAACCTAGTATATATAAATGCACGTAGTGGTAAGTTGTATGTAATTGTTTTGAAATCATCATTACTTATAACAATAGTATAACCGTAGTTATTATCATTAATTATATCGTCAAACCTTAACAATACTATTGTTATTGCCATATTACACAAATGTTCTCAAGCTATTAACTGTTAAAAACGAGTCATGAGATTTTATTATAATCTAATATACCTAAACACATACCGTAATGTACCTGTTGGTTGTTGAACAACTATTTTATAAAACGAAAGGATTTGATTAAGAATGCATACATGCATTTACTCAATAGTAATATTACTTATAACTCACCTATTAACTATTATAATTATTATTACACTGGTATTATTTTTATCATTAATAATGTAACATCTCGTAATTCGGTGTTTAATCTTTTATAATAATAATAATAATAATAATAATAATAATAATAATAATAATAATAATAATAACAAAAATAATGATAATAATAATAATAAATAATAATAATATAATGATAATAATAATAATAGTAATAATAATAATATTATTATTAAAAATAATAATAATAACATTAATAATAATAATAATAATAATAAAGTCTAGGGGTGATTCTTGTAATTTATCAAACTTTAAAAGACATTTTGTACATAAAATAATAAAAACTTGAAACCTCAGAGACTGTTTCTGTAAAATTTTCAAAACAAACTGCTTCTCTCTCCCGCAAATCCGGCGACCGTCCGGCGAAGCTCCGGCGGTCCTTCGGCGAATTCAAACGCCCAAAATCACGCGGTTTTAACTCAAATTAAAGGTCCCGACACCCTCGCGACCAAGATTCGAACCCTATGCACCTTAATCATTGAATAATTCGGATCCCAAGCTCACCACCTCGAGTCCACTTTATTCCCGACCGTTCAACGGTCGGTTAACCCACTCAAACATTAAAAATGACCAAATTAAATACGCACGCACAATCGTTTAATCATTTATAATCTCCCATCGAGTTTAATTTGATCTGAAACACTCGAAATCACTCCACCGATCATCATCTTCATTATCGACCTGCAACTTGGTCGAATACCACCTTCAGGACTCGAAAACCTCAAATTGATTGAGGGCTATAGTTCGTGATGACGATCCGAAGCTTCCCAAGAGTAATTTGATTATCATCATCGATTTCTCCCCGAGCCAATTCCTTCTCTGTCGCGAGTTGTTCTTCAAAGTGGGTACCTCCAATCAAACATCAAATGGGTAATTGTTTACATATACATGTTCGCTTAAACATAGGGAACAAAAGCCCTATGTTTATTGCTGTAATCATCATCGAATTCAAGTTCAATTGAATCCATTCGTTTTAGGGTTCTTAGTGATTTGGGGATTAACTTGAAATGGTATTTTTAAGAATTAAGAACCGTCTCCTATCGCGGCTATATGCCTTGGACTACTGGTATGTGGGTGGGAGTATGGAAGGGAGGTCCGGGTTCGACCCCGGGCACCCCTTATATTTTTAAAATGCCTTTTTAAGCTTTAAAAAAATTATAAAAAAAATTATAAAACTTAATTTTATAAACTCTGATTTTTTTAAAAGTTATCAAACAAATTTTTGTAAAATTGTTTCTTTGAAACACTTAATTTTATAAAAATATCGAATAACAAATATTATAGTTAGCTTATTTTTACAAAAATAAACTTTAAATAGTCAAAATCACTACGTTATTATTAGTCATTACGTATTCTTTCATTATGATAATTATAAAAATTTAATTTACATTTTATAAATTTAATCATTTTATAAGAATTTATTTTCTTATAAATTATTATAAAATGGATTAATTAAGTTTTCTTTATTGTATAAAATATATACGATTTTGAAAACTAATCGTATTTTAAAAACCTCAAAATCCTAAAACCCTAGTTCACGTCTAAATGTCAAACATAATATTGAACTTAAACCTGTAAATATATATATATATATATATATATATATATATATATATATATATTCTTAGGTACCTTGTGAGGGATTTCGTTGGAACGATTATTCGTATTCTTAATAATCATCACCCTATACACCCGTACGCCAAGTGAGTATTTCTATACCCATTTTATTATTTCACACACTTTTGGGTGAAACATGTTACCCTATAAACATTACACTTGTAAACACGTTTGATTCTTGTAAACTTATGGCAATTACTTGTGTGTTGTGATTAGTTGAATCTTGTAGCTACCATGTAATGTCGAATACATGTACAATCATTAACTATTGCTATCCTGGCGACGTCATAGATCTATGGGCCTGACAAGCCTGCTTGGTTGATCCAAGTACACTTAGCTAATCGTATATACTTGTAAACGTTTGAGAACTTGTAAAACTTTGTCAAGGTTTGATTGTGCATTCTGTCTACATCCCTAGTTACCTTTTTCTCTAATTTACAACATGAATTGCCATCTTTTATATACTTATGTATTCAAAACTAAAGAATGCTCACCAACAATATGTTGACCTTTTATTTTTAACATGTTTCAGGTAATAGCGTTATGTGGTTGTGAACAATCGTAACTCTCACGCCTCGACGATTCCGCTGTCAAGGTTGGGGTGTGACAGATTGGTATCAGAGCCCATAACTATAGGGATTTAGGTTATTAGAAATGGTGACCTAGACTATAGTTGCATGAACCTTATAAAAAGATCCTTATACTTTTGTGCTTACATATTGTTTGAATGCTACATAATGCTATGCCTTTTGTGCAATTTGATGCCTTAGCATAGGATTGCCTTATATATGCTTAAAACTTAGTTACTCGTCTCCCGGAACTTAACTTCGACTCTTTGACTCTCCCCGATAAATGAACTTCCTAAACTTATTCTCAACGACATATGGAGACTACACTTATCGTCGTGGGATCAATTCCTTAGACTCTATGTCTAATTTATGAAAATATCGTCAAAGTCTGTGCCCCACCACTGAATACATGCAATACTGGAAGAGTAAGATGCCTGTATCTCGAGGTGTTCTGTCTAGGCAAGGTATTCGTATAAATCCAAATCATCCGATGGATCTGTCTACCTTACATGGGAACCCTTGGGATGAGTATCTGCTTATAGGTACGCATGTTTTCAACAAAGTTGTGGTTGACATAATACTTTGATTAGTCAACGTACTCGCTTTGATTTACGAATCAAACGATTACACTCGGAACATCTCATTGTTATTATGCCAAATTCCCGATTGTTGTTTTCATGTGGTATAACTCTAATTATCCAATTCTTATAGAATATCTTAATGATATTCCAGAATGTCTTCTCGTCAAATCTGTTCACGGTCTAGAAACTCTGGTCGTAAGATTTCTACTCTTATAGCCGGGAGGTTGCTGCAGTCATACCAACTCTCCTAACTCATCTGAATCAAGGTTTGATTCTACGAACCAAAGAGACTTGACACATAGACACCTGTATTCTGGATTTCCTGGCAAAAGGCCTTCGGGCTAAGGCAAGCATATCGTATAAATCTCATTGCGAGACCAGTTATGCTTACCTGGGGATTTCTGGGATGAGTGATAAACTATGGTCGACACACAAGTCTCTAAGGCAAATGGGTCAAATTACCTTGACGTGTCAATGATTCCAAATGGTAATGCGTTACCAAATGGAACCATCCTTTTTGCATTCTAAAAATCCTTGAATCCTTGAACGGGTTAATCACCAAAGTTTTAATATCTTCTCATTCTTAACCTAAATAATGTTCCTGTTAATATTGAACTCATCCTACATTTCAACTCTTACGCTCAACGTGTAACGTGTAACGGTATTGAACTCAGCGTTTCATGTAACTATTTCTATACATTGACCAATGTGAACATGGATCTTAATATACCCAAAGATATTAGGAATCTAAACCGTATGGTCTTCAAAACTTTAAACCGTTACTTATGGTTCTCAAAATCTTCTTAAGGATGTGTCCCATAAATAAGAACATGCAAAACTGTAGGTGAAATTCCTACATCTCGGGATACTTTGTCTAAGCGAAGTGTAAATGGTGATCTGATTCGATCATTGAATCCGTTTACTTGACTCGAAACCCTTGAGATGAGAGATCACTTATAAGTACGCGTATCTTCAACAAGGTTATGGTTGACCTCATATCCTGAGAAGTCCATGTATTCCTTTCGATCGAATATTCACATCTCATTATGGTGTTGAATAATTCCTGTCTTTGATTTCATCTTCCCGATTTAAACCATCTAAGATTTGAACACCACAACAAATTCTATTATCTCGAACTTTGATCTTAAGCTTGTAAACATGATTTTCTCTTTTGTTACATTGTTGTAACTTGAAATTTCTTGAATTTCTAAATTGATTTTCACTTTTTGGCAAACTTCATGCCGGTTGTACCGTGGGAGATGCAAGAATTTGTAAGTCAAACTATGACCAAGAACACTCGTATCTTCGAAATGATTCTTAACTCATCAAAACAGGGGTGATTCCCTTACTTTGGTGATGATTCTTCATTTGTTTCGATAAATGGTTTCCAATTGTGTGTTTTATGAAATTTTATCCTCTGGATCAAGGTGATTTTCTTATCATGAGGATTGATTTCAATTATTTTCATTAGAACTTGCATTTCATAAACGACATGATCTCACTGAAATAGGATTGAAACCCGTACTTTGGTGACAAATGTCAAAACTCGATGTTTTCTTGTGATAATGAAGCTCAAGGCGTGAATTCCATACCTTGATGATAATTACATTTTCATGGATGATTTCAAATGGAACGACCTCATCAAAGTAGAAGTGAATTCTGGATTTTTATGAGGAAGTTCATACTGTTATATTTTTCTTTGTAAAACTTCATCGTTAAGATAGGAGTGATTTTCCCTATCTTAATGGTGAGTACCTCATCTTATTTCTGTGAATCCTCAACAATTAGTTGGGATCAAACTGGTTGATTGGTAAGTTAGTGGATATACCTTGGGAATACACCATCAAGTTAGGAGTGAAAACCACACCTTAATGACTATTCTCATTTCTTGATCTTCAACTTACCAAGGTTGTAATCAAGTGACGAGAAGCGTGTAGTAACTTGAAAGGTGAAACAATGTTAGAGTTTCGACCAATCAAGCCAAAGCATGAACTCTGAACTTAAAGGAAGACCCAATCGCTCTAGATTAATTTTGATTCCAAGCTTGGAGCATGTAAATTCTTAAAATCAATTTCTTCCCCTTTATCTTCATGTTTTGACTCGATCTAGCTACATCGAAGCATTTATTCCTTACTTATCAACTTTTATTTGGAGATAACATCAAACCCATAAGTATAGTCTTCCTAAACAATCTTTTGTCAAATAAAGATATTATCAAATACTTATCTTATTGTTTGATGAATTACGTATGCAAATCTGCATTTGGAAATTTGTTACCTTGCAAACATGGTTACAAATACCTTTCTTATTGTTTGTATCACTTCTTGAATCGATTTTGAATCCTTAACCTTGGAAATATTTATCTTGAATTCGAACCACAAGACTCGTTATTATCCTCATTACAATATGGATATAGTGATTCATAAAATTGCGTAATCTGTAGTCATGGGTTTGGCATCAAAGAAAAGACATAACTTGGCATGTGTCCAAGTGTCTTACCTTCACATATGACAAAACCTAACCTTCGTGTTCCCGTAAATCTTCTGTTTAACTTTTCATCCACTAGGTGCCTCTTATTTTAAGTCATGATGACAATGGGTACATTATAGACCGACTGGCTAAAAATTCAATTAGACCCATTATCTCACAACATCGAGAAATTGACCTGTATCTGTTTCAAATATTCATATACCGTGGTATGATGTTAAAACATAGATCGTTATTTTGAACGATTGGTTCATTTTCTGTTTTTAATAATATTCTTAACCATCGTCGTGAACTCATTCCAAGATCTTCGCATAGAGTATTATTCTTAGACCAATGGTTGGTCAAGGAGAAATGCAAATTCACAAGATATGCGTTAAGATCGTTTCATATGGTGACATTTGGGATTCTTAAAATTCTGACGGTTAATATTTCTTACCATTGTTAGTCTTTTATTGATATCTAGACATCACCTTACCATGAAATTATATTCTGAAAGTTGTGATTTATAAGTCTAATATACGATGATAACTCGGCATCGCTTTCCCATATTTCATCTCAAAACGTCTCACATTTCACTGATAGGGTTCAAATTGGCATGTATTATGCCAAGAATCTTGTAAGATTCCATCAAGTGAAGCGTTTCATCTGTAATTAAACGTCAATCACTGTTAGTTTGAACACTTATCTTTCATTTTAATTCTTTTGCTCATTTAAGTTCATTCTTAATTTCGAAACGAAATTCTTTAAAGTAGGGGAGACGGTAACATCTTGTATTAACGTTCATTCTTAATCAACATGAAAGCTTATAATGTTAACTAGAAGCCACATACTTTAGGCTCTCTTTTTACCTCTAATTGCACTGTCATTGCACAAAAGTAAACACTAAAGCGGTCAGCCTAATCGATGATGAATTTTCTTCTTTTGATACCCTATCAAAACCGAAAGTTCATCAAAGTGTACATCAGAAAATGAAAACACAAACTGCATCAAGAAAGAAAAAGAGAATCACTATGATCTATCCGTGGCTTCATGTTCACCTTCTGATTCACTGGAGAACGTGAGGATCAAATGAAATCCTAACATCCTCATCTTTTCGTCTCAGCCTCCTCGTAAACAAATTTCGGGACGAAATTTCTGAAAGTAGGGGAGACTGTAACATCTCGTAATTCGGTGTTTAATCTTTTATAATAATAATAATAATAATAATAATAATAATAATAATATAATAATAATAATATAATAATAATAATAATAAAAAATAATGATAATAATAATAATAAATAATAATAATATAATGATAATAATAATAATAGTAATAATAATAATATTATTAATAATAATAATAATAATAATATATTAATAATAATAATAATAATAACAATAACAATAATAAAGTCCATGGGTGATTCTTGTAATTTATCAAACTTTAAAAGACATTTTGTACATAAAATAACAAAAACTTGAAACCTCAGAGACCATTTCTGTAAAATTTTCAAAACAAACTGCTTCTCTCTCCCCGCAAATCCGGCGACCGTCCGGCGAAGCTCGGCGGTTCTCCGGCGAGTTCAAACGCCTAAAATCACGCGGTTTTAACTCAAATTAAAGGTCCCGACACCCTCGCGACCAAGATTCGAACCCTATGCACCTTTAATCATTGAATAATTCGGATCCCAAGCTCACCACCTCGAATCCACTTTATTCCGACCGTTCAACGGTCGGTTAACCCACTCAAACATTAAAAATGACCAAATTAAATACGCACGCACAATCGTTTAATCATTTATAACCTCCCATCGAGTTTAATTTGATCTGAAACACTCGAAATCACTCCACCGATCATCATCTTCATTATCGACCTGCAACTTGGTCGAAGACCACCTTCAGGACTCGAAAACCTCAAATTGATTGAGGGCTATAGTTCGTGATGACGATCCGAAGCTTCCCACAAGAGTAATTTGATTATCATCATCGATTTCTCCCCGAGCCAATTCCTTCTCTGTCGCGAGTTGTTCTTCGAAGTGGGTACCTCCAATCAAACATCAAATGAGTAATTGTTTACATATACATGTTCGCTTAAACATAGGGAACAAAAGCCCTATGTTTATTGCTGCAATCATCATCGAATTCAAGTTCAATTGAATCCAATTCGTTTTAGGGTTCTTAGTGATTTGGGGATTAACTTGAAATGGTATTTTTAAGAATTAAGAACCGTCTCCTATCGCGGCTATATGCCTTGGACTACTGGTATGTGGGTGGGAGTATGGAAGGGAGGTCCCGGGTTTGACCCCGAGCACCCGCTTATATTTTTAAAATGCCTTTTTAAGCTTTAAAAAAACTATAAAAAAAATATAAAAACTAATTTTATAAACTCTGATTTTTTAAAGTTATCAAACAAATTTTTGTAAAATTGTTTCTTTGAAACACTTAATTTTTATATAAAATATCGAATAACAAATATTATAGTTAGTTTATTTTTACAAAAATAAACTTTAAATAGTCAAATCACTACGTTATTATTAGTCATTACGTATTCTTTCATTATGACAATTATAAAAATTTAATTTACATTTTATAAATTTAATCATTTTATAATAATTTAATTTCTTATAAATTATTATAAAATGGATTAATTAAGTTTTCTTTTATTGTATAAAATATAAACGATTTTGAAAACTAATCGTATTTATAAAAACCTCAAAATCCTAAAACCCTAGTTCACGTCTAAATGTCAAACATAATATTGAACTTAAACTTGTAAATATATATATATTCTTAGGTACCTTGTGAGGGATTTCGTTGGAACGATTATTCGTATTCTTAATAATCATCACCCTATACACCCGTACGCCAAGTGAGTATTTCTATACCCATTTTATTATTTCACACACTTTTGGGTGAAACATGTTACCCTATAAACATTACACTTGTAAACACGTTTGATTCTTGTAAACTTATGGCAATTACTTGTGTGTTGTGATTAGTTGAATCTTGTAGCTACCATGTAATGTCGAATACATGTACAATCATTAACTACTGCTAGCCTGGCGACGTCATAGATCTATGGGCCTGACAAGCCTGCTTGGTTGATCCAAGTACACTTAGCTAATCGTATATACTTGTAAACGTTTGAGAACTTGTAAAACTTTGTCAAGGTTTGATTGTGCATTCTGTCTTACATCCCTAGTTACCTTTTTCTCTAATTTACAACATGAATTGCCATCTTTTATATACTTATGTATTCAAAACTATAGAATGCTCACCAACAATATGTTGACCTTTTATTTTTAACATGTTTCAGGCAATAGCGTTATGTGGCTGTGAACAATCGTAACTCTCACGCCTCGACGATTCCGCCGTCAAGGTTGGGGGTGTGACAGATAAAGTTGTTATTTATGGATTTTACACGTTTATATACTAAATTTTATTCTTATTAAACGCTCCCTTAAGTGTCTTAAAATGAGGTTGAAATTATTATTTTGCTCATCCTAAAATTAGGATGAAATTATTATTTTGTCATCTTTAAATAATTTATAAAAAAGTATAGATTTAGTATATTATGATTTTAGTCCTTGTGATTTTTTGGTTACAACCCTTTTATATAATAGTTAAAAATGATTATTAATCACTATGGTTTTAAATTTGTGACGATCGTTATTTGATCCATTAGGTATTATAGTCATTTTAAAATTTTAATAGAGAAATTAAGTATACTTATTAATTTTGACAGACTTTAGCCATAATGGCTGAATGAACAATTTTAAGTTACTAGATGAAAATAATTATAATCATCGAACCATATGAATTAAAACTGCAATAGACAAAATCATGATATAGTTTATATCAGAGAAAAAGAAAATTATTGATGAAAAAATAAATAGGAAACGTAAATGATTACAGAAGAGGCTACAATGACTCAATGAGCCCAATTATATGATCAACATGTTCTAAAGAAATTTAATTAATGAATTTCTTAGTTTATACTTCCAACCCCCATCATATTAGGCATTTCCTTTTTTCTATTATGTTTTAAAAGACAAATTAAAAGAAAGAACCCTACACAAACGTAGAAACTGTAGTGAAGCGTTTCACATGATCCTTTGACTTCTAACAGCCTCACCACCTAAGATTGAAGTGTCTTTTAAAATTTTCATTAGTTAAATTAAATTGATTAATATAACAGATCATTACAAAACTCATAAATCTTTTTAGACCCGCGAAAACTAATATCCATAATTCATATCTTTAAAATTTTAGATTTTTACATACAATTATGTATATTTGTATAAATAGTTAAAATATCATAAAAACTCATCAAACTAATGTTTCTATATACTTTTAAATTATTTAATCGTTTACATATACATGTACAAACAGTATAATCTACATATGACTTATTAATGTATAGATTACAAATCCTTTCATCGTTTTTCATTTGAACTTCAAGAGATGCGATTAAATATTATATTTCAATTATTTTTCATATAAATCATCAAAAAGTTACGCGTTCATGGGGGTTTTTGACATTTCCTAGTTAGGATGATATTGTTGGTTCTCAGATGATATTAATAGTAAATTTTAATCTATAGCAAAAAATAATTATATTTTGCTATAAACTAGAATTTATGATGACTTTAACTAACACGGTATAATGTTTTGCTACATGGTACATACAAAGGCGAAGGATAGGGGCAAGGGGGCCACCGTCCCCCCATTTTTTATTCAGTGATGTTAATTTATATATATATATATATATATATATATATATATATATATATATATATATATATATATATATATATATATATATATATATATATATACTAGCTATAGTAAACCCGTGTATTACACGGGTTGAATAAATAAAAATTTAATATAATAAATTTATAATTATAAAAATATATTTTAAGATATGATATGACTGAAATTATGTATTAGAAATAACCATAAGTAATAAAACAGTGATATCAATTTTTTAAAAATTTGTTTTTAATTTTTTTTCAAAAAGAAATAAATATTTTATCCTAAAACAAACTGTATAAAAAGTCATTTTAAAAATTTCTATTATAACTTCCATATTTAATTATTTTTGGTTTTAAAAAATTAACTTTTTAAAAATACCAATTTTAAAATATTTTGTATTTTTAAAAAAGTCTTATGCTTTAATAAATTTATTATTTTATAAAAAATATTTATTTAGAAATAACATTAATAAATAGATCTCTTTATTAATTTATTAAATCCGAAAAAATATTAAATAATATTATTACTAATTAATGTAATTATTTAATAAGAGATAGGCGGGAAAGTTTTTGTGAGAATGATTGTGGTGTTGCCACGTGTTCATCTTGTAACATCTCGTATTTCGGCGTTTAATCTTTTATAATAATAATAATAATAATAATAATAATAATAATAATAATATAATAATAATAATAATAATAATAATAATAATAATGTTAATGGTAATAATAATCTTAGTAATAATGATAATATTAATAATAATAATAATAATAATAATAGTACAGGGGTTATTTTTGCCAATTTAGAAACTTTAAAAGAAAAGTTTTAGCATAAAATATTAAAGTTGAAACCGCAGGGACCAATTGTGAAAATAATGAAAATAAACTGCTTTCTCTCTCCCCGTCGACCCTGTAGCTCCGGCAAGCTCTCCGGCCGTCTTCGGCGAGACCAAACGCACCAATTTCACGCGGTTTTAACTCAAATTAAAGGTCCTGACACCCTCTAGACCAAGATCGAACACAAGGACCCACGCAATTTGAAAAATGAGCTTGTTTACGCGTGCAACCACCGAACCCGCTCATCCCTTTCAAAATCAAATCGAATGGAGCGTGTTGCATCAAATTACCCCCTATAAATAGAGGGCAAACGATCCTTTACATCCACAAAAACTTTCTGTAACCTCAATTTAATCTAAACACACACATACACATCGATTCCAGTTTCTCTCGAGCCGCGGCTGTTCTTAAACTTGTTCTCTATCGAATCTACACCAAAACAGGTAATTCAAGGCATCAATATGCTCGGTTTCACTTGGGGATTAAAAGCCCCAGGGTTAATTTCGTTTAAACAACCGATTCGAGCCCCAATTTTGGACCTGTTCGATCTAGGGTTCATAAGAAATTCGGGATACTCGTTGTTTGTTTAAAATATTTGGGAACCGTAAATTCCTACGGCTGTATGCCTTGGTTCACCGGTTCCCGACTCACTAAGCAATCCAGGAGGTCCCGGGTTCGACCCCGGGCACCCCCCCTTATTTTTTTAATTGGCTTTTTAAGCCTTTAAAAATCATAAAAAAATTCTAAAAATTATAAAATTAATTTTATAAACTCTAATTATTTTAAAAGTTATCCAATAATTTTCTGTAAAATTATTTCTTTGAAAACACTTTAATTTCTATATAAAATATCAAATAACAAATAATATAATTGGTTTATTTTTATAAAAATAAACTTTAAATAGTTGAGATCACTACGTTATTATTAGTCATCTCGTTATCTTTAATTATGTCAATTATGAAATTTTAATTACATTTTATGAATTTAATCATTTTATAAGAATTTAATTTCTTATAAATTATTATAAAATAGATTAATTAAGCTTTCTTTTATCAAAATATATATGATTTTGATAACTAATTATATTTATAAAAACCCCAAATTTCACCTAAAACCCTAGTTCCCGTTAAAAACGTTAAGCTTAATATAATTAAACTTAAATCTCGTCAATAAAATATATCTTAGGTATCTCGTGAAGGTTTACATTGGAACGTCGCCTATTATCCTTATTAATCGTCATCCATAAACTTAATTACCATGTGAGTATTCTATACCCCTTTTTCTTATTTTCACACTTTGGGGTGAAACATGTTACTTATTAATCATTGCACTTGTAAACGTTTGGATTCTTGTAAACTTATGGCAATTTACTTGTGAGTTGTGGTTAGTTGAACTTTTGTGGTTAGCATGTTATGGCGTCATATGTACAATCATTAACTATTGCTAGCCCAGCGAAGTCATAGATCTATGGGTAAGACAAGCCTGCTTGGTTGATCCAAGTACATTTAGCTGATCGTATATACTTTAATAGAATATAACGTCGTTTGATACTTGTAAAACGTTGTCGAGGTTTGATTGTTGCATTATTCATAACATCCCTAATCACTTTATTCACTAACTTATAACTTGAACTGCCATCTTTTATATACTTATGTATTCAAAACTATAGAATGCTCACCAACAATATGTTGACCTTTTATTTTTAACATGTTTCAGGCAATAGCGTTATGTGGCTGTGAACAATCGTAACTCTCACGCCTCGACGTTTCCGCCGTCAAGGTTGGGGTGTGACACATCTCAAGATACCTTTTTATTAGAGTAGGAAGATTGAGTTCACCCCATTTAAAAAAACTAATTCGCATTCCGTACTTTTTATAAGAGTGTTCAAGCTACATTACTGGTTACATAAAGTAAACTATATTCCAAAGCATTCGGCATAAAGATTCAACGAGCATATAAGAGCACTCACATCGCATTCTTATTTTCATCTTATAATTACACTAAAAATCATTACTTTCTCTCTCTCCTTTCAATTAAATAATATATTTTATACTTTTTTTCATTACCTTTTCTCTCTCCTCCACTCACAACCACTTTTAAAAATATTAAAAATTTTATAAGTGTTGAACAGTGAATCCTTAAATTTACAGATGAACAGTAACATTTCCATTTTCATCAACTCACAACCACTTAAACCGTTCCATATAATTTAAGAACTCACACTCACAGAATTTTAAGGAATGGAGAGGGAGCAGTAGATCGTCGATGGAAGAGCGGATTGTGAATGCTCTAAAAGCATTATATAACCTGAATTATGAAGCCAAAAGTGATGAATTGAGTTGACTTGAAACATTTATAAAAGATAGACTATAATTTTAAAAATGAGAGTATATATGTATAAAAAACTATTGGATAAACAATTAAACAAGTAGGTACCAGTTATTATTTAATAAATGTGAAAAAGGAGTCATAACTTCAGCGGAAAAAAATGTTTTGAAAATAAAAATCAACATGGGCGACGTCTATAGTTGACTTTCTCTATCAATTTGCCATGCTTGACTTTAAAGTCACATATCAGTTTTATATTTTAAGGCATCATTTCAATTGTATTTTGGATTCACATTAAAACTTCTTTTATCTAGTAGAAGCTTATGTTAAAAAAAGTGGAGTTCATGGTTCAATCTTTATTCCCTATCAATGGTGTAACTAAAACTTAGAAGGCATAGATAGGACCCAGGAGTAGGAATAGTTAGAAATGTCTTTAAAAAAATTAGTCATTGTTTGACATGCAAACGAGACAGGAGAGGGACCTTTCTTGGAATTATATATATGTTTGTTATATATGATTATAATTATACATAAAAAAATAGGACATTGATAAAAATTAATTAAATAACAAACAAATAATCAGCAACCCAAGCGTATTTGACTTTTACTCTAGTCAATGAGACGAGCACGAGTATTAGACAAAGTATTTAGGATGAGTTAAATTCAGAAGTCTCTTAAGTTAAACAAGTTAAACTCAAATTTTATTAGTAAAACTTGACTCAGATCGGCTCCTCAATTCTCATCTTATTTCTGGTGTTGAAAAAAAGGTTTAATCCAACCATAACCTCCTTTTAATCATTTAGGAACATAATTAGACGCTAAAAGCACGCATTAATTTGTAGACTGAACACGATCCAAAGGTAAGTTGTAGCTTTCTGTTGAATTTGAAGGTTTTTAATGATGGGCATATTAGAACACAGACCAACACCCATCATCATTATCATATCTCAGTCTCCATCAAAATATCTCCAAATCCATTATCAGTAAAATAACACATGACTTAAGATTAAAATATTACATTACTGAATATCCTTATTGAAGAATATGCCAAATAATCCCAAAGGATGTTGCCAAAAGTAAAAGATTGTCTTTTTTAAACAAAGCTTTAACTTTCGATCATAACTCACCAAGAATGGAAATTTAAAGATGGGTCCTAATATTCAGAAACCCCATATTATAAATCAAGATCTTGTTTTTCGCCTCGTATGACATTATTTGTGACGTACAGGGTCGATAACACTGAAAACAAGAAAAATTCAGGGGGAATGCCAGAGAGCTATACGTCAAATATAGTCCTATACGACCCCTTATACGACACATATAGGGTTATACAATACGTATAACAAATTTCGACGCTGATTACGAGAAAAAATTCAGCGGCTTGTCAGAGGTGTTATACTCCCAGTATAGGACTATATGAACCCCCCGCCCCCCGGCCATACGACGAGTATGAAGCTATATGACCCGTATAGAAATTTAAAGTGTTGATTTATAATTTTAAGATGTCTCAATATACATAACAAACAAACAAACAAACATACCCAGTGTCTCCCGCTGGAGGGCAGGGTCTGGGAGGGGTATATGGTAGCAAGTCTTTCCTCTATCTAGAAAGATAGAGAGACCGCTTCCGAAGAGACCCCCGACTCGTTAACACAGGCAATAACGATAACAATCAAAATACAACGCATATACAAAGCATATAACAAAGCATACCAAAGGCAATAACCATCATAATACGAAGCAAATAACACAATGATATATATCAATAACAATCATAATACAACGCATATACAAAGCATATAACAAAGCATAACAAAGGCAGTAACCATCATGATACGAAGCATATAACACAATGATATATATCACACGAAGAATTAGATAATGCGCATGTAACACCCAAAAAGGGTAGAAGAGTAAAACTACACCTAACGTGTGGGGTACGGCCATATGTCACCGTATACCCTTCCCACCACCAAACCCACTAAAAATCCTTAATTTTAATTCTTCGCCTCCACTCGCTTCTATCCTCGATCATGTTCTCAGAGAGATGCAAGTCCATCATATCTCTCCTAATAACCTCGTCCCAAGTCAACCTAGGTCTACCTCTGCTCCTCCTACCCTCTAAGCTGATATTCTCTACTGCTCGGACTGTGCTGCCATCGTTCTCCTCTTCACGTGCCCAAACCATCTTAATCTTCCCTCTCTTATTTTTCCTGTGATACACGCCACCTCTAGCCTCTGACGAAAGACTTCGTTTCTTATTCGATCCAATCTTGTGTGTCCACACATCCACTCAGCATTCGCATTTCTGCGACCTCTATTTGTCTGTCGTGCGATTTCTTTATGGCCCAACAGTCTGTGCCGTATAACATAGCTGGACGTACTGCCACTCTGTAGAATTTTCCCTTTAGTTTTGCCGGGAACCTCTTATCACACAAAATCCCTGATGCTGCTCTCCACTTGCACCATCCTGATTGTATACGGTGTGCTACATCGCTGTGTATCTCTCCATCTTCCTGTACGTACGAGCCAAGGTATTTGAACCTAGACGTCCGGGGACCGCCATGCCTTGGATACTGATTTGGGTGTCCTCTTCGGCCTCACCACTAAAGTTACAATGCATGTATTCTGTTTAGCGCGACTTATCCTTAAGCCCCTGCGTTCTATTGCTGCTCTCCACTGTTCTAATCTCTCGTTAAGCACCGTCCTAGATTCTGATATTAAGACAATATTATCCGCAAACAGCATACACCATGGGACTGGCTGTTGTATAGACTTGGTCATCTCGTCCAGCACCACTGTGAAGAGGAATGGGCTCAATGCGATCCTTGGTGGAGTCCTACCTCCACCGGGAAGTAGTCTGTCTCAATATACATACACACTCTTAAATATTTATACTAAAACTTCAATATAATAAATGAAATTAATCATTATTATATGACAACAACACATGTGATGGCGGCAAAATGCACTATTAGATGACAGCTTGTACCTTGATTCGGAGACTATGACATTGCAAGCATGGTTCGAACCATGTAGGGGGTCGTTGGCTCCACCTCTTTGGTAGATGGTCCATCTTTTTTGTATGGTCAAGTCTCCTCTCATTAAAATATCAAAGTTTTCAGAAGTGTCATCATTTGATCCACTGGTAACTTTTCACATTTATTCTTTACTCACTCCACTCAAGTTAAAGATCGGTTTCAAGTTTGAACCGGTCTAAAACTGTTTACGCATTAGATTGGTTGTCTCGGACTAGTCCAAGTCTTGGACCACATTTTCATATTTTGTTTTTCTCCGTGTCATAGACGGTCAGTTTACTTTTAGGACGTTGCTGGTTTGCGTTCATTTGATAAAAGGAAAACGATCGTTTACAGTAAAACGTATTTTACAGGGGTAAGTTGTAAACTAGGACTCACTGTTTGTCTTTGTGAAAAAATATAATGATATTTTGTTTTAAATAAGATTGAAATACATATATATGTATGTAAAAGTTAATAAGATTAAATATTATCTTGAAATAAGAAATAGACAAAGAAAGAAGTTTTTGAAAAAAGTTTAATCTAAATAACTAAATTTATATTTTAGATACCATGGAACATGGGCTAAGCTTATTGAGGGCATGAGGGGCCCCTCTCTTTTCTTTTTAGTCGGTAGTGTTTATTTTCTGTTAGTTAGTGTAAATTTTCGATCCGGTAGTGTAATTTTTTTAAATATTTATAGAGTTCCCACCTCCTTTAAAATAGTTTACTTTCACTACTCGTCCCCTTGTAGTATGGTTCAAACTCCGCTACTTTCATGAAAACGTGCGTGTCAATAATTCAAATAGAAAGAATGACCATATATTTTCAAGATAATTTACACGTCCAAAATTCATGTATTATAATAAATTAAAACAACGTAAACGTAAAAATAATGTAATGATAAAGAAAATATATGTAATAAATAAATAGAATACTTTTTAACCGTTACAAACAATAAAACAAAACGTCATTAATGTGTGCATATATATATAGGAATTAAGATAAAGACGGAGCAGAATCCCCATTATGCCCCTCAAGGAAAAAGGGGAGTAGCTCGTGATAGGGGTGGGACCAAGGGGCTTGGCTGTAAAAGTGACGAAAGTTTATTGCAAATCACGCGTTTCCCCAAATTCCTCCCACCGACGCCCCATTAACTCTCCACCATTATCCGCTCACCTATGATAATTATCCTTTCTCACTCCACGTCATATTTATGACGTCGTATGGACAAATTATATTTAAAATGTATAAAATAATCGGATATTATAAATAAGCATTATTAGCCGACTAAAAAAATGTGTCAGAGGTTTTACCACAGTAGACCTTTACTTGGTAGGTTTTTTCAGTAGCAACGTTTTCTGTGTTTGCGGGGTGGGTGATCTTTCGACTTTCGTCAATGGGTTTACCCTGATGATCAGATTTAAAAATTATTTGTTGATCATTAAAAAAAACCGACTAACAAATGAGCATGCCAGATGTACACTTATTGGTTATTAGGACACTTTTTTTTATTATCTATTTCTCTATATATTAGCACATATATATAAAGAGATGTAAAGGGAGAAGTGTGTCTTAATGACCTAAATAAGTACACCAGTAACCAAAACCTTAATTAACACCAGATACTAGATACTTACCTTTAAAATTAGGGTTAATGGATTTAAATACTCCTAACTATTGGGAATTGGCCTCTGCCACCCCCAAGTATCATTTTGGCGAATATAACTCCCAAGTAAACACTTCGGTGTCTGTATAACTCCCAAGTAAACACTTCGGTGTCTGTATCACCTGCCATTTAGGTGATACAGACACCGAAGTGTTTACTTGGGAGTTATATTCGTCAAAATGATACTTGGGGGTGGCAGCAGGCAATTCCCAATAGTTGGAAGTATTTAAATCCATTAAGCCTTAAAATTACGGCATAATTATTATTCTGTTTATCTTTTACTATCGTAAATACATATTTCATACAATTTGAGTTTTCTTTATATTATTAAGAAGATGAATGACCATAAAAGGATAAATTAAGTGTAAACTATTAATATGAAGTTACGACTATATGCATGACCAAAAATGTTTTTTTAGTCCCACACTCGCATATCAAAGTATGATACTGGTATTGGTCAAACCCTTGTTTTTTGACCAAAAAGTTTGTTCACCATCTTCAAATGTACAATATTATTTTGTTTGTTATATGATACAATTAAACTCTTTCTATTATTAGTATGTGTGTTTACATGTTCAAACCAATCCATTTTGCAACTTGTTTTTCTATCTACTTGTTATATTTGTAAGCGGAAAAACGTATGGAAAATTTGAACGTAGGCGGGCGACTTTATAACTTGATTTCTTTAGACATTCTCGCTTGTTGGTCGACTAGAATGATCGCTATTGAGTTGGTTTCGTTGTGACACGTAGCGTATACATCGAATACGTGCATATGCATCTATACATACAATATCAATTATTTTTATCACATCCATACACATGATAATATATATATAAATACATGATCAAGAATATATAAATTTAAAATCCATTTTATGTAACAACACACATTTTCTCGTATGTATCTATGCATCTAACATCGGAGCATACGACATATAATTCATTAAACTTAACTATAAACTTGTGACATATTTTCTTTTAAACAACTATAGTAACTATAAAAATTAAGGGATACAAGGATATGCTTGTCCTTAATTTTTAGCTACGTCATATAATATATACACACACATGTGTGTATATATATTTACGTGCGTGTATTGTTACCTCAATATGCATGATAAACAGTATACATAACTAATAATAAAATATTGACTGAAATTAATTGTATAGGTAGAAAATACGTATGGGTATATGCATGCATGTAATTCTTGCAAGCGTGGCAAACTCAATGTTGACTTCTAAAGGTTCTACCAATTAAAAAGTCAATGTATTCACATATATAGCTCATCATGTCGGTTGCTTACGCATTCTTTATATACTTTCCTGTTGTGATCTTATCTTCTAGTACCCAAAAATAAACTAAAAAATCATTTAATTTTAAAATTAATAATTTTTATAAATAGATAATAAATGGAAATTTAATATTACAATAAGAAATAGAAAGATTAAGATTCATACATTTTTCTTATTATTAGAATAATGCGTTAAAAAGTAAAGTTAAAGGATGTTAATAAGTTGTTATTTACAGCTTCTTTTGACAAGTTAATTTCCAAAATTTCATATTTTTACATAAAATATTGTATAATCTACTATTGCGTTTTGTTCTATTGAAGACAAATGACACTTATTCATTTTTATTTCTAAACTAAATCAATTTTCTTATTGGAAGTATATGGCGTGTGAATATGCTAAACTACACCAATTCTGTAGACGACTTGGAATACCATACCAGCAATAAGCATCAACACATCCTAAGTAATTATCAAATGTGACTTCATTCAATACGTATTTCAATCTCGGTAACAACTTGAGTTTCAACAACTTGATTGCTACATTTGTTTCAATTTATTTTGGATAATGTATAAGTACGATAACTTGTCTAAACTCTTATATTATGATCATACAATAACTAAAACTGCTTTCTAATTTATTTACATCAACTCCAGAATAAAAGTAAAATGTGTGACTTCGAATAGCTTTAATATTTGTGTAAGTAAAAAAAATTTAATGACTATAGACCGAGAAAATAAAGTCATCATATAAAAGACTATATAAACAAAATTGAATGCATACTTATGTGAACTATAAAAACTTATCAGAAGATTAACTATAAGAATGAATGAAACCGAGAACACGACAACACTAATGCTTTCGTTTGTTGGATTTCACTTCTTCATATTGTCTCCAACCATGGACACACATCGTTTCATGGAATGTATGTCTAATCTTTATAAGGACTTTAGCACATGGTTTTTAGATTGATTGAAATTGTCTGTGCTCGAAAACAGTGTTTAACATTTTTATAAATCTTTGGAAAATTAATTTTATAGTTTTATATTGTATTCTCATGGGTTTTAGATAGATTGAGAGATTATAGCATAGGAAGAAGGAGAAGATATAGATTTGATGATATGAGATTAAGGATTTAAAATTATGCATTGGATTAAACAATAAACAATCTTATCTTTTTTCTAAAAATATTTCGTACGTTTTAATAACCGAATATATATTTTTTTGCACAAAATATTCACAATATTTATCTAATATTAAGCGCTCATTCAATTATCTTTATTATTTTGAATTCCATGAAAATAAATAATACTATGGGTTGGGTTAATTTTATTTATGGAATGTAATTTCATCTGAGTAATTGAGTATCTAAACTTCAAATTAATGTTAATGATGTTTTGGTTTAGTGGTTCAAAGAAAGATGAGAGGGTTTGTCTTTCTTAAAGGTTCAACGTTTAAATTTTAGTATTAATGAGTTATTACTGATTTGGTGTTTACTAAATTTTAATCATTAACATGCTATTAAAAAAACTTCAAAATAATTAAAAAAATGCTAAATTAGATAAAACCAATAGTAGTATATTAATTCTCAACTACAATCGTGAAAAGCAAGAGAGAACAGAAAATAATAAAATAGGAGTTTAAATTTAAAGTTTGGATTAAAGAGAGAGACTTGTAAAAAGGATAACTGCTAAATAACTACAACTAGTTTGATACCCGAACGCGCGTTGCGCGTTAGAAGAACGGCCTAAACGGAGGCTCAGAACTCTGTCATGATAGCCGCAACCTAACACGTTCAACAAACAATGAGAGTCGATACAATGACAAATGTAATACCATATAACATGAGAAATTGAGGGATTTACATCAAATATGAAGCCTATCGTTTCGTTGTGATCAAGGAACTCCTTCCACTGTTTCCCAATGCTTACCTGCAACAATGCCAATGAATCTTTATATGAAAGCGATAATATATAAAAACTTGTTTTATTTAGTGGGTGTTTGGCATTGAGTTTTAGAAGTGGTTATAAAATAATAGTGTTTCACTTTTCTCAGTTGACTTAACACCCTAAAATCGGTTGACTTCTTACAACATAGTACCTGAGCACTCTCATTAGCAGCGTTCTTGGTCCACAAAGATATTTTTTCCTGCCTTGATCTTACATTTACAACTGCTCCACATATATCATCACCATGATCAAACTGCTCCCCGATCATTGCTAGCAACTACAGTATTAACATACGGAATAAAAGTTACAAAGAGTATGAAGTAGCAAGACCTTAATATAGAAAGAAAAACACATTATGGAAGTACAGTATACAGCCAACAGGTATCAGACTTGGACTTCGTAAAGGTCAACCGGATTTTTTATGGGTGCTACTGGATACCAAAAATGGCAGCCAATGACCGAAATCATTTATGTACACTACAAGTTGGATCAGAACCGATTGTTGATTGTGACTGAAATGGGTGTCAAGCCGAGACAACCAATAACAAACTTTGGTGTCTCATCACAGCCACAAAGTAACCAAGGTCAACAGTATTTTCAAACCCGAATAAAAACATTGATTCAGTTTCATCAAGTTTTTGAGATTGCAAATCATAGATTTTCGCACGTATCAAAACAACATAAATTTATCTATTCGGTTCCTCTCTTATTCAAATATAATAATAACGTTTTGGCTCAGAATTGGTCACCGTCAATGGCTGCAGTCCATAAAACCATGGCTGCCACGCCAAGACAATAACATATTTTTATTCAAATCATCCCAGCCAACAAACTTTAATCACACCCAAATCGGAGATGGTGCAACCATATATCATCAACAACTTTAGAGTCATTAGGCAACACCGAATTCATGAAACCATCACAGCCACGTCTCAAATGATCCTAGAGTCATCATCATCGACAAACCAAAAACAACATCCAATCCCAATGGAAATAGACTGCAGATCTAAGTTTTAGACAAGCACGAACTCATCAATAGAATCAAAGCAACAACATGAAACTTGCGTAAAGTTAATGTGATAAAACCACAGTTCGTAGCACATCAGCAACCAAATAACATCATGAAGCAAACTTGAAAATGCAAGACCACAACACGACACAATACCGACAAAACCCGATCACAAACCCGGATTAAAATCGGAAGCAAAAAACATAGTAACCAAAGAACCTGTAGTAGATTTCATTAAGCATTGATGTAAATCAAACCCAAACAGGCCATCAATTCCCGAATATCGGCACCTAGGGCACGAACCTTAGACAGAAATCGTTAGATGAATGCAACCGAAACACCAGTTCAACTACAAACGATTACATATATAGCAAATAAAGACTTACAAATCAAAATCGATCTCTATCCCGGTCACTGATCCACCTTCCTCCGACATCCACCAACGCAGCCACCACCACCGACCTCCGCCTCCACCAACGCAGCCACCACCGTCGACATCCGCCTCCACCAACAAATCCACCACCCCCAATTTGGGTTTTAGGGTTCGTAAGGGGTAGCGGGCAGCGGGAGCGGAGGTGGCAGGCAGGGGTGGCGGTAGCGGGAGCAGTGTGCCCGATGGGGTTGGAGGTGATGGGGGGAGGGCGATAGATGAGGGCGGCGGTGTGCATGAGGTCGCCGGGGGGGGGGGGATCGAAGGAGGGGGCCGATCGAAGGAGGGGGCCGATCGAAGGAGGGGGCCGATCGGAGGAGAAGGGGTGTGTTCCTGTAGATACTATTCATTTACTATTCATGCAACTTGGTTTTTAAATATATAGGGAAATTGGTTTGCTATTATGATTCATATGCCAGCTGGATATACTTATCACTACTAGATCGAAATACGCATTGAATCACTCTATAAATACCCTTAACATACGATCCCCTCTTATTCTATTCAAACCCCTTTAATTTATACCTCCTCGCTCTTCTTCACAACTTGATTATTCATCAAAGTCTTTCAAGATAACACATCTGCCATTATGGCCGTTGGTGGAATTCCGATCGCTCCCGGTGGCGATAAAGCTTACCCCGGTAACCTCACGCTTTACGTCACCTTCACTTGCATTGTTGCAGCCATGGGTGGTCTCATCTTCGGTTACGATATCGGAATCTCCGGTAACAACACACCTCCTTTCTTCCGATCACATATTATTAAACCCAAACCAGCTTCCCCCACAACCGAAAAAAAAGTTTAACCGGTTGAAAGGGAACCCGGTTTATTGGGATTGATAATAACATGATTCATTTTCCCGACGGAAAGAAATTTAATCGGTTGGGAGTGAATATGGTTTAAGGGTTTAATAATATAATAATATGATTTGAGAAACTGAATCGTTTGTTTTTGTTATGAACAGGTGGAGTGACGGCGATGGATCCGTTTCTGCAGAAGTTTTTTCCATCGGTTTACAAGAAGCAATCAGCGGATAAATCGACGAACCAGTACTGTAAGTTTGACAGTCAAACGTTGACTATGTTCACGTCGTCGTTGTATCTAGCGGCGTTGTTGTCGTCGCTGGTGGCGTCGACGGTGACACGTACGCTTGGTCGGAAGCTTTCTATGCTTTTCGGTGGCGTGCTATTCTGCGCCGGTGCGTTGATCAACGGTTTCGCTCAGGCTGTTTGGATGCTCATCGTTGGTCGGATTCTTCTCGGTTTTGGTATTGGATTTGCCAATCAGGTAATTTCCTTTTTTAATTATGTTTATTTTTTATTAAATAAATTATAATTATTACGACAATTTATAGTAATAATTTGGAGGATATGCTATTTCTTGGATATTTATTACTTAACTTAAATATATAAGTTGATAATAACCGTAAGGTTAAGAATTAAGAGATTTAAATTTTCAGATAAACATAATATGATACAACATTAATGAATAGAGTTGGTAAGTATACCAGTTATACGCTCATAAATTTGTGGGTGATGTTGCGCATGTGACGTGAAACACCGCCACTTTGTTTGTGAGAGGCGGGGCTTTAAGATGCATCGGTTTGCCGCTTTTGCTTCTGTTGAACCTATTAAAATCGTGCTACGTGGGCTTTATCGATATCCTAGTGTCGATCTTAATACATGCCGTAGGTGATCTTTAGAGTATAAAGTTGTGTTTTAAAAAATAAAGTGAATAGAGTAGTTATTTTATATAAAACATGTATGAATAGGATGAGTCAATGACATGATTAGTATACTCTTTATTTTATCTTTGTATCTTTAATAAAGTTATTAAAATTCAAATAAATCTAGGAATCAATCACATATTATTATAAAGTGTTCTTTATTTGTTTCTGACACTAGCGTTTAACCTCTTTTACCAACCTCGCAACTTGCTTTTGGAAACCGGTCCTTTTTCTATTTCTTTTGCTTTGTTTTAAGTGTTTAGTTTCAACTTATTTTGAAAAACAATCAAAGCTATAGTATTAATAATTTATTTAAAATTTAAAATAAGAGTAAATTATCATTTGCATACCTGAGGTTTGGTGATTTTAACCATTTGCATCCCTACAGTTTAAAAATCCCCATATACCTCTAACGTTTTATTTTTTCTCTCATTTGCATCCAAATTACTAACGACGTTAAATAATTCAGTTAACTTTTTATAAAATGACGAAATTACCCTTTCTTATCTCTTTCTCTCTCTATCTCTTAACCCACAACCCCCACCCACTCCCCACTCTTTCTCTCTCTATATCTTAAAATACGTAACCTAGATCCCACCATTCGCAGTGCGGGTTGTCGTGGGGGCGGTCGTGGGTGCGGGGCGAGTTGTGGTAGGGGCGGCGGTGGAGGCAGTGCGGGTTGTGGTGGGGGCGGTGGTGGAGGCGGTGCGGGTTGTGGTGGGGGCGGCGGTGGAGGCGGTGTTGGTTGTGGTGGAGGCGGCGGTGGAGGCGGTGTTGGTTGTGGTGGAGGCGGCGGTGCGAGTTGTGGTGGGGCGGCAGTGGAGGCGTTGTGAGTTGTGGTCATAAAACCACCTCCCAATCGAACTTTCCTCGATCGCGAGAAACACTCTCTTAATCCTAGCATTAACCAACCAAAACCACACCCCGCTAAGAACAATCCCAAGGCTAGCACCAGTAAACACCTGACCAACAGTATGGTATCCCAAATAAACCCTAGAATACATCGCCAGCAACGCCAATGGCCACACAACAACACACGTAACCCACATTTGCCTCCTCAATATTATCCCCTACTTCTTGTACGTCAAAAGGGTGAAATACGTAGCGAAAAAGAACATGTATTGCGAATGACTCGAAGGCCATCCGTGTGAATCGCACATTTCGAGCATGATGCAGGTTTCGGGTCGGGCTTCTTGCACGGCTAATTTGATCGAATCGCCGATGAATTGGGAGATTAACAGCCCTAATGCGAAGAACATACCTTGGAGTTCACGACGGAAGATGAAATGGGAGACGAAACCTTCTGTTCAGATCCACAATCTCTTCTAAAAATCTAAACCTCTGTTCAGATTGGGTGTTGATGGTGTTGATGGTGGTGGTGATGGAGTGATGAGAGAGATAGAGAGAATGTGTGTGTGTGTTTATGTTTGAGAAAGAAAGAGAGAGAGAGAAAGAGAGTTTGTGGTGGTCAAAGGAGAAGAAGAAGATGACGTGGATGATCCTATTAAATTGTAGCAATGGTAATTTCGTCATTTTATAAAAAGTTAACTGAATTATTTAATGTCGTTAGTAATTTGGATGCAAATGAGAAAAAAAATAAAACGTTAGGGGGTATATGTAAATTTTTAAACTGTAGAAATGCAAATGATTAAAATCACCAAACCTTAAGGTATGCAAATGGTAATTTACTCTTAAAATAATATACATCTTTAGTTTTTCTTTGCACATGCTGTCACTTTATTTGTCTATCAATATTCCACCACCAAACGTGTTTATGACAGCAACCCTGAAAATTGACTTCGACATTGACATTGAAATTGATATGTTTTAGAAATAAATCTCCCCTAACATTATAATCGTATAAATATATAATATTAAAAATGATGGGTATGATATTATTATTTCTATTTTAACCTATTTTTTTTTTAAAATTTATATCAGTCTGTACCTCTATACCTTTCGGAAATGGCACCATACAAGTATCGAGGGGCTCTTAACATCGGCTTTCAATTATCTATCACAATTGGTATCTTGGTGGCTAATGTATTGAACTACTTCTTCAACAAACTTGATGGTAATTTGGGTTGGAGGCTTAGTCTTGGGGGCGCTGTGGTCCCCGCCTTGATTATCACGGTGGGGTCCCTGATCCTTCCCGAGACTCCTAACTCAATGATCGAACGAGGTAAAACCGAAGAAGCTAGAGCAAAGCTTCGTAGAATCCGAGGCATTGAGGACATCGATGAAGAATTTAAAGACTTGATAGACGCAAGTGAAGAGTCGAGGAAAATTGAACACCCTTGGAGGAACTTGTTGCAAAAGAAATATAGGCCACAACTAACTATGGCCATAATGATCCCGTTTTTCCAACAGTTAACCGGGATCAATGTGATCATGTTTTACGCCCCCGTTCTTTTCAAAACCATCGGTTTTGAAAGTGACGCTTCGCTTATGTCAGCTGTGATCACGGGTACCGTTAATGTTCTAGCGACATGTGTTTCGATATATGGTGTTGACAAGTGGGGCCGAAGGCGTCTTTTCCTCGAAGGAGGGGCTCAAATGCTCATTTGTCAGGTTTGTACGAACATTATTTTGACATACTTATGTGAGTTGTATTATGTTTTTTTATTGTTCTTATTTATAATTTTTATTTTTTGTAATAGATTGCTGTTGCGATTTTCATCGGAATCAAGTTTGGAGTGAATGGTGATCCTGGTGATTTGCCCAAATGGTATGCCATAGTGGTTGTGCTTTTCATATGCATCTACGTAGCGGGATTTGCGTGGTCGTGGGGCCCACTCGGGTGGCTTGTGCCTAGCGAAATTTTTCCTCTCGAGATCCGATCAGCCGCTCAAAGTATAAACGTTTCCGTTAACATGATCTTCACTTTCATAATCGCTCAAGTGTTCTTAACCATGCTCTGTCACTTTAAGTTCGGGCTTTTCCTATTCTTCGCCTTTTGGGTCCTTGTCATGACGATCTTCGTGTACTTTTTCTTGCCTGAAACAAAGAACATCCCGATTGAAGAGATGGTGATCGTGTGGAAGAAGCATTGGTTCTGGTCGAGATTTATGGAGGATGTTGATTACCCGAATGGCGTTGAGCTAAGTAAAAACGGCTATGTCGTTAAAAAAGTATAACTTTACCAAATTCGTATCAGTATCGTTTTACATTTTAGTGTTTAATTTTATGTCATGTTAGTATTAGTAGTTTGTTTTAAAGCACTCCAAAAACAAGTGTTTGAGTTCTTTTAATTTCTATGGTCAAGTAAATATATTGGTTTATGTTATTAAAAGGGTTTACATGTGTGATGTTTAATTGATTTTTTAAATATTGTTCTTGATATTTATGCAAAAAAATATTTATTTTATCTTTTATGTGATAGATGTGGAAAGAGTCATGAGATGGTACACATGATTCATAGAATTGACTTGCTATATTTAATGGTTTCCAGGCAAGAAACATTTCACATTTAAGTAAAACCTGTCATGGGCCAACTGGACATTTAAACAATGTGTCGTTGTTATTGCTTATGATACTTTAATAAAACAACAATGATAATGTTTATTAGTAGTTATAAATTATTATATAGAAGTTCATGCACCAACTAGTTAATGAAGGATCAAGTTGGCATCTATTTTATTTAAAGGAGTGATTTGTAAAATAAAAGAGAAATTATAAAATTGAACGGTATATAGGTTTGTTATTGTGATGTTATAATTGAAAATAGTTTATGACAAAATGTATATGGCTTTGAGTTATTGCATGACATGCTTGTTCGTGTACGTAGTAAGATATATTATTATTAAAGATTTTTATAACGTTTATCGAGCATGATATATAACTTTAAAAACGACCCTTTTGTTACATGAAATAGACGATATTGTCCCACATGAAAGACTTTCTATATTTTCCCCCTTATAAACCGATATTAAGTCATAAAATATCTTTCAACTGAGTCGAGCGTCGGCATGTTAGTTTTACATTTTTGTTTGTATCAAAGACGTCAAAAATGCTTTTTTCACAGCTTAAGTTGTGGGCTTAAGTTTTCTTTGGAGACTACATGTTCACGCGTCTATTTGTCGTATCGGACATAAAAACGTAAATCTAACTGTGACCTTTTTTTAAAGTAGTGGATTCTAAATTCCATATTTAAATTAATATATAAATTTTGGTACAATTTATAATCAAACATATAAAGTGGTATATTTTATTAAAAATTAAATACATTTTTAAATAAAAAGACTTACCATCTACATATATAATGTAAATTATAAATGTCATACAAAATGACAAGATGGAAACAGCTTGATGTACAAAAAGTTAATTATGTCATCTATTATTGTTAACTGTCTATAGTAACCCGTGTGTTACACGTTTTGAATACATAAAAAAATTAATATAACAAAATTTATTAATTATAAAATAATATTCTAAGATATAATATCACTGAAATTATGTATTAGAAATGAATGTAAGTTATAAAATAATGATAAAACTTTATTTTTTTCAAAAAAAATAAACGTTTTGTTCTAAAACAAACTGTATAAAAATGACATTTTTAAAAATTTTCTTATTATAACTCTTAAATTTAATTATTTTTGGTTTTATAAAAATAACTTTTTAAAAATACCAATTTTAAATATTTTGTATTTTAAAAAAAGTCTTATGCTTTAAATAAATTTATTATTTTATAAAAAAATTGTTTATTTAGAAATAACATTAATAAATAGATCTCTTTATTAATTTATTAAATATAAAAAAGTGTTAAATAGTATTATTAGTAATTAAGGTAATTATTTAATAGGAGAGAGAGGCGGGAAAATTTTGGTGAGAATGATTCTGGTGTTGACACGTGTCATCCCAAATACCCTTTTATTAGAATAGTAATATTTATATTAGATATTTGATTAAACTTAAAAAAAATTAATACGTCAGAAAAAAAGAGTATAAAATACAATAATTAACTTACTTTGTTTAATTTATTTTACTTTTGTTATGGATTTTGTGATCTCCAACATTAAATACTTGCACTTTAACTTTTTGGTGTCACATGTTTCGATCCTAATCCAAAACAAATAACACAAGCTAGAACAATCCCATTTATCCAAACTTTATCCAAAAATATATCCCAAAAGATATGGTGCAACTTCAAAAGTTTTGGAGACTATTGAATTAAAGTGTGAGTTTCGTGTGATTTTTCTTTCCTTTTTTTGTCACTAGAAACTTTTAGATCCGTGATTTAAATCATAGTTATCAATAAAAAATTATATAAATATTTTCATACACAAATTAAAAGACTGGTACTTGAGAAAGATAATAAAAAGTATATCCAAATTGTCATTGTGTTTAACCAGATTTTTATGAACTTAATTTTCATTTTTATTGTAAAGAACTTAAAACACGTTAAATATTATCCACAATTTTTATACTAGGTTACTAGTTACATTATTTTGTTATTTAATATTTGTTTTTTTAGAACAGCTAAATCAAACACCTTTTAACATTACCTCTAAATCTATATATTTGTCCAACACGAGACTTGCGACTCAAATAATTTAGAAATGAATTTTTCTGCACATTTTCAAGCTATTAAACCACACGTCCTTTAGTATTTGTATTAATCTACTCAAATTCATACTAGTATAACAACAACATTATAACCAGACAGTCTAATCTTGCCAGATGAGAGCCCTGTTAAAAGGGCAATCACAATCATCTCAAAGACTCAAACAATAGTCTACTTTACATTTTCTAACTTATATTGATATTTATTATGATTTTTCTTTTTCTGTTATATGAATCTTAATTAACCTAAAATGAGTTAATGACACTAGAATCACCAAGAAATATAATAACCTAAGAACTTTATATATAGCAATTTAATAGCAATTAGAACCATCACACAGGAAAAGAAATCGTAGATACAATCAGATTAGCTCAATATCTTTTTTTTTTTTAAACATAGATGCTAAGAAGATTTAATATTGTAAGACTATTGCATATAAAATATCAAGATTTTATATTTTACAAGAGGTACAGAAATTTTGTTTTATTAGATGATGATATCATTAATATTCCACAAGAAACTAATACTTATTTTACTATTATAATAAATATTTAAAAACTTTATTGACGCTAAAGTCACGGGTGTCATTGTCATAGTCAATTTTTATAAGGGCTTTGTTGCAATTCAACGCCGTTGTCATCACAACGTTTCGATGGTATTTGAAGATAAACAAACAAGTTGGGTACATGTGCAAACAAAAACAAGTTGAATTAATCAATAACAAAAATCACGATACAGTTTAGTTTCCATGTGCATTTTGCGAGATTGCTCAAAATAGTTGAAACAATAGTTTAAAAGGTACAAATTTAAGGCTTTTGAAGCTTAAGAAAAATATTATTTATAAAAAATCTATATTATTTTTATAAATTAATGTTTTAAGCTAGTGACGGATCCAGTAGTTTTAGTTACACTGAACAAAAATACGTCAAGTAAAACGAATCAGCTAAAACTAAGCTGGTCAACTGAAGCCGCAACAATACTAAGCGACAAAAGTGGCAGCACATTTACGGTACAACTCACTTATCAAATTAATATTAGTGGAATATCGACTAGGGCCAAACCTTGCCAACAAGAATTGCAACAACAGCTTGAAACCAATTGCTTGAACAATCACTTTTCAAGTTATATTTACGAAGGTACTAACTCTTAAAAGCTATAAAATCAAAACGATTATCATGAATAGAAATATATTTTATTGTGGGTTGTTATCAAATGGAATATCAGGCTGTTTAAACCAGTCAAAAATAATCAAATACGAAAAAACTATCAAGTAGAAAAAATGATTTTTTCTTTCCTTAGAAAATATGAATGGTAGGGTCTCAAACTTTGGAAAAAAATATCAAGTTGAAAAATATGCACATACACTAAACTGTGGTTTAAAACTAAAGCTGTTTCCATTTTTATTAACTACACAAAAGTCAAATTTGGAAAACAAATGTTGTTTCATGCTTGGTTTGATTTTATAACTTATAAGGACCATAAGTACAAAAGTAACGGGCCTTCACAGTTTAGAATTACAAAATATTAGGCCGCCAAAGTTGTGAATTACACAATTTTAGACCCCTGAAAGCTTATTATCACATATATTGGGCCCCCAAAACGAAAATAAAATGCAGATCTTCAAGCCCAACGGAGGCCTGCCAATTACAATTTACAACCGATTACACTTTACATAGTTTACAACACAAAATTAAGGAATAAACTCGGTATGCCATCTAGCTTTATAAACTAAGTATGCCATTAAGATCTCAATCGCAATTTCTAGCCCTAGCAACTCTGAGAGTCCTTTCGATAAATAGTTGATCAACGAAAAAACTAAGTACACGTTTTTTTGTCCAGAGAAGTCCGTTTGTTTCTAATGTTTAGACCTGAGCTCTCGAACTTTTATAAGAAATCAAATAAAGAAAATTAGTAACTTGACCCTTATTTCATCGACCTAAGATTTAAAATGATATTATAATAAGTAGAGAATAAAAGATAGAAATGAGAGGAAAAAGAGACAAGGATGGTTAACTTCGATATATTACCAACTTGTGTATAACCACAACTAATTAATACATATAGCTGGTGAAGTAAAACAAAGTATTGCTAATATAAAAAAACATAAGTAAAAAGATATACATATTACATATACTAAGTTTTATAAATTCATACTTTTCATACTACAATGTGAAATATTAACCAAACATTTATTTTCCATTTAGTATAAACAAAAGGTTAAACGTCCATTAATTGACAATCATTAAGAGTGTTCACATGACAATGTTATAATTTGGGGTTTTCTGCATACACCGCAATTTCCTGTGAAAAACCGATTCAAACGGTCACGGTTAGGCCTCCCCGTGACCGTTCAATCAGGTGTGAGACCTAACTGTCACGGTGAGGCCTAACCGTGACAGTTAGCTCTGGGGATCCGTTAACAATGATTGGGTATGTAATTAATGGGGAATTGATTGTGTGTAGTTAGGGTTTTGGGGCTATATGTCACGGTTTGGCCAAACCGTGACATATTGCCTATATTTTTTATATTTTTTTATCATATCACTTTGTTTTTATTTTAATTTTATCACTCGTTTAACCTAATCGTAACTCACAAGTTTGTGTTTTGTGTTTATTAATAATTTATCTTATTACAAGTATTTATTTATTATTAATGTGACGGTTTTATGTTTAATTTGTTTACGAGTTTGTAAAAATCGGTTGTCATTATACAGACATATTGTATATATTTTCTAAATTTGAGTAATCATACTAGTTTGTTTTTATTTTTATTTTATCACACGGTTAACCTAATCGTAACATACGTGTGTTGTGTTTTGTGTTTATTATTAATTTATCATATTACAAGTAATTTTTGTGTTTAATTATTTATTAAACAAGTTGATTGTTATTTTATCACATGGTTAACCTAATCGTAAAAATCAGTTGTTATGAAACATATACAATTAACATTATCAACATTACAAATTTAAAATAAACAAACAAAGAAACACAACCAAACAAACACAACCAAATATACAAGTCATCATAACTGAAACTGCACACACATATATATACAACGAGTTTTTATATACAAAAAGAAATAAAATACAAACAAAATACCTATCTAATCCATCATCCCCGGATCGTTGCCCTGACCAGACCCGTCCGCGCCAGAAGGGGCAGCACCGTCATGGTCTAACCGCCACGGTGGCTGTGACAACAACGGCGTACCCGAGGCGGCATAGTCCGCGGCCATGTGCTGGGCGACCCAGTCCATCATATCATTCAGCCTCGTGGTCGTATCCTCCAGCCTCCTGGTCATATCCTCCAGCCTCGTGACCCTGTCTCGTGTGTCTTGAAGCATATCAAGAACATGAGCAGGCAATCGCATGGCATGGTACACGCGCTGAGGATGCTGGGGCGGGTCCTGGTCGTGCGGCGGGGGAATGGGCTGATCCTCCACACCGCCAAGGGGCTCGTGGGCATCCTGAAGGTGGACCTCAGCCCCCGCCAGCTCGGGGGGTCCACCAACGACTCGGGCACCCATGGCACGAGCTCATGGTATCTACTGAGCAGGTGCCACGTGCCGTCGGGGAACCTCCGAACGATCCTCATCCCAGTGGCGGTGTTCCGGGCGGCCACGCGCATAGGAGTCGGAGGTAGCGGGAGCTGGGACATGGCGTGCGCGTACCCCAAGCCCCGAGCAATCCGGGAAACGATGTTCCCGCCCACCAACGCCCCTCGCGACTGCCGATGATAATAACTAGCAAAATAATCAGCAAGGGCATGCGCGAGGTGGCAGTGTCGGTGTGTGAGTAGACACCGAAGAATGAAAAGGTCGGCGGCGTTGACCCTGTCGGTCCCCGCCCCACGACCAGCGACGGACGTGGCGATGGGTCGGTGAATGTATCTATACAGAGGGTCTGGTATATGAGATGACCTCGTATCACCACCGTACGGTCCGTCGCCAATGGCAGGCCACCAGACCCGATCGAAGTCGTCGGCCCCGCGGATCAAGGCCGTGGTGTACATCGGCTGTCGGACCTCCGCCTCCGTGTAGAGGCCGCTGACTACAGCGAACCGCCTAAGTGACATGCGGTGGAGGGACCCGAACAACCGGAAAGCAACCTCCGCGGGCGCACGACCGTCCGTTATGTCATCCTCGTTCAGCTCCGCAAGTCCCTGCTCACGTGGACGGAATGTGAAGGTGCAGTAAAACTCCACAGTCAACTCTCGATGGGCAGGGTCGCCCATGCGGAACAGCTGCTCCCACAGGCCGTCCTCGCCGATAATCTCAAAAAAACAGTCGCGCTCTCCAACGAGCTGTAAGAAGTCCTCCGACAGGACGGTCCCCGGTGCTGGCAATCGTACTCACAGGGTCCTGAACCGCTCGTACGGTGTAGTCCCCTGCTCAAACTCTAAAAACTGGCAGTCATCAATGCCGGGGATGAAAGCATCGTCGGCATCCATATTTGCGAAAAAAATATTTATCATTATTTACAATGTTTATAATTATTATTACTATTATTATTATTATTACTATTAGTATTATTATTATTACTATTACTATTATTATTATTATTACTATTACTATTATTATTATTACTATTATTATTACTATTATTATTATTATAATAATATAATTATTATTATTATTACTATTAGTATTATTACTATTATTATTCTTATTATTAGTACTACTATTATTACTACTATTTATATTATTATTATTAATATTATTATTATTACTACTATTACTATTATAACTATTATTATTATTATTATTATTATTATTATTATTATTATTATTATTATTATTACTATTACTATTATAACTATTATTATTATTATTATTATTTACTAGTTCTATTATTATTATTTCTATTATTACTATTACTATTTACTATTATTATTATTACTATTATTACTATTATTATTACTATTAGTATTATTATTATTACTATTACTATTATTATTATAACTATTATTATTATTATTATTATTATTATTATTATTATTATTATTATTATTATTTCTAATAATAATAATAAACCGTCGACAAACTACGCTACACATACGGGAAAACCTATCAAATCAATAAGGGAAAACCTATCAAATCTATTTGGAAAAACCAATCAAATCTATTTGGGAAAACTATCAAATCTATTTGGGAAAACCAATCAAATCTATGTTTACCTCTATGGATTAAAGTTGTAAGTTACGTACCGAAAATGATAATGTAGCGGCGGCGGTGGTGCGACGGCAGTGTTGCAGCAGCGGTGGTGCAGCGGCGGTGGTCATCTTGAAGGTACAGGCTGTTAGGCCTCCTTGATTCAGATTCTGGTTGTTCTGGTTCTGGTTGCGGGTCTGTTCATAGACTGCGAGCGCATCAGCAACACGCTCATTGATGATGGCATCCATCTCAGCTTGAGTCAGGTTGATGTTTCCGTGTCCCCTCGGGCGTCCAGGTCTTCTTCCAGACATGATTCTTCAATTCACAATACACGACAGTTACTATCGAATAATAACTATTGATAACAATAATCTGTTTCATACTAGTAAGAATGGAGGATTTGTTTGCATATCGATAGTGAGGTTTCATGAGAACCGAGACCTTATGTCTCCAAGTATAGATACGAAAATTTGTACTGACTATGACCGTTATCACCTAATAGAGTTACCAGAATTCTCATGCATGACAAATTACAATTACGTGTGCACCCGTGATTCTAATTTGCTTTACATGGTCACTCATGGTTCCTCTCATTCGTGATAACATACCTTGTCAAGTACCGAGTGCTATCTGTTAAGACTAGTGAAGATGATAGGGCATGTTGGAAGTAGAAACGAGTACGATAGAGTTTGAAAAGTATTGTGTGTTGTTCTCCTTGTTCGCCATCGTTAAGTTTGTCGTGTGTGTTAGAAAAGAGTTTCGTGTTTCCAAGTGGTAATGTTAAGTTCGATTTGTCATTGCTTCAACTCCGAGAGTGAAGAATCATATGTAGATGTTGGAAGTGAGCGAGCGGGACTCCCTGCGGTTAGGTGACCTTTATCCCACTAAGAGTTCCCAAGTGACTTAAGTGTTGCGTAAAAGGACGGTGTTGATCTTGTTTTTGAATATTTAGAGGTTTCATAATTCTAGTTTAGAAAACTCTATGTACTTGTATTTGCATGCTTTCAATACAAGATACCCTATGGTCCTTTGATTAAAACCTATTTTAATCTTTAAAATCATTAAATCATTTTAATAACCTTTTATTAACTTTTAAGAACCATCAATTTTCAGCTTGTTAAGTTTGTTAATGAGTTTGTAATGTATGTCCAAATATCAACCAAACAATCAAACAACAAACATTCAAACAAGCATAAACATATAAACATCAGTACATAACCTTAGCCACTAAGTTGACAACACTTGTTTGCCATCACAAGTGTTGTCATAAGATCTTTCCTAAGGGTTTGTAATGACACATTATATGTGTCCATTGACTCCCACTTGAATCCATATCCAAATACTTCAAGGTCCATGTCTTTGATGTCCATCTTTGGGTCTTCATCTTGTGCATCTTCCTTTTACAAAAATTATATCCAGCGGCGGTGGTGGTGCGCCGATGGTGGTGCAGCGGCGGTGGTGCAGCGGCGGTGGTGGTGAGCGGCGGTGGTAGTGGAAGATGGTGGATGAGGGGCGGTGGTGGTGGAAGATGGTGTATGAACGGCGGTGGTGGTGGAAGATGGTGAGCGGCGGTGGTGGTGGTGGTGGAAGGTGGTGGTGAGCGGCGGCGGTGTTACGGGGAGGGCTCGCGGTGACGGTTTAGAGGCGGTGGAGGTGAAACGTTGCGAGGATTGTGGTGGTGAAATGGTTGTGGTTGTGTGGTGAAATGGTTGTGGTTATGTGGTGAAATGGGGGTGTGCGAACGGTTGAAGATGAATCCAGTAACCACGAGGTCACGGTTTGGCCTCCACGTGACTTCTTGCACACACGAGGTCACGGTTTGGCCTCCATGTGACCTCTTACACACGGGGTGCTCGAGGGGCAAGTGCACTAATCGAGGCGAAATCGGATTCCAAAAATATCTCATGAGGTCACGGTTTGGCCTCCACGTGACCTTTCCTTTTTTTTGTATAATTATTATTATTATTATTATTATTATTATTATTATTATTATTATTATTATTAATATTATTATTATTATTATTATTATTACTATTATTATTTATATTATTATTATTATTATTATTATTATTATTATTATTATTATTTATCTTTATTGTTATTATTATTAGAGTTTATTTTATAGTTTCTGGATATACAAATATTATTATTATTATTATTATTAACTTTAAAATTATTACTATTAAACTTTTTATTTATATTAGAGTATATTATTATTATTATTATTATTATTATTTATCATTATTGTTATTATTATTAGAGTTTATTTTGTAGTTTCTGGATATACAAAATATTATTATTATTATTATTAACTTTAAAATTATTACTATCAAACTTTTATTTATATTAGAGTATATTATTGTTATTATTGTTATTATTATTATTTATCATTATTGTTATTATTATTAGAGTTTATTTTGTCGTTTATGGATACACAAAATAATACTATTATAATTATTATTATCAACTTTAAAATTATTACAATTAAATTTTTTATTTATATTAGAGTATATTATTATTATTATTGTTATTATTATTATTTATCATTATTGTTATTATTATTAGAATTTATTATGTATGTTTGAACATTGGTTTACAAATATAAGATGCATATATGTTGATATGTTCCCGATAAGATTGTTTAGGTTATCATTAAAACGTCACGGTTTGTTCACGTACGCATGTTTGTATGTACGTTAACGAAATGTATTTGTTCTTATTGTATATATATGTTGATGTGTGTGCATGTTCATGAAAAAAATATCCGATTTGGTATACGTAAATGATCATAAACGGTTAATGTGTGGGATTAGGGAACCCCAAAAGGCCACGGTTAGACCAAACCGTGACCTCTTTTGTCAACAAGGTGTGACGGTTAGGTAACCACGTGACACTTTGTGTCAACAAGCTGTGACAGCTTCATTCCACAACGCCACATATGAACAAAGGGGTCACGGTTAGCCCAAACCGTGACCTTTTGGTCCATATTATTTTAAAAGAATATGTTTTCTATACCTTTCAGCGAACCACTCCCGTCCCGACAGGTTAAGACGGTAGGGCAACAGGGGAGTGGTGTGGGCTCGAAACCCACTACCACCGGTTCAAGGAGGTATTTTTTATAAAATTATTTAATCAGCAAAATATTAAAAAATTAGGCAAACGGTCACGGTTTGCCCTAACCGTGACCTTTTGCCCTAACCTAACCGTGACCTTTTACAAATGCCATGCGCCTGAACAGGTGCCATGCGCCCGAAAAGAGGTCACGGTTAGACCTAACCGTGACCGTTGCCAAACCCTAAACGTCACGGTTTGGTTAAACCGTGACAACGCTTTCCTCCTATTTGATTTAGTGTTTTATTATTATTATTACTAGTATTAATAATATTAATAATAATAATAATAATAATAATAATAATAATATTATTATTATTATTATTATTATTATTATTATTATTATTATTATTATTATTATTATTTCTTCTATTATTATTATTATTTCTATTATTACTATTATTATTATTATTATTATTTCTATTATTATTATTATTATTATCATTATTATTATTATTATCATTATTATTATTATACTATTATTACTATTATTATTATTATTATTATTATTATTATTATTATTATTATTATTATTATTATTATTATTACTACTACTACTACTATTACTATTATTATTATTATTTATACTATTATTTTTATCATCATCATCTTCATCATCATCATAATCATCATCATCAAATAAAGAGATCTTCATTAATATGATAAAGTATCGGAAAATGATAATTTACAAGAGGCATTGGTGCCTCTATGACGATCCGTTATTCTAACGTAATTATTTATACGATCCTCATACATATTTTGTCATTCTAGTGCTTGTTGATATGCAAATCTCGGCTAATGATAGCTCACACTGGGCATTGGGTAATCTCCTTCCAATTGTATGCAAATAAAGTGACATTGGTTAACATGAGCAAGTGCGACAACTGGATAGGTGAATAATGGCTCTGGGCTGTTCTCAGCGGGAACCATGTCTGGCTGCCAAATGAAGAAATAAGATGCACAATACAAGTGAATGTTTCCGCAATTACGAGTCCATGGGCCGGAAAAGTTAGCCAATGGGTATCGGGTGCGGGTTGAGTCGTGCCAAACCAATTTAAGCTATTAGGAACAGAATCATAATAGCAAGGCAACTCGCGGTTCAAATTGCTCCGACAATACCACATGTTTCTGTCCATCTCCGATAACATTTGACGCCTAACCCATTCCCATTCATTTTGCTTTTTCCCTAAAGCCACCGCGATCGCCCGAAAACCACAGTTACCATCAGGCCGTACATTTTTATAGTCGAAACGTACCGGTGAATACATTGGGGCAACTGATCCTTAAACTTCATAACTTTTATCACGTCCTTTGGTTTCAATATTAAAGGAAACCCTAGGGCAGCTCCCGTAATCGGTACATTTGAAGCAGCCTTTGCCTGATTAGAACGGTCGTTGGGCATTTTAAACTGAGGGGTATATGAGCTATGCCTCGCCGGGTCAGGCATAGTTTGTTGTGAGGAAGTATAGGAGCTGTGTCTAGCAACCTCATACTGTGATGTATTGGAGTTCGCTCTTCTTTGTTGCTCCTTAATATTTGGACGACCACGTCGGTCATGACGCACCTCAGGTTCTTTAAGATTTGACTTGCTCTTAAACAAAGAGTCAAATACTTTCTTAAATGATTTTTTCTTTACTTGAGGATTGGGAGACGACATAACCTTTTGTTTCAAGTCATCAAATTTCACATCGTAGTCGGGTTCAGGCGGCGCGACGTACGCTGGCTCGAAATCAAGCTTCCTCCAGTGTGGATCTACCGCATCGAGTGGAATACTTGTGACTGGATTTAAAGGTTAAATTATTAGTGAAAAATATGCAATCGTGTGATAACAATAAAAAAATGTATTAAGAAAATATAACCTTCTCGGATGTATATCTCCAAACGACAAGCACATGGTAAGCCCATGGACGTGAACAACTGGTGTCCACATGAACTCCCAGACTCCTGAATCATTTCTATTTTTGTCAACTTTGATTCAAGGAGGCTAAGGTAAAAAATGGATACTTTATAATGCAACTTTGAGAACAATGACAGTCGATGGTCTTTTTTAATTTTCACACGGGACACCTCGAATGTTTTACAAATTTCAATCTCCTGGCCGCGCACGAGGTCACAAACATATCCGACAAGTGTGTGCAACGTATTATTGGTCCCTGTGAGGTAACTCTTGAAGTTGGCATGTTGGCCCTCAACCCTATTAGTTGTAAACTCACCAAAGTTAAGGCGGTCGTACATCCAACAAGTAATAATTTTCTCTTTGTACGGCACCAACCAATTATTCCAAATATATTCCCATACCTCTGAAAGAAATAATAAATTTTATAAAATGAACAAATAAATTATTAGAGTAAAAATAACTACGAAATTCTTACCACGTTTACCATCTTCATTTAACTTTTCTTCCATCTTCCTGCAATTGTAATCGTACAATGCCTCTGTGGGAGACGAACACAAGGTCTTCCACCAGTATGGAAAATCTTTCCACATGCCGGTTTTGAATATCATATTCCACCGTCTTTTGATATTCTCCCTAACGTGTCACCTGCATAGGTTTCTAGTAGTACTCGGGAACACTGTGTCACACGCGCTCATCAGGGCCAGGTCCCTGTCTGTGACAATAACGCAGGGCTCCACACACCCATCGAGCATATCTCTGATCCGCTCCAGTACCCATGTGAAGTTGTCATGCCGTTCCCTCGATATAAATACATGCACAATACAAAACGACTTCGACGTCGACGTAACGCCAATAACCTGAACAAACGGAATGTTTTACATGTTGGTCTTGTACGTCATGTCTATCAACATCACATGCGGGAATGCGCGCCACATTTGATACGAAGTAGGATGACAAAAGAAAACATCTTCCACGGCCTTAGTAGTTGCATTCGTTCGTGTTTCATACACGAACTCTTTAGATTGTAGCAGGTTTTTAAGTTCCTGTATTGGTGTCATGTCTTTTCTCCCCTCAGCCCTAAACTTTGACGTCAGATTGTATATGTCTTGAACAACACAGACGCTGTGGGGAAAGTGCTCCCTTACTGCTGAATGGATATGTCGTGGCCGCACGTGCTGCCTGTGTAACTTCTCGACAAGATCAATTTCTTCGGCAGTCATCTTCTTAAGATGCGCGTGGCCCTCCTCGTACACAATAAGATCGTGGTTATGCGTCTCGTTTCTCACCTCTAACATCCAACTGTCACTCTTTCCTACGTACTTCCCTACGAGTTTAAAGGGACATCATTTCTTTATGCTCCCAGTACGTCTACTTGTGCCAGTGAATTTAGGTTCACCACTACGATTGCATAATAGTTCCACATCCTTTTTTCGTGACCGACCCACCACAATGACGCACCCATGCTCGCGTCCTTTCATTTTAGCCCAGCTCTCCAAGTCCTCACGAGAATCAAAATACTGAAAAAATGATAAAGCTAGACATAAAAACAATATATAAAACAAATAAAAAATAAAATAAACAAAAGAATAAAAACTGTTCGTACTTTATCGGTTTATAAGAAACCGTAACCTTTCTTATCCGATCCTCATCCTCATCATGCTCTGCGGTGTCCCCATGGTTTTCTTTGAGGTGAACCGAACCGTCACTCTCATCTGTGTCATTCCCATTAAAAGTATCCGACACATGTGTAATTTCTAGTTCTGACTGGTACGGGGGATGTCCGTAATTCAGCTCTGTTTGTGAGTGGTACGTGTTCGGGGCATGCCTGTAAGAATTGCAAGGGGGATATCTGTACCCTTTACCATAACCTGTCAGTCCAAATAAAGAGTTGTACGCCTCTTGAGCAAATGTGTTCGACGGGTTGGTTTCCTCCTCCCCCCACGGAGGGTGACTCCCGTATACGTAATATTTCTAAAAAAGATAATAGTTAGATATTTCAAATTATAAGTTATAATAAAACACATACTAGTTCAACCTGGTTCGAATCTTCGATATGTGGCACCTCATTCAAATCTGGAAGCTTCGGCTTTTGATAATGATCTCCCGAACCCGACATTGTTTTTGAATTAACGTGTTTTTGGAATGACGAAGGCTGAAAAATCTCGAGTGTTGGATGAATTAAAGCTCAAATACCTTATGATGAAAAAATTTCGAGTGTCGGATTAAGTGTGGAGTGTTGAAAGTAGAAAGGTATTTAAGGTGAAAATCTGGTGCACAAACCGTCACGGTTTGGCCTCCATGTGACTGTTCGTGGCGCGATTCCCGGCCCTTCTGTCAAAATCACGTCTACCTCGTACCTTAAACTGAGACCTCGTACCCTAGAGGTCACGGTTAGGCCAAACCGTGACGGTTTGGTGACCGCTTTTCAACTTTAACAGGCCATTTTGTCGTTTTGTTGTCACGAGGTCACGGGTAGTACCACCATAAACCGTGACAGCAAGCCCTTGCGGTCACGGTTAGGGGCCAGAATGTGACCGCAAGGCCTAACCGTGACCGTTTGAACCGCCATACCACCAAAAACCCCAGCGGTGTTCCCAGCACAACCCTATAATTTCTCATACAACAATTACTTGTCTTTAAATGTGACATTAGTGATTGTTTGTGAGTTCAAATTCTTATAAGTTAAACGTGATACTTAGAAGTAAAAAAAATTTATTCAAAATACAATTGCTTAGGCAAACATAAGGAAATAATAAGCATATACCTTTAGATACGTTTCTTAAAAAAAAATAGGGGTTTCTGCAACTTGTCTTTGAATGTTAAGTATTTGATGATCTATGTGATAGTAATTAACGAGCATATCATTGGTAAGACCATAAGGAATGTCTAACATTGTTGTTTTGGCTTATGTGTTAACCTCATTATAGGCTATAACTTCTATAAAATAGGTAACAATTAGCACAACAATGCATCTCTTTAAACATCTACAGAAGCAAGATCTAGTGATCTACAGTACGTATAATGGCTAAGATCAACAAAACATTCGTCAGCATTCTTTTCGTGTTTGTTCTTGTCGGGATCATGACGACAACTGAAGCCAGAACTCCTTCATTTGGTAAATCCTACACTTAAAAACCATACGTCATAATCCATCCAAAGCTCATAATCATTTATATACTGCATTTTTAATCTTAATAATCAAAATGTACGTATTATTTATCGCGCTTATATTATGATATATTTTCTCTCAGATTTTCCAATAACATTCCCTATATGCACGTCTGTTGTCGGTGTGAAAAGTGGGGATACATGTTTTGACATCATCCAAAAGTTCAAGTTGACCACTAAATTCTTCAACTCCATCAACCCGAATCTGAATTGCGACAAGCTGTTTGTGGGTGAATGGATTTGCATCAACGGAGCATGACTCGATCGTAAAGGATCCAAAGAATAAACTGTTGTTTCGATTCTGCTTTCATGTTTATGTACGTGATGTTTCAGCCTGAGAATCATGGCTTTGTATTATCGTTTTCTTCGATTTTCAAGAAATAAGCTCCTTAAAACAAAGGAACAATGTATACTAAATGTTTACCCGTGCATTGTGAATCAGTGAATGTGAAATTTGATTAGCTACATGTGAAAATTATAACTAAAGGTTATTCTACAAAATGTATTTTTACTACAAAGTGTGAGAAGACACAATGATTCTAAAAAAGTCATAAAAAAATTATATCTCACAATATTAATCGAATTTCCAAAAAAGTAATTCGGAGTTTCTGTTCCTCTCGTCGTCCTTTTTCAGAAAAAAATAAAAATAAATAAAAATAATTTCATTGTGTCTTTAAATGACACGATGACGTCATTTAAATGACACGATGACGTCATTGTGTCTTTAAATGACACGATGATGTCATTGTGTCTTTAAATGACACGATGACGTCATTGTGTCTTTAAATGACACGATGACGTCATTGTGTCTTTCATAATGACACGATGACGTCATTGTATATTTCATAAATGACATAATAAAAAAATGTTATTTTTTATTTTTTTTATTTTTCGTTTATTTTTTTAGTGAGGACGACCAGGAGAATAAAAGCTCAGAATTACTTTTTTGAAATTCAATTTAGATTGTGAGATATAATTCTTTTGTGGCTTTTTTGACTCGTTGTGTATTCTCATACTTTGTAGCAAAAATACAATTTGTATCAAAAATACAATTTGTAGCAAAAAATATAATTTGTGTTTGAACCTCTTTCTTATAACTATATATATATGTATATATATATATATATGTATATATATATATATATATATATATACGTGTATATATATATATATACATACATATATGTATATATATATATGTATATATATGTATGTATATATATGTATGTATATATATGTATATATATATATGTATGTATATATATATGTATATATATATGTATGTATATATATGTATATATATATATATATGTATATATATATATATGTATATATATATATGTGAGTATATATATATATATGTATATATATATATGTGTGTATATATATATATGTATATATATATATATGTATATATATTTATATATATTACTTTGCAGAATGCAAAATCTAACAGTCAAATGCGACCAACCTTAATATATATATACACACTAATTGAAATAATCCCAATTTGTATATTACGAAGTTAGGAATTTTCAAAAGCCATGCTTGACGGAATGGTTGTATACTTGTACGTTATTGGTTTGGTTTGACCATGACCATCATAAAGCCAATGTTAAGAAGATATGATCAACATATTAGTATTTGTGTAATAATTATCGTGGAAGTTAATTTTAATTTGAGTTAAGGGTTTGAATTAGTTGGACAAATTAAAGGCAAAGAGTGATGCACATCACTACACTGGCCGGCACCACAACCGTCACAAAACACCACTGGGCCGGACTGGCCATGCACCACCCCCATTGCCACCGTCAAAAATCAAAATCATAGAGAGACATCCCGTGTAGAAGCAAGGACAAAACCCCAAAAGAAACCCTTAATTATAAAAGGGACTAAGGGTGTTGTACAAAACCCTAGCCCGCATAGGGGTGTTGTACATAACGCAAAAATAGTTACACATCATTGTTCACTCCATTCATCTATTAATGATTGTGGTTTTTTTTGTGTGTTTATTTCCTCAAAATTCTTGCATATACATTTATATTACATTCATCTAATTCAGATTAGTTTAGTTTTACATGCATCTATGGTGCAATTGTCGCATCAATAAATTGTATGACCTGAGTATAATCCTTTAGAAGATATCCCCATTCTATTCTTTGATTATATATATGGCATACCAACAAAATAAAAATGATGGTAAAATATATTATATGTATATAATCCTCTCTAAAACCCCATTTGTTAAACAAGTAAAATTCGCCAAGACAACATAACAAAAGTCTCACAATCTAGTCTAGTAATTAAAAAGGAGTTCATAACCCCCAAATTATAAAAGCATGACGTGTACTCATGATATTTTAGTCTACGTAATAACCATATATTAACCATGTTAAAAAAAATATTTTGAACGGTGATTTCCAGGATAGAACCCTCATATTTGATGAGTGGGTAATTACCCGACCACTAGGTTGTCCCACCTGTGACGACAATATTAGATAATCCTATGTATTTTTTACATTGTTCGATTCATATGGATCGACTTTGTCATTTTTTGTTAAGGCAATGAGGTTAAGGACAAACTAATGAGACGCGATGTATAACACTATTACTCTTGTTTGTATCACCAGTTTATCAAAGACAAAGCTTGACCAAAAATAAAACGTTGTATAATTCATGTTGTTTATATAGGTTTTAAGTTAAAAAATCGAATTTAATTAGCACATGTTGAATTGATGTGTGTTTTGGTTTTACCTATTAGTTTCATTGGTTAGATCAAAATCTAGATTTACCGATGTTGTTTTGGTTTATATGTTGGCCTCATTTAGGATATGAGTTCTATAAAGGGATTAGCATTTAGCAAAACAAAATCAACTCTTCAAACTTACTTCTGCAGAGAACACAATCATCAAAACAATGGCTAAGATCGACAACAAAACAATCATTTGCATGCTTTTTGTGTTTGTTTATGTTGGTATCACAATAACCGAAGCCAGAACTATTTCTCGTGGTAAGTCATACACCTAAGAGGCAGTTTCATACATCTTTTTTAAACTTGTAAAATTTTATATTTTTTAAATATGAAGTCATTACTAACACAAAAAGGCAACTAAAAGTAGGTAACTAATGTTTTATATCTATTAACATTTTGATCTTTGATTAGATTTATCATCAAGAGACCCTGTTTGTACTTCCGTTACCGGCGTGCAACGTGGCGATTCATGCTTTAACATCACTCAGACGTTCAACTTGAGCTCGGGATTCTTTGATTTTATCAACCCGAATCTGAACTGCAAGAAGCTATTTGTGGGTGAATGGATATGTGTCGATGGTTTCTAATCAATGTTGATCTTTCAAATGACTCCTTGCATGATCCAGCCAATAAATGTTTCTTTTTACTAAAGATTAAAATACATACTATATCAAGGATGTACTAAAATCTCATGTTGATAAAAATAACAACTTCGTACGATGTGTTCTTCGATTATTAATAATAAAGGAAGTTGCTTTTGTTTCATTCTTGTTGGAATTAGTTAGTTAATTAATTAATATTGTTATATGGTCTTGTGGCTATCGTTAGGTTAATTATCATGTTTTAATAATTAACCAATAACCTTTATACATAGTTAATATAATTATTAATTTATTAATAATTGTATTTTAGTCATTCCATGAAAATATTTTGATGGATAATATTGTCCTTAAGAACAATTATAAGAATGGAGACTTATGATTCTAATTCTTCTTAATGTCAAATTTCAAGAACACCACTTACTTTATTCGCTCAATCAAAATTTGATCATTAGAGAAAATTAGAGACAATGTTATGGTATCATCTTCAAACAACAATACAAATCTTCCAATCGATATGTTCTCTAATTGCGTTCTTTAATCTTCTCCCTATGTTGAAACAATTCATGATTGATTGATGCAAGTTAATTTACTTGAAAACTATTTAAGAATGAGCTGACTCATGAAAAAGAAGCAAAAGATGAAGATAAAAAGTATTGATAGAATGACAAAAAAGACAACATATGATATACAATTAGAGTTCACTCGTATAATGGATTACCGATCCAATTTTAACTCTTAATCATCATCACTACAAGGAATAAGTCCATTAGCGGCGACAGTTGTCGCCGCTATTGATAGCCGTTGTCGCCGCTATTAGTATTAGCGATGACATGTCGCCGCTAAATAGTCGCCGCTAATGATTCGTCGTTAATGTGGACTTCGTCGCCGCTAATGGCTCCTTTTGCGGCGACACATGTCGTCGCTAATGGTTAATTTTTCATTTTAAATTTTTATTTTTATTTTTTTTTAATTTCCGTTTTTAAACCTGTATAAAAATAAACCCAGGTTTCCAGTTTTCCCAACAAGACAAATAACATAAACATACGGATAGTATTAAGATGTACAATACGAGGTTTAACAACACAAATAACATAAACATACAAATCGTTTAACTTCAACTTCAAATATCGTTAAAATAAACTTAAACTACTTAACCGCTATCTTATTCATTGTCCTCGTCCGAATCATCATCTTCATCATCTTGTTGTGTACCTTTTTGGGAGGCAATAAGTTGCGTCATTTGCGATATAAAGTTTGCATTTTGAAACAAACTTGCGATTTGTGCCTACAAAACAAAACATACATTATAAGTTGTTATATCGTTTTGATCCATTTCAACATACATAATTCAACTTAAATTTACCTATTTTGACACGTTTAAGATAAACAAACAATGATATAGTTAACACCTTCAAGTTTAAGCACTTAAAGTTTATTTTTACCCATTTTAACCCATTTTAACTTAAATTAGCGTGGTTTTTACTATATCAAATGTGTTTGTATCATTTTGATCCATTTCAACCAAAATGTACATAATTCAACTTAAATTTACTTATTTTGATCCATTTAAGATAAACCAACAATGATAAATTTAACATTTTCAAGTTTAAGCAGTTAAAGCTTATTTTTACCCATTTTAACCCGTTTTAACTCAAATTACCGTGTTTTTAACTATATCAAGTGTGTTTGTATCATTTTGACTCATTTCAACCAAAATGTACATAATTCAACTTAAATTTACTTATTTTGACTCATTTAAGATAAACCAACAATGATAAACTTAACATTTTCAAGTTCAAGCAGTTAAAGCTTATTTTTACCCATTTTAACCCGTTTTAACTCAAATTACCGTATTTTTAACTATATCAAGTGTGTTTGTATCATTTTGACTCATTTCAACCAAAATGTACATAATTCAACTTAAATTTAGCCATTTGACCCGTTTAAGATAAAACATCAATGATACACTTAACAACTTCAAGATAAAACGTACATAACTTTAATACCTCTGAAAATGTCTGGGGTGTTTGTTCCTGCTGATGGACAAAAGAAGTCGACCCTGCAGATAAAGACGGTTTACGCCCGATCCCTCTAATATGTCCGCGACGTTCTCCCAACACCGACTCAAAAACTTCAACCTCGTTCAATGATGAACAATTTTCATCGTTTTGGGATTGACTTAGCTCATCAAACCGTCCTTTGAGCTGATTCTATATTAATTAACAAGAAGTCATTTAATATATATATATATATATATATATACATACAAAGGCTTCATCTTTAATATTTCAAAACTCTACTTTATATAAAACTTACATATTGTTGCTCAGCTAGCTCCGTATCAAAGGTCCCATCTTTACTGGTATGAGCATTCTGAAATGCCTCAAGTCTGCTCTTATTCTGATTAACATTTAAAAGTATATCATATATTAAATAAATACTTATCTACAATACACATACAAATAATTAAAGCATTACCTCCTTATAACAATAACTACTATACGAGGCAGTCCCACCATGATTAGTGTATTGTTGTTGTTGCCGGTTTGCTTTGTTTGATGATGAGGCTTTCTGTGCCCGTCACTTAAGAAAAAATCAATTGTTTTCCTCCAATTTCATGATTCATTCCCTTTGGAGGGTTGAGCCTTGCTTGTTCCACATCTTCATATCCTCCAACACGCTCAAAGTGTCTTTTTGCAACGTTTTTTCGATCTCTGAATCGTTTGAGATATACAGAACGAATGTCACCCTCAATCTGAGCGCGTTCACGATCTCGCAAAATCTCATCAAAATTAAAGCGTCGCTACATTTAAGTTAAAACAAAATGAAGTTAGTTAAATAAATACCGAACAATAAACATAAAACATATAAAGTTACCGCCATATGCTCATCCAACGCATTCTTCTGAGCATCAGAAAGATCAGTCCACGAACGAACATTAAAGGGATAATTGGCCTCCATGTATATCCCAACCTCACGAACAAACATATCGTTAAGTTCACCGACTGGGCTATATGTAGCAGCTCTATAAAAAAAACAGATAAAGGTCCTCCTTTCTTTTCTAACTCATGCTGTAACTTTTTATTTTTGGTCTTCCCTCTTGTTTTCCGGGAAGGCGAGCCTGCATTTATAATAAAAAAGCAATACTTACAATATATATTAATAATAAATAAATAAACATGAAAATATAATGCTTACCATCCAACTGATGGCTTCCGGGCCCACCAAAAGGAGGAATCGGTGGATCCCCCGCGCCATCACCTCCATGGCTCATTACATCAGCCATGAGATGTACCAAAACAATCCAAAAAGATATCATGTCTGTAAAAATTATAAGATATAAAACATAAAAATTAAAATAAGAATAAAGTTTTCAACTACAACAAGATATCATGTCTACAAAGTTTTAGATTAAATATATACTTAATCGGATCTCCCTCATATACTTCAATCTTGCTGTTAGACCCTGTTAGGATCAAAGAGCTCTCAAACACACGAACACAATCACGAGAACAATAATCAAAAGCAATAAACAGGACACGAGATTTATTGTGGTTCGGTTACGTTGTGTAACCTACGTCCACTTGGGCAACTAGGGTTTTCTTTTTATTGAAGTGTTAATCTTTACAAGTGCAAGAGATAAGTATTTATACTAACTAGACAATTAGGGTTTACATCTTTCCTAATTCTGTCTACTGCTAGCTAATACCGGGCCCACCGAGCCCACCCGAGATGGGTCGGAGCCCAAAACATAACAATCTCCCACTTGGGCTTCGAGACATCTTCTCTAACCCACCACTTGAATGCGTCAAACACTTCAACCTGCTTCCACCTGGATGCGCAAAATGTCTTCAACTGCATTGTCTTGTACTTATAAATAAACCCGAACTGGTTTAGCTCCTCCTAGTTACCCCTGCCTTCTCAACTATTCCTGAAGGCCAGCTAAATCCCTGCAAAGCTTCAGCTTATCCAGCGTGACAGACTTAGTGAACATGTCTGCTGGATTCTTGTTCCCCTTGATGTTGTTCAACTGAATGGTACCACTGCTGATTAGACCTCTGATGAAATGATATCTGATATGAATGTGCTTCGTCTTCCCATGATAAGAAGGATTCTTTGCTAGTTTAACAGCACTTTCATTATCACAGTACAATGGATACTTTGTCTGTTTTCTGCCTAACCCACCCAGAAAATTCTTCAACCAAACGAGCTCTTTACTAGCCTCAGCGGCTGCCATGTACTCAGCCTCTGTAGTAGAAAGTGCCACGCTCTTTTGGAGCCTAGACATCCAACAAATTGATGTATCACCCATAGTGAACACGTAACCTGTAGTACTCTTGTAGGTCTCATTACATCCACCCAAGTCAGCATCTGAATAACCTTTGAGAATAGCATCTCTACCCTTGAAACATAATGCCATCTTTGAAGTACCCTTCAAATATCTGAGCAGCCACTTAACTGCTTCCCAGTGTTCTCTCCCCGGATTAGACATATACATGCTGACAACTCCCACTGTGTGAGCAATATCGGGCCTTGTGCATACCATAGCGTACATAAGACTGCCCGCAGCCGATGCATAAGGAACCTTCGTCATCTCGGCCTTATCTTTCTCTGTCTTTGGAGACTGATCTTTAGAAAGCTTAATATGACTCGCCAATGGAGTATTTCGAGTAGTAACCTTCTCATCATTCATTCTGAACTTCTCTAATATCTTCTGAATGTACTTCTCCTGAGATAAAGTTAGAGAACCGTTCTTGTGATCTCTGGTGATGCTCATACCAAGTATCTTCTTAGCTGGACCCAATTCTTTCATTTTAAACTCTGCAGACAGCTGTTTCTTCAACTTGTTAATCTCTGCAATGTCTGAACCTGCTATCAGCATATCATCAACATAAAGCAGGAGAATGATATAGAAACTTTGAACGGCTGATATATACACACTCTGTAAAACCTAATTCATCATCGTTTTCCTCTGCTTCCGACTTCGGTAGCTCAAATCTTCACTCACGAGTCACCACTTCAACCCTTCATTCATTCCGACGATTCTAGCCGTTTCCTATAGTTGCATCATTGTGAGCCAGTTCAGGCTCTTTTTTTTGAAGATTCTGTACACACGATCAAGGGTTCCGCCGTCGCCGCCGTTAGCCGCCGTCGCCGCCGTTAACTGCCGCTGCCTAACCCCGATTAGGGTTAAGCTGCCGCCTCCTCCGCTTTCAGCCGTCGCCTAACCCCGATTAGGGTTAATCCGCCGCCTCCTCCGCCTTCAGCCGCCGCCTAACCCCGATTAGGGTTCAGCCGCCGCCGCCTCAGCCTTAAACCGCCGCTGCCGCCGCCGATTTTGGGATCCGGCGCCGACCACTGCCGGGATACCCCCTGCGGTCGTTGAAACAGCTGCTGCTGTTTGCTCTGTTGTTGTTGGTTCAGTGTTTTGTTTGCTGTTGGTTCAGTGTTTCAATTGAAGGTGCTGTTACAACCGATTGCTCTCAATTTTTTGAAACTGATTTCATAAAAACAGTGTTCAATAGAACAACACGCAACTTCAGGCAGCCGGCCAAAGTTGTGTTTGGCACTGTTTTCAGTTTTGACTCTATTGTTGAGCATTTAGGTTGGAATAATGGCTGATGACTGGAGAACAAAGATTGATAAATTTGATGGACATGATTTTGGGTTTTGGAAGATGCAAATTGAGGATCTGCTGGGTCAAAAGGATTTGATGGCAGCCTTGGATAAGGAGAAACCAGAAGATATGACTGATAAAGAATGGAAGACGTTGGACAGGAAAGCAATTGCTGTTATCAGACTCTCACTAGCAAAGAACGTTGCGTTCAATATAGTGAAGGAAACTATTACTCATGGTTTGATGAAAGCCTTATCGCATATGTACGAGAAGCCGTCTGGATCAAATAAAGTATTTCTAATCAGACAGCTAGTTAACACCAGACTGAAAGAAGGTGGTTCAGTTTCCTCTCATATCAATGATTTCAATAACATTATTTCTCGCTTGTTATATGTTGATATCAAGTTTGATGATGAAATTTTAGCCCTGTTATTGTTATCGTCGTTGCCTGAAAGTTGGTCAGGGACAGTTACTGCAGTTAGTAGTTCATGTGGTACTGCTAAGCTCACCTTTGATGGGGTCCATGATTTGATTTTCAGGGAAGACATTAGAAAGAAAAATTCGGGTGAACCATCTAGTTCTCTGTTGATTACTGAAGGAAGAGGTAGGGGAAAAGAAAGGGGTAGTAGCAGGGGTCGTTCAAAGTCTAGAAGAAGAAGTCAGTCAAAGCCCAGAAAAGACATCTAGTGTTGGAACTGCAAAGAACATGGTCACTTCAGAAGTCAATGCCCTAAACCATCTGGTTCTAAACACAAAAGGAAGTTAATCTGGCTGAAGATAATTCTAACGATGTTCTTATCTGCTGTGTTGAAGATTCTACAGAGTCATGGATCATGGATTCAGGAGCATCTTTCCATGTTACATCTAGCACGAAATCGATGAAGAATCTACGAATAGGTAACTTTGGTAAAGTTCATTTAGCTAATGGCCATGCTCTTGATATCACAGGGATGGGGGATGTTGTTTTGAAGACTCCATTGGGCACCACATGGATCTTGAAAGATGTTCGGGTCATTCCAAGTCTCAGAAAGAAGTTAATTTCTATTGGGCAGTTGGATTGTGAAGGATATGATGTCATGTTTGGTGGGGGACAATGGAAGGTCGTGAAAGGAAATCTTGTGATTGCTAGAGGTACAAAGAGGGGCACATTGTACATGGTTGAAGTTCCTGTAGATGGGGGTAAATGCTGTAACCAGTGGCATGAGTCAATATAATCTGTGGCACCAACGACTCGGTCACATGAGTGAAAAAGGTATGAAAATGCTCGTCTCCAGTGGAAAGCTTCCAGAGTTAAAGAAGGTCGAATCAGAATTTTATAAGCCGTGTGTATTTGGGAAAAAGAAGAAGGTGTCTTTTGTGAAGACAGGAAAGCCACCTAAAGCTCAGAAATTGGAGCTTATTCACACGGATGTTTTCGGACCTACTCCAGTTGCTTCTCTGGGAGGTGCTCATTATTATGTCACTTTCATTGACGATTCGACACGTAAGGTATGGGTTTACTTTCTTAAAAATAATCTGAAGTTTTTGATGTTTTTAAGAAATGGAAAACTGCTGTTGAATTGGAAACTGATTTAAAGGTGAAATGCTTGAAGTCGGATAACGGAGGTGAATACATCAGCAAAGAGTTCCAGAACTACTGTGCAGAGAATGGTATTCGAATGATTTATACAGTCCCGGGCACTCCTCAACACAATGGAGTCGCAGAACGTATGAACAGAACTTTGAATGAAAGAGCCAGAAGTATGAGAATCAATTCAGGCTTCTAAAGATGTTTGGGCAGATGCAATTAATACTGCTGCCTACTTAATTAATCGGGGACCATCTGTTCCGTTGGGCTTCAAGTTACCAGAAGAAGAGTGGAAAGGTGAAGCTGTTAAATTTGGGCATTTGAAAGTATTCGGGTGCAGTGCCTATGATCTAGTGAAAGACGGTGACAAGCTTGATTCTAAAGCCAAGAAGTACACCTTCATTGGCTATGGTTTTGACAGTATGGGCTACCGACTTTGGGATTTTGAAAACAGAATATTGATCAGAAGTAAGCATGCTACATTTAACGAGGCTGAGTTATACAAAGACAGAAACACAACCACTTCAGAGGTTCAGAAAGAGCAAGTTGAATTTGATGTTGATGCTCAGAAACAACCAGATCCAGAACCTGTTAATGAACCAGAGATAGAAACTATGATGATACAGTTCTTGAGTTTGAAGATGGTGTATGGGTGGAGATGAAGAGACAGTTGAAGCTTCAGATAGTGAGAGTTCAGATTCTGAAGATGAACATCATCCACAGACTCCAGACCAATCTCATTGGATCAGGAGATCCACCAGAGTTTCAAAGCAGCCTACCCGGTACAGTCCTTCAGTTAATTATCTTTTTTAACTGAGGATGGTGAACCAGAAAGTTACTCAGAAGCAGTTAAGTTGAAAGATTCGCTTCAGTGGGAGCATGCAATGCAGGATGAGATGAACTCTTTAATGAAGAACAATACATGGGTCTTAACTAAGCTTCCGCCAGACAAAAGAGTTCTACGGAATAAATGGCTCTACAGAGTTAAGGAAGATCACAATGGTAACAAACGATACAAAGCAAGACTGGTCGCTAAGGGGTTTCAACAGAAACACGGGGTTGACTACAGTGAGATATTTGCTCCTGTGGTCAAGATGACTACAATCAGATTGGTTCTTAGTATTGTTGCAGCAGAGAAATTACATTTGGAGCAGCTAGATGTGAAGACTGCGTTTTTGCATGGTGATCTTGAGGAGACTATTTATATGGCACAACCAGAGGGTTTTCAGGTTAAAGGAAAAAAAACTTTGTGTGTAAACTACAGAAAAGTTTGTATGGTTTAAAACAGGCGCCCAGACAGTGGTATTTGAAGTTTGATAGCTTTATGGGCAGAAACGGGTATAGGAGATGTGAGATGGATCACTGTTGCTATCTTAAAAAGTTTAAAAGTTCCTATATCATTCTCCTGCTTTATGTTGATGATATGCTGATAGCAGGTTCAGACATTGCAGAGATTAACAAGTTGAAGAAACAGCTGTCTGCAGAGTTTGAACACACGAACAATAATCAAAAGCAATAAACAGGACACGAGATTTATAGTGGTTCGGTTACGTTGTGTAACCTACGTCCACTTGGGCAACTAGGGTTTTCTTTTTATTGAGGTGTTAATCTTTACAAGTACAAGAGATAAGTATTTATACTAACTAGACAATTAGGTTTACATCTTTCCTAATTCTGTCTACTGCTAGCTAATACCGGGCCCACCCGAGATGGGTCGGAGCCCACAACATAACAGACCCCTCAGTGTCATAATCAAAATCCTCTTCATCATAATCACCCTCGTCCTCAGACATCACATTAGCAGTAACATTTGGTGGATTAACTTCACTTGTAATTTCGCCATCGGTGACATTATCAACATTTTGAAAGTATTGGGTGAAGTCAATGAAAAGTACATTATTAGATGAAGAATGATTATAAACGACGTCAAGATCTTCTGTTAATTCATTATCAACATTTTGAATGTTTTCCACGAGTCCATCATTGGATGGCGGTCGATCTCAAATTTTACGATGATTAACATTCTCGACGACCCACCGGTGATTATTGTTTTGGTTACTCCGAGAAGGTTCTCGAATGTAGAATACTTGTTTAGCTTGGGAAGCAAATATGAGTTGATCGTCTTTGTCCAATTCGCGTTCGGTGTTGATACTGGTGATATTATTGTCGTATGAAACACCCCTTCGAGTATCGAATCATTTGCAATGAAATAGGACTGTCGAATACCCATTTGCATAGCACAACTCAATAATCTCTTCAACTTGGTCATAATATTTCTCACCATTCTCCCCTCCACTAAAACACCTGAGTTTTGTGTTGTGTGTTGCGCGTCACGTGCAAGTACTATAAACCTAACACCGTTGACTATGCAAGCAGTGTAGTTATAGGCTTTTACGTCCGCACCCATTGAAAGAGCATACAACTCTGAGTGAAAATCTGGAGAATTTTGTATTTTTATCGAATAAACCTAAGAAATAATGTGTTAAATACAAATTACTTAACAAATATAGATTTGAATTCATGATGGAAATTTGGATATAAACCTAAGAGATTTTTATACACGGAATACCTTCTCTAGAAACCATGATGGAAATTTGATTATGACATCCTTATGTGGGCGTTCAGATTTGAATTCACTATATTGTTGACAAAATATATAACAAGTGAGGAACGAAATATATTTAAGTAATGTTTAAAACTTAAAGATATGAACTCTTACTTCATATAGTCTCTAACTTCCTGACAACTATCGAGGACAAACCATTCTAGCTTCAGTTTTTCGCTAGGAGAAAGATATTTCATCTTTTTTGCACTAGCCAGACGACATTTTGACTCAAATGCATATATCTTTCTCTTTTCAATAATGATATCCTCATTTCTATCAGGGCAATTGAACTGAGTCTCAACATCTCGAAGGTACCTCGAACAAAATGATAAAGCTTCTTCAGCAACATAACCTTCAGCTATACAACCTTCTGGTCTTGCCTTGTTTCTGACATAATTTTTTAGTTTTTTCATATACCTTTCAAACGGATACATCCATCTCATACACACTGGACCACCACGAATCGCTTCATCAGGTAGATGCAAAACTAAATGAACCATAATGTCAAAAAACGCTGGAGGATAGATCAATTCTAACTTGCACAATATTATAAGAATGGTCTCCTTAGCTTTCTTCATATCGTCAATTAATAGTGTTCTGGAGCAAAGTTGCTTAAAAATGTACATAAATCAACTATTGGTGTATAAGTATCTTTGGCCAAAAAACCTCTAACACCAATCGGTATCAACCGTTGCATGAGAATATGACAGTCATGAGATTTCAACCCAGTAATGTTAGTATTATTATCTATCACTCTCTTGCTGATATTAGATCCGAATCCATCAGGCAGTTTTTGCATTTTTTATAAACTCACAAAATAACTTTCGATCACTAGTCTTCAATGAGTATTTCGGGGGGGGCTATACCACTTGCCATTTTTCTTCTCTAACCATTGCCTACTCCGAATATTTAGTTTTTTCAAGTCAACCCGTGCATTTGGTGTATCTTTTCTCTTTTCATTCATTAGAAGAGTACCTAGCAAACTATCACATACATTTTTCTCTATATGCATCACATCTAAGTTGTGTTTTAGTTGTAGAGAAGACCAGTACTCAAGTTCAAAAAATATGCTTCGTTTGGACCAATTTAACTCATACTCCTCCCGCTTTGATTTAATACCTCCAAAATCAGGATGTTTCCCCGGTAAACGGTGGCGGAGCCGACTAAGTTGAGTTTCTATGTCAGTATCACTAAATTGTTTCGGAGGGGCTCTTATCTTGGTTTCCCCGTTGAAGTCCAAATTTGTTCTCCATTCATGGTTTGCATCTAAAAACCGACGGTGACCAACATAAACGACTTTATTTATGACACGCATTGAAGGAGTGTCTTCGTTACAAGTCGGGCATGCTTTGTAGCCCTGCCCGCTCCAACCTGATAGACTACTACGAGCCGGAAAGTTGTTTATAGTCCATAACAAAGCTGCCCTCATTGTAAAAAATGTGTTTGTCACCATGTCTTTAGTACGTACGCCCGACACCCACAACTGCTTAAGCTCATCCACCAATGGCCTAAGAAAAACATCCATGTCCTTCCCGGGGGACTTAGGACCAGGAATCAACAATGACAACATGAATGATGACTCCTTCATGCATAGCCATCGCGGCAGATTGTATGTCGTGAGTATAACAGGCCACGTGCTATGAGCCGAACTCATGTTACCAAATGGATTGTAACCGTCAGCTGCAATTCCTTGGCGGATGTTTCGGGGTTCTCTCGAGAAGGTAGGGTACTTTATATCAAAATCTTTCCACGAAGAACCATCAACAGGATGACGCATCGTATCATCTTCTGATCGTCCGCTATTCTGCCAAATCATATCTTTTGCAGTGTGCCTTGAAGAATACAAGCGGCGTAGCCTGGGGGTTAAAGGAAACCTTCGTAACACCTTGTGAGGTAACTTTTTGCCCTTTGTATTTTTATCGACCCACCGACTCTCGTTACAAACTGGATAATTTTGTAACAATAGGTTTTCTGCCCAAAAAGAGCACAATCATATTTGCACACGTGTATCGACTCATACCCTAAACCAATCTTCTTTAATGTCTTCTTGGCTACATAGTGAGAAGAGGGAATTTTGTTACCTTCAGGATGTGAAGACTACAACAACTCAAGGAGCTCATCAAATGAGCTATTGGTCCATTTATTTTTCACCTTAATATTCATAAGCTTTGCTAAAAAGTCAAGAGAAGAAAACTTAGTACAACCAGGATATAATTCTGATTGAACTTCCTCTAACAAGTCCTCAAAATCATCACGGACACCACTACTCTCTTCCATAACGTCTTCGATAACGTCAGTATAATACCCGTAATAATAATAATAATAATAATAATAATAATAATAATAATAATAATAATAATAATAATAATAATAATAATAATAATAATAAAGGTGCAGGGGTGATTTTGCCATTTTTAGAACTGAAATTTATAACTTTGTGCATAAAATGAAAGAAGCTTGAACTACAGGGACCAAAGGTGTAAGTTTTGTTTTAAATCAACCATCACCACCGTCGACCCCTTTTCACCTCCGGCCACCTCTCCGGCGACGATTCCGGCGACCCAAAACACGCAGATTTAATCGTGTCCAACTTAATAAACCACTCTCGACAAACTCACATGGACGATTCGAACCCATGACCCACTGCAATTTAATATTTGAGTGCGATCTGAACTTTCGACCGACACCCACCACGATCGCATAATAACAATAAAATTTATCAAATTGAGTGTGCACATATAATCATTTCATCGTCTAAAACTTTCCAGTGAGTTCCAATTAATCATCGTGATTATCATCGTGATTTGGGCATCGTGATTTAGGCATCGAACCGAGTCCTCCTCAACCGCGACCTGTTCTTCGTGGGTTCATCATCGAATCGACGTCATTCTGGTAAATTAAAACTATCTACATACTCGATTTTAGTCTAGGAATGAAAGCCCCAACATTGATTTGGCTATTAACATCGATTTGATGTTCAATTGAATCGAAATCGTTTCTAGGGTTTATACGTTTGAAATTGGGGATTTTGGTTCGGGATTTGTTAAAGAATTAAAAACCAATACAGGCTAGGCACAGGCGCCGTAGCCTGCTGGTTAAAGCGGAAGAGGGATGGGCAGGAGGTCACGGGTTCAAACCCGAGCCCCTGCCATATTTTATTTAAGCCATATTTAACCTTTTAAAATTTTGTAAAATTCTTAAAATTATAAAAATCCTTTTTATAAACTCTGTTTATTTTTAGATCATCAACCTTAATTTTTTGTAATTTTCTTTAAGTTTAAACCTTTATAAAACAATATAACAAAGGCATTTAGTTTAATTATTTTTATGGATTTCTTTAAATAAATGGTAAAAATCTGATTAAATATAAAACTTCTTTTATAAAAGTACCTAATTAATTTCTGTAAATTAGTTTATTAAAACCTTAACAATTCTTATATATATATTGTTAACGAACGTTATAAATAGTTTATTTTGTTTAAAAATAAACTGTAAACAATTGATTTAGGCCGTATTTTACAGCCAACTTACAGAGGCCATAACTTTTTTCATAACAGATTCAAATCAGTAAAACCTTATGTCCATGACGAAGTTCGTAGAAAGACGAATCTGTTGATATATAAACATCGAAAAACTCATGCGTTTAGACCTCCAAACAGTCGTTTTCGTAACAGCTAGCAGTTCTGCGTAGCTGTAAAGATCCACGTTTTTCTCATATTTTGGTAATCCAAATCAGAAACATTTCTAAATGAAAGTTGTTCAGAAATCACTAATCTAGTAAACTGGAGATTTTCAGAATTTTTAAACGTCATTTAGTATTTTAACGAGTGCGAAAAGACAGGGGCAGAACTGGAAATTTTCTAATCTGAAATAAGAAAATCTAAACTATAACTCGAATTACAATATCGTAGGTTCTCGCGGCATTAACCGAGCCTAGACCTTGTTTCTGATTATTGTCATTCGTGTATAAGGTACGGATTCTGTTCCTTTGATTATCATAGTATTCACTTTGTTTCCGTTACTTTGTAGTACGGATTCTTGGTTACCTTTATCATAGTATAAATTCTGTTCTGTTACTTTGTAGTACAGATTTTGACACGATGTTTCCGTTGATATGACTCGTTTATCCTTTGGTATTTACTAGTTGTCTGACATTATTTATTATGCTCTGACCGTTCGACTTATTAATTCTACTTGTTGAAGACTTATAGCATGCAATATATATTTTATAAGTTTGTGCTCATTATTGCATGTTCCTATAATTAATTCTTTTGATACGTCATATGTTGGTAGTTGTATTACCATTTGATTTAGCACTCTGTTACCCGAGCTGTTCGACATGTCATTGTGGTGTCAATGACATGACACTTTTCGTGACGGTGTTTATAAATAGTTCACGGCATCTCCGTTAACACGTAAGTACTCAAGTAGTACTTTGGCCATAATATCTGGGAGGCGGATGGATCGATCCTAGTTCAGTTCAGTTCAGTTCAGTTCAGTTCCGGGGGATGGAATCATGTGTGTACGCCCCACACACCATCTCATTAGTGCATAGTCTAGCTAGCTATGTACTTATCAGTTCAGTTTCGGCTCTGGGTACTCTTATATTGCACGACTTATTTTGTTTGTATATATGCGTCGTGTAGATCAGTTCAGTTCAGTATTACATGTTCAGTTCAGTATCAGTATTATATGTTAAAATCAGATTTCCGTTTCAATACATATGATCCGTTTAGTATCAGATATCAGTATTTTATGTTTCGAATCGTTACTATTCTTCTTTCCGTCAATGAGCAACTTTGGCTCAGCCGTATTTTCTTTTGTGGTGTTTTCTTATTTGATTGTAGGTAATCAGGGTATTCCGGGAAATCAGTGAAGAGTGGTTGAAGATCAAGATTTTATTTTACCTTAATTGATGTAATGAACAACTTAATTAGGTTCCTTCGGATTATTTGGTTTGTTTGAATTTATTTCTTTTGACCGTCTCTTTAATATCATGGAATTTGGCTTTTTGATTTGATATCTGTAATAGTGACACGTCAGCCTCTCCGGGTTGGGGTGTTACAGTCAGCCATTTCGTTTGTTGGCTTAACATCATTTACAACTACAACTTCAGGAATTAAACTTTCACCCATGATAGATCCAATCCTTGTACGTCCGACACATGCCCCATATTTCTAAATGATATTTCATTTTAATCCATCCTAATGATTGAGTATTCTGACATTTCCTATACGGGCATCTAATCTGGTCATATTTGTCGATATGTTTTTCACTCATATCGATAAAAGAGTTGAGTCCTTGCTGATACTCGGGTGATCTACGGTTCGGATTAAGAATCCAACTTTTATCGACAGACATGATTACAACACTGCAATATAATTTACGATTTAAATGAAGAAATATAATCATGGGGATTAGAAGCCAATTTCTAATAATGAACAACGATTAAAAGTCAATTTATTCTTGTTATTCATCATACGTAATTATAAGTTTACTATACTTTCAACTAATTATAACCAAGTAAATAACAAAATACTCAAATACATATAGTTCAAATATTAAGCAAAACTAAAAGTGAATATCAAAAAATTTAGTTTCTCATCCTAACAAGAAATATTACTTCTAATCCTAATCTAAATAGTTCAAAAGTTAACCATTTACATCGTTAATATGATTTTAACAAATATATATATCAACTAATCAACACTTAAATCATAAAATATATGTTATCTCATCCAAAATAACAATAATCAACCAAATAATTTTATCAATTAAATTAGTACAACTAATTTGTCCATTTCTTATATAAGTTTCCTATACTTTCAACTAATTATAACCAACTAATAACAAAATACCCAAATACATATAGTTCAAATACTAAACAAAACTTAAAGAATATATCAACAAATTTAGTTTCTCATTCTAAATAGGGTTTCAACAAATATTACTTTTAATCCTAATCTAATTAGTTCAAAACTTAACTATCTACATCTTTAATATAGTTTTAACAAATATATATATCAACTAATCAAAACTTAAATCATCCATATATGTTATCTCATCCTAATATGGTTTTAACAATAAACTCAATCACAACCTAAAGCCTTTACATTTATAAAACAAAAAATAAAAAAAAAGTAAAAAAAAATACCGAATGTAGAATCTTTTGTAGTAGCGGCGACGGAACAGGAGCAAAAGCGGCGATGGTGGCCTAAGCTTGGTTTTTGGCAGGTGGTACGCGACGATGGTCGGCAGTGGTGGTCGATCTGGAGGTTTCCTTCAATCGGCAGTGGTGGTGGGTGGTGGTGGCTGCGGTCGGATGTAGGGAGGAGGTGGTGGCCGGAGGAGGAGGTGGCCGGAGGAGGTGGTCGCCGGAGGATCGCGCAGAGGTGGTGAAGGGGTAGCAGGTCGCCGGAGGAGTGGTACGATTAATTGCCAGCCGTCAGATCAAAGTGTTAATGAACAGCTAGATCCGGTTCATTTAATGAACGGTGGATCGACACTCATTAGCGGCGACATGTCGCCGCTATTGGTGTCGCCTTTAATGGTGTCGCCGCTAATAGTCTATGTCGCCGCTAAATAAGTCGCCGCTATTGCCAGCTTTTCTTGTAGTACATCCTGACAACAAATCTTGTAAAAGATGCAACAATGTTGTTTAATCAATCTTCACAACCATATTCAAATTGACATCATAAGCTATGTGATCCATGTACTCATCAGTAGTATGCTATTTGAGTTTGTCAATATTTGTTTAAGAAACTGGGGTAAAGACAATATGATAAGACGCGATAAAGTATTAAAACCCGATCTTGTTTTATAAAATAAAAAGTTAAAAACAATATCCAAGTGTTTAACATAGAATAAATTGATGTTTGTGTTTGGTAATTACATGCAATTAGTTTGATAGTTTCATTGGTTAGATCAAAATCGAGGTTCACCAACGTTTTTTGATTTATGTTTTTGTTTCATATAGAATTTTACTTCTATAAATGGATTAACAATGTAGCAAACCATAATCATCTCTTAAATCAACTTCTACAAGCAACATTATCAATAGTTCAATAAGATGAACAACAAAACCATCATTTGCATGCTTTTCATGCTTGCTTTTGTTGGTACTATGGCAACAATTGAAGGGAGAACTATCCCCCTCGGTAAGTTATCATCAAAGCTCCTAATCATAAAATGAACATCTGATCAAATTAACTTTGAAATGATATCTAACTACAATATGACATATTGCTCAGGTTTATTTGGAAAAACCCCTAGTTGTACTTCTGTTGTTGGTGTAAAACGTGAAGATTCGTGTTTCAGCATTGCACATACATACAAGCTGAGCACTGGATTCTTCAATTACATTAATCCAAATCTGAATTGCAACAAGCTGTTTGTGGGTGAATGGATTTGTATCGCTGGAATCTAATCACAGTCGACCCATATTCAAACGACTTTATATGATCCAAACAATAAATGTTTCTTTCTGAAAAAGATGCTTCAAAACCCTATGATCGACAGAAATAACGGATTTGTAATATGCTTATCTTTGATTATCAATAAAAAAAAATGTTTTAACTTCATACTTGGCGTTTTATTATATGCGTGGGTGCTTTTTTTTTATAGCAAAAGGAAAAACGAGTCTAGGATGATTAAAGATAAAAACGGTTAAAAAAGATATAACAGTTATATATTGATAAAAAAATGATTTTCACTCGCTAGCTTGCTTCCACATCGATACTCACACAGCCTCACGCACCATCCCACACCGTCTTATAAGAGTTTGATACAAAATTACAGCATGTTTTAAAGACTTAAGACTTTGATTTGGTAAGGTTGGCAAATTGAATGGCTCAAAAGGCAGACTTATGTTTCAAGTAAAAGTGTAAATCTTCAACCAACATAACACACCTAACACAAAAATTAATGAAGTTGAACAGGTTAAAACCCTCGGATGCATTTAGCTAAACATGCAATAAACCAAGTAACCCGACATTGTTGAAGGTTGAGTTGTTTATTTTAATAAATACTTAACGGTGCATCTTTTGTTAACTTTAACTTGTTTGATATTTATGTTAGGCTTTAAAAGATAATTGTTAATCTTTAAGCATAATAGATTTAAGTTTTTGGTGTAAAATTGAAATTTCAGAGTACTAATATAGAAGAAAAAATAGAATTGCTTGGTTAAAAAGAGATGTTTGTATCAGTCTACGAATATCGCGAATCATGTACGCACATATGCTGACCCAGTTTTGTTCTATCCCATCTTGTGTTTGTATAAAAATTTTAAATTTGTGCTAGATTAGGCCTGCCAACCTGTAACATGTCCCAGTTAACACCCCAAGTTTCAATGATTTTAAGGAAAACAAAGCCGATGGATCTTTGTGTCTAACGGTTCCTATTGTCCACGGCTAGACCATGGTCCAGGCGCAATGAGGCCCGAGTCATAACATATCTCCTAACCCTAAAACTCTACTTCAGAATTTGTTTTCGTACAGCTCGATAAAGTGTAAGCCAAGATTGCTCTAATCAACATACAAACGCTAATCACACAAGAGAATTACGGTCTACCTGCTGATTCACGGGGCTGTCGGGTGCAAGTCCAAACAGTGCGTTATGTTGTTTGACTTGTACCTCCTACAGGTAACCACCAACTAGCGTAGTTATATACGTGTAATAATCTACCTCTCAAGTTACATATACAATAACATAAAGCTTTTCACACAAAACAGCACAAACAGAAACCATAGCATTGTATGGTTTAGGAAAAGAAATGATTTATTATCATACCGAGTCTTCTCCTTCAACTTGTTGTCGAGCCAGGTATCTCTCACGTCTCTCTTTCTGCAAGGAAAAGTCGTATGCTAATCAGTATTTTTATATACCTTATGAATGAATCAGTTCATGTTATATTTTACCCATAACTTGAGCTGGGAGCTAGAAAAGAAACAAGTTGAACGTCATCCGAAGTTTATTGTTTAACACCTTAAACCTCTGCTAAATATAAATTATCTTTTAAACTATATAATTTTGTAATCATATTAAATAGACTGATTGTTTTGTAAAAATTTCGACAATGAATGTTTATTGGCCAACCTAACCCATTACCCAGCCCGCTGACCCGCATGTTCAGTGGCTCACCCATTCATCTATGACAAGTCCATCAGCGGCAATCTTCGGCCCCGTGTCTTCCGGAGGCTTCTTGTGGGTTTCTTGGGCGGCCTCAGCCTCAGCTAGCTGGCGCTTCAATTTCTCTAGTGCCTTGCATGATGTCAAGCAATCAAGATGGTGCAATAAAACAATTTCAAGCAAGTGGATAGAAAAAATAGAGTGTGATTTAGAAAATGCCATCGAAAAACGCCAACTTTATGAACTTACTGGGCTTGGACGTGCCGCATCTAGGAAAACAACTTGCAGTATCTGCTCAACAGTTACTTGATCTTTCTGCTCATCAAACTGAGTGAAAACACAAATATTTATTTAGTATCCATTAAAACAAGATTCATTGTCAGTGTATGTAAAACATAAACGTATATATGTAAGTAATAGTAGCTCAAAAGAGGGTGTAGACTAACTAGCTCGGGTACATAATCTGTAACTCCTTTCACCTTCAGACTCATGATTTTAAATTTTGCTTTTTTCTTTCGGTCTATCGGTTTTTCATTGTTTTCTGGAGGTTCCACGAACTTGAAAACTGTCATGATAAAACCAGAAGTAAAACTTGTAAGTAATAGACTTCCTAAACAATATAAACATTGCCAGAAAGTAAAATACTCAAAACAATAAGAACATGTATGCCAAAGGCTCTTACCAATTGCAATAATACTCTCGCCAGGAGTCAAAATAGCACCCGGAGGACGCATGAAACAGCTTTTAGGTGCAGTTGTTTGAAACTAAAGCAACACAACAAACAACTTTGACGTCAGAAGTAATGATTCAAGACATCCTAAAATTAACCTTTTTAATAGAGCAGATAACTACAGCACATAGAAGTATAACGTTTAGCAGGTTTATACAAAGCTTTATATTCATACCTTAAATGCCACATGAGACTTGCTGGTGTTCTTTATCTTAATAGCACTTTGGGCTTGTTTACCAGGTTCATCTGCAAAGTTGAAGAAGAAAATAGAAACGCTTTATTGTCAACAGTGTAGGGACATCCGTGACGTGTGTAATTTTTTTTGGACGATAAAACAAACGTACTTAACTGAAGTAAATATATATTTTGAAGAATTATAACAGAATCAACTATAACTATTACAGGAAACGAAAAGGTTGTCGACAGCATAAATCTGGTAACAAGAAGGTAAATACAAAATTCAAACATAAGGTGCAGTTTGTGATATGATACGGAGTTGATCCAAAAGTTATCAGACCTTATAATGACGAATATGATAAAGTCGACAGGATAGAAACAGCCCAACTTTAAACGGACATAACTTTCCGACTCGAATTCCTCCATCTAAATCCCCTTCTTTGAATTCAAAGATTTCCCTAATTTTGTTTTCATTTGATCTGGTCTTTAACCAAAAAACATGTGAATCATGGATATCATTAATTCACTCATGTCTCTAGTCTTAAGTCTCTGATAAACCTAATACAATCATACTTCACTAATCATCAATTAGCAAATACCTAAACCTAATACAATCATACTACACAAGCTAAAGTGTCACCGTTTCGCTTAATTCTCACGAGAAACAAAAAAATTACCAAATACCTAAACCTAATACAATCATATCACAAAACACAGAATTATATGATCATGTGCATCTCATCAAATAAAAAATCAATAACCCTAACTAACAATCAAAAACTCACTAATCATCAATTAGCAAACATAAATCGAGCAAACTGCAGCAGTAAGCGATTGTTCATACATGGAAAGTAGAGTTTATTCCGGGATCAAGGCGAAGACGACGTCGTGTCGGAATCAGAGATCTAACCACCGACGAGAAGGAAACACCGGAGGTCGAATTACGGTTTTCTTTTTTCTTGTGAAGGTTCGATTCTTCCATTTGATGCGAAGAAGATAACGTTGGTGTGTGTGCAGTAGGGTTGTTTGAACTTGGAAAGGGTGATTTGAATAAGCCTAACAAGACTTTACGGGCTCCGTGAGACGGTGGTTTATGGTCGTTGATGGGCATCAGTGGTGACTGGTGAGTTAAATTAATAGAAGGGGGAGGGAGATTGTTGTTATTATTGAATATTGAAAGTTGAAAGGGTGCTTCAGTTTCTCTCTCTAGGAATCCATGGAGTCTTGTTGACTCCTGTAAACAAGTTAAACATGTCGTGTTGTTTACTTTGTGTACCTTTTGGCTTTTTGTCACAGGGGATTTCTTTTCTTTTCTTTTCTATACGCGTTGTCATTTTAATAATTAAATAATAATGAGAATAATAATGAGAATAATAGTAGTAATAATAGTAGTAATAATAGTAGTAATAATAGTAGTAATAATAGTAGTAATAATAGTAGTAATAATAGTAGTAATAATAGTAGTAACAATAGTAGTAACAATAGTAGTAACAATAGTAGTAACAATAGTAGTAACAATAGTAGTAACAATAGTAGTAACAATAGTAGTAACAATAGTAGTAACAATAGTAGTAACAATAGTAGTAACAATAGTAGTAACAATAGTAGTAATAATAGTAGTAACAATAGTAGTAACAATAGTAGTAACAATAGTAGTAATAATAGTAGTAATAATAGTAGTAATAATAGTAGTAATAATAGTAGTAATAATAGTAGTAATAATAATAATAATAATAATAATAATAATAATAATAATAATAATAATAATAAGAGTAAATCTCTGATTTTTTTCATTTTAACCACTTGTATCCCTGCCAATTTTAAAGTCTCGACTTACCCCCTAACATTTCCTTTTTATCTCCATTTAAGTCCAAAATACTAACGGCGTTAGATTTTTCTGTTAACTTTTTTAAATGACAAAATTACCTTTAGAGTAAATTACCATTTGCATCCCTGACGTTTGTTCATTTTAACCACTTGCGTCCCTGCGGTTTCAAAATTACCATCCGGCCCCTAATGTTTTATTTTTATTCCCGTTTGAATCCATATGACTAACTCCGTTAAATTATTCAGTTAACTCTATGTGAAAATGACTAAATTGCCCTTAATAATATAAAATTGAGTAAACTAGTTTGTAGGACCACCATCTTCTCTAACCTTAAACACACACACACATAAAACACACACTTTCTCACTCTCATTCTCATCTCTTCATCACCCACCACCATAAACCTCCCACTCATTAGCCACATCAATCGGGCCTCCGATGTAGAAGGAGATCGATCTCCGGCGGTGGAGACTGGATCGGCTTCCTGTGGCTCCCCAACCCCGAATCACCATTACCGGTGGAGACTGAATCGGCTTCCGGCGGTGGAGACTGAATCAGCTTCAGTGGAGACTGAATCGGCTGTCGACGCCGGTGGTGCATCGGCGAGGAACGGTGTAGAAGAAGATCGATCTCCGGCGGTGGCCCCAAATCATGTCTCCTCGTCCTCACCAACCACCGCTTCCTGTGGCTCCCCAACCCCGAATCACCATCGCCACCGTCGCCATCTCCAATGTGTGATTAAATGTTACAAAATACTACCTTTACCTACTACCTTTACACATTACACCCCTCTTCTTCTCTAGTCGAATTCGACAGTTCAAAATGCTAGTTGCAAATCGGAACCTTATAAACCAACCATACGCCTTCATCTTCAATCAATTTGATCGTACAATTTCTTAATTCGAGTTGAATTTCAGGATTGTGATGATCTAACACTGAGAAGGTTTCTTCGGGCTCGTGATCTGGACATCGATAAAGCTAGTGCAATGTTTCTGAAATACCTAAAATGGAGAAGAACATTCATTCCAAACGGATCGATTTCAGCATCAGAAGTTTCAAATGAAATAGCACAAAACAAGATGTTTATGCAAGGATCTGATAAGATCGGACGTCCGATCACCGTCGTGTTCGGTGGTAGACATTTCTGCAACAAAATTGGGGGTCTGGAAGAGTTCAAACATATGATCTTAAACATCTCACATCCCAATTTTGTTCGTAGATGAAGTTTTTCTTCAATTTTTAATTGGATTCAACCGGTGAATTGCAGGTTTTGTGGTGTTTGGGCTGGACAAATTATGTTCAAGGTACAAATTTTTATTATTATTATTTGATTATTTTAGAATGGGTTTGACTATATATCGCTCCTGGTTGTTAAATGTAACCCCTTCTAGTCAATTTGGTAGTGGTGGGGGCTGTGGTGGGGGCTGTGGTGGGGGCTGTGGTGGTGGTGATGATGGTGATGGTTGGCTGTGAAGGTGGTGATGGGTGGCTATGGTGGTGGTGATGGGGGTTGCGGTGGTAGTGATGGGGCTGTGGTGGTGGTGATAGTGGCTGTGGTGGTGGTGCTGGTCGGTTGTCATGTACTCATGGTGATGACCCGGTGGTGGTGGTGATAGGGGTGGTTGTGGTGGTGTCGATTTGAAGAAGATGATGTTAATGGATAGGACCCACAAGGTTTTTATTGTATTATTTAATTTTAAGGGTATTTTCGCCTTTTTGATAATAATTTTAACAGAAACATTAACAGTGTTAGTTATTTGAACTCAAATGGAGATAAAAATAAAATGTATAGACTCAAATAAGGATAACATGAAACGTTAGGGGGCGGATGGCAATTTTGAAACCGTAGGGATGCAAGTGGTTAATATGAACAAACGTCAGGGATGCAAATGGTAATTTACTCTTACCTTTATTATTAATTCATATACCTTTCATCCTCACATTCACCCCTTATTTCTTTTTTCTCTCTCTCTCTCTCTCTCTCTCTCTCTCTCTTTCTCTCTCTTTCTCTCTTTTCTCCATTTCTCAGTTTTTTAGTCTACCATCAAAGCACCATTACCATCGCAACCATTGATGCCACTGCCGCAGCCGTCGCTACTACCGCCACTACCGCCGCAACCGCCACCCCTATCTTAGATATAGATAAAAGATGAGGGGTTGCACTGGTGGTGATGGGGGGTTGCGCTGGTGGTGTGGGGCTACAATGATGGTGAGGGGGGCTGCGATGGTGTTGATGGGGGCTACCGTGGTGGTGATGGGGGTCGCGGTGGTGGTGATGGGGTGGTTGCGCTGGTGGTGATGGGAGCCGCGATGGTGGTGATAGGGTCGCGATGGTGGTGATGGGGGTCGTGATGGTGGTGATGGGGGCTGTGGTGGTGGTGATGTGGGCAACAATGGTGGTGATGGGGTGGCGACGGTGGTGGTGATGGCGGGCGCGATGGTGGTGATGGGGGGCTGCGGTGGTGGTGATGGGGTGGCAGCGGTGGTGGTGATGGCGGCCGCGATGGTGGTTATGGGGTCGCGATGGGGCCACGATGGTGGTGATGGGGGTCGTGATGGTGGTGATGGGGGGTTGCAATGGTGGTGATGGGGGTTGTGGTGGTGATGGTGGTCGCGACGGTGGTGATGGTGGTCACGGCGGTAGTGATGATGGGCGTGGCGGTGATGATGGGAGTCATGGCGGTGGTGATGGGTGGCTCTAGTAAGGGGAAAAGAGTGTATGTAGAGGGGCTGTGGTGGTGGTGGTGAGGGATATGGAGATGGTGACGGGTGGCTGTCGTGGTTGTAATGAGGGTTGTGAAGGTGGTGATGAGGGTTTTGGAGGTGGTGATGAGGCTGTGGAGGTGGTTATGGGTGTGTTGGTAATGAAGAAGAAGATATTAATGAATGAGTCCCATAAATTTTTTTTATTTATTTAATTTAAGGGGTAGTTTAGTCTTTTCAACAATAACTATAACAGAAAACTAATTGTGTTAGTTATTTTGACTCAAATTGAAACAAAAATAAAATAATAGACACTCAAATGAAGCTAGATAACATAAAACGTCAATGGCCAGATGACAATTTTAAAACTATAGGGATGCAAACGGTTAAAATGAAAAAACGTCAGGGATGCAAATGGTAATTTACTCTAATAATAATACTAGATTTAAAGTTAGAGTGACCTATTTTTTATAAAGATCAATGGTTGAAGTCTCGTTTATAAAAATTTGGATCGAAACTTGAGAGGAGAGAGTGAAAACTCCGGTTTTGATGGGAACACCACTCTCCTGTTTTGGTGATAAAAAATAACCGTCAACCAAATATCAAGGGGATATTCAACGATACTCACCAAACGCATTTGTAGGCATGTGACTTGTACTGTACCAAATGCACATAGGCAATATGTGATGGAAATAAAACGAGACCCTTCAAACCGAAGAAACTAGAGAAAATAATAATTATTATAATAAGAAAAGCCAATTGTGATCATAATGTGTCATACGGAGAATATCAGGAAAACATGACGACTCCATCTAAACTAAGACGAGTTGGTGTGATTTAGTTGTGATGTACTTATTAGAAAGACGTTAACATAAAAAGGAATGAATGCTTAAAATAGGTAACACGCATGCCGTCTAACTCTAGATTTTAAAATTATCATTAGAAGCTATTGATCTGAATCTCATACCATAATAATCTTCACAGAAAAATCAAAAGCACCTCCTGGCCTTCTCTTTACACAAATATAGTTGGTAGTGCTATAAATTCGAAGTTAATTGGTAATCAGTAGGTTACTTTTGTGATTTCACCTAATCAACTATAAAATTGGTAGGCAGTAAAAATAGGTAAACCTAAAGCTAATTGTTTAAGATTTTTATTTTTAGAATATACTTCTTTTGAATAGACTTATACACACTATAAACATATTATTAAATCTATATTATTTGTCAATGACGTGACTTGATCACACTACTAAAATTTAGCAGTTTTTACGACAGGCATTTTTGTCGCAATCTTGTCGCAAAACTCTTATACAGACAAATTTGCGACAAAAACAACTTTGTAGGAAACAACCTCCTAGCAAAATATTTTTCGATAACTTTGCGACAAAACTTACCACACATTTGCGACAAACGTATTTTGTCGCTAATTTTACGACAATTTACCGACAAACATTTTGTGACAAATTTACTACCAAATTCGGTCAAAAATTAGTTTTAAATATTATCTTTTTTTAAAATAAAACTAATATTAAAAAAATATATGCGTCGAATTACCGACAAACATATTTGCGACGAACTACCGACTAACGAATCTTCCGACGAACTACCGACAAAAAATGTCATTTATTTTAATTCTGTTTTGACAAATTACCGACCTAAATGTTGCGACAAACTTGCGATAAACATAATATATTTAGCGACAAAATACCGACTAAATATGTCTTCTATTTTAATTCATTTTGCGACAAAATACCGACTAAATATGTCTTTTATTTTAATTCATTTTGCAACAAACTTGCGACAAATATAAAAAAATAATAAAATCTAGAAATTTTTTTAAAAATTATAAATTTTTCTGCATAATACTACAATACATTTACAAGTAATCTAGAAAACCGACTACTAAATTAATAACTAATCCGAACATATCCATTTAAAAATATCAAAGTTTAAATAATTTCAAGTAAACTTTTCTCGCAAAATACAAAACAAACAATAATTATCTATCAAGTAATCTTTTCATAATTTCTTCCATTTGTTTTTGTAATTTCTCACGTTCAACCCGCTCTTGTTCTCGTTCAACGCGCTCTTGTTCCCTCTCTTGTTCTTGGTCCTTTTCAATTTGTGCCAAGCGGTTTTCCAAGTTTTCTCGAGCCTCTCGTTCTTTTTCTAATTCCGTTCGGACATTTTGGACCTATAAATTGTTAAAACATTTATAATTATCATAACTATACAAGTCCGTGCAAAAATAAGAATTATAAGCCAAAATAATGTAAAAGTTAACAACAAAGTTAAAATGATCCAAATACAAGTCCGTGTAAAAATGATCCGAACCTACTTTATTAAACTAAACTATATGTTAATATAAGCGGGTCTAATGACCCAAACCCATATCAAAAAACTAAAACTATATGCTTTCAATAAAACAGGTCAAATTGACCCAAACTAATTTGGTGTAACTAAAAAATCTACTCCGAATTTAAACGGGTCAAAATCACCCTAAACACAATTTAAGCAAGTCAAAAGACCCAAACCCGCTTTGTATAACTAATTTAATTCTCTCAATTTAAACGGGTCAAAATCACCCTATACATACTTATGAAACTAACTATCAACCTTCAATCTAAATGGGTCTAAATGATCCAAACCTACTTTATGAAACTAAACTATATGCATTCAATATAAACGGGTCAAAATGATATAAACTCACTTTGTGAGACTAAACTATCTAATTTAATTCAAACGGGTCAAAATCACCCCAAACACAATTTAAGCAAGTCAAAAGACCCAAACCCGCTTTGTATAACTAATTTAATTCTCTCAATTTAAACGGGTCAAAATCACCCTATACATACTTATGAAACTAACTATCAACCTTCAATCTAAATGGGTCTAAATGATCCAAACCTACTTTATGAAACTAAACTATATGCATTCAATATAAACGGGTCAAAATGATATAAACTCACTTTGTGAGACTAAACTATCTAATTTAATTCAAACGGGTCAAAATCACCCCAAACACAATTTAAGCAAGTCAAAAGACCCAAACCCGCTTTGTATAACTAATTTAATTCTCTCAATTTAAACGGGTCAAAATCACCCTATACATACTTATGAAACTAACTATCAACCTTCAATCTAAATGGGTCTAAATGATCCAAACCTACTTTATGAAACTAAACTATATGCATTCAATATAAACGGGTCAAAATGATATAAACTCACTTTGTGAGACTAAACTATCTAATTTAATTCAAACGGATCAAAATCACCCGAACACGCTTTATGAAACTATAACCATCACCTTTTAATTTAAACAAGTCTAAATGAACCAAACCCATATTATGAAACTAAAACTATATGTTTTCAATTAAACAAGTCAAAATGACCCAAACTCACTTTGTGTAACTAGTTTAATTACTCTCAATTTAAACTGCTCAAAATCATCCTATACACACTTATAAAATATCAAGATATAATATAACAAGATCTAATGCTGGTACTCCTAACCCAGCCATGAATGCCTAAAGAGAAAATAATGTGTGACTTTAATAATAACAACTATACCTCTTACGACCGTTGGGCATCACCATATGAAATAGGACCATAAAATGATGCGTGTGACCCGGTCACCACAAAATGTGGATCGGAAGATCCTATCCCGAACATGTGGCCACGAGTGTTAGGATGTAGACGCTCCCACACAGCAAAGTCATCACGATTCGGATTCTGATCGTTGTCTGGGCCATACTTCTTTTCAAGTTCCTTTTGAAATGATATCTATATTTTCATAATAAAAGAGAACCAAATTATAATCAAAGTTAATACATTAAACTCCACATATAATGATAACTTACGAATGATTCCTTTGATCGTTGTGTAACAAACTCTAACTCATCCAAGTCCTTGACACTAATTTCCCCATCTTGCAGTCTCTTTTTACTCTCTTTGGTTGCATGTGTATCAATGAAGACTAAATCGTAGCCAACCTTTCCACCTTTTTGTTGTTCCTACACAAAATGTTGGTAAGTTTAAATATACAAATAGTTACTATAACTTATAAATATATATAGCTTACCAGACGGATACGATGTTCGTCAAAGCCCATAGACTCGCCAGTATGACGGGATAGGTCATTTTTACGATTCTTTCTCCCAGCTTTTGATTTTTTTTAACCATTCTTCGGTATTCCAAATCTACAAAAGATAAAAATGTGTGTAATTTATAAATAATTATAAATTAAACAAATATAACATATTAACATCCTTACCTCGCACATTTGTTTCCATCTCTCAAGAGGTACTGTATCTGGCGGATAATTAGAAGTTATTTCGAATTTATCTTCGTCGTCGTCAATAACATGTCCGTCCAGTCTAGCTTTGTTTTTAGATTCTTTCCTTAAACGATTCATTATATCTGGATATCAATCCCCTACCACATTAACAAATCCATCATAAATGTATTGGTCGTCTCGTGCATCCCATCTCCACTTGGTCTGTTAAAAAATAAAGGTAGAAATATAAATAATATACAAATAGTTATAGCATAAATAAATAATATATTGATATATTACCCGAAAGATATTAAACATCTCCTTCAATTTACTATGTGGGACCTTTGAAAAAGTGATCCAAACTCCATCAAGATTTTGGTCTATTATATCTCTAGCACTTCTATGAACACGCCCACTTCCAAATCTACAATATTTAAATAATTAAAGTGTTTGGTTATAACATGAACAAGAAACATAAATTAGTTTGCTAAATTAGAAACATACTTTTTTCCCACGCGTTTAATCCATGGTCTGTCACCACCATCATCCTTATTCCCACTATCCTTACCACCGGTATCCCCAAAACTACTAACATTAACACCATGACCATTATCACTATGAGCATTCTCACCACCATCCTGATGACTATCATTATCCTCAACATAGTCGAACTCATCCTCAACATCATCACCATCAATATCCTGTAACCTCATAGTGTTACGTAATACCCCAACCATATCAGCCATTTCATCATCGCGAGCGGCGCGACTATGACTGCCAGTAACCCCCCAGCTTTTGCACCACGTACTATGACATATCTCCCACAAGTTTGTCTTATTCCTTCTTCAACATGCTTTTGATTTTTACCTTTAGAACTAGACTCCTGGGATCCTCGTGTCCCTATAGTAGCATGAACTCCAATACGAGAGTCACGTTCATGAATATTAATACCACGAGTAGCACTATCACCACGAGTACTGCTATCACTGCGTCTAACTGGAGCTACCTTTCCACCACGAGTACCAATACCACCAGCACGAGCACCACCACCACGAGCACCACCACCACCACGAGCACCACCACCACCACGAGCAACACCACCACCACGAGCAACACCACCACCATGAGTACCACTATTCATAATGTATACACCCTGCATTTAGTAGAATAAGAATGTTTAGATAAAAGTATAAGATTTACAAACCCTACGTTAGGAAATTATTTAAAGTGTAAATACCATATGATAAATCTTAAATATTAGTAATTATACTAAAACAAACAATATATGTTCCTAACAATCATGTTCATCTTCATCTGAAGAGCCCAAATAAACCATTTCATCTTCATCATCAACATCGTCATCTTCACTATCATCTTCGGGTTCTTCCTCCCCATAGGTCATTTGCTCTGTTGTATTAGTATTTGTAACCAGGTTCAAGCGTTCACTCCTAGTTACTTCATCCGGTAACTCAAATCGTTCATTAATTTGAAAAAACACATGTGCTTCAGTATCTACATCATTTGATACTTGAGTTTCAGATGTGGTAACTTCATAGATATGTCGGGATTTTGTCTTCACTACTGCCCTATTATGGCGTGTCTCAATTGTCAGGTCAAAGTATAGAGAACAATAGGTGGCAATTTCATTCACTAGGTGTTCCCTCACGATTGAACCCTCAATCCTTGATTTGTTTCTAATTCTTCTTTTGATCAAACCAAGCTTCCTACACTTACAGATCATTTAGAATGTATTAGGATTGTTGAAAACAAAGAATTCATGTGATTACATCATTACAATAGTGTCATTACCTTTCATATTGGTACATCCATCTATATTGCACTGGACCACCAAGAAGAGCTTCATCAGCTAAATGTATGACTAGGTGCTCCATTGAGTCAAAGAAACCAGGAGGGAAAATTTTCTCCAACTTGCATATAGTTACAACGATAGTGTCCTTCATCTTTGCCAAATCATCTACATGTAATGTTTTTGAGCATAAGACTCGAAAGAACATGCACAACTCTGTTACAGCCTTATATGTCTCTTTTGAAACAAGACCTCTAATAGCAAGAGGAAGTAAACGTTGCATAAACACATGACAATCATGGCTTTTGAAACCATGAAAAGTATTATCTTTGGTTTTTACTAAACTCCCTATGTTTGAAACATACCCGTCTGGAAATTTAAGTTTTTTCATCCAAGCACATACCTTTTTAAGGTCATCTTTTTATAGAGTGTAATCTCCTCTAAGTATTGTCATCTTTCCAGCGTCATCATACATAGGGTTTAAAAGAGGATGATCACAAATATGTTCAATATCTTTCCTTGCCTTCATGTTGTCTTTGGATTTATTAGTGCCCATAATTGTATGAAACAAATTGTCGAATACATTCTTCTCAATATGCATCACGTCGAGGTTGTGTCGAATCAACAACTTACCCCAATACGGAAGCTCCCAAAAGATGCTTCTCTTTACCCAATTATTTGTTATCCCAAAACCAGGGGGTCTTTTATATAATTGACTACCATGAGGTTCACCATTGTAAACAATAGGCAAATGTTTTACAATATGCCATATTTCTTCTCCACTTGGCTTTGGAATACGTCTTACACTTGAAACTGTTTTGTTTTTACGAAAGTTAATCTTATCTTTTCGAAAACAATGTTTAGTGGGAAGATGTTGTCTATGGCAGTCAAACCAACACGGTTTCCCTCCGAATTGTAGCTGGAATGATCCTGATTCATTGGAGTAATATGGGCAAGCTAACTTACCATGTGTGCTCCATCCAGACAACATCGCATAAGCAGGAAAGTCACTAACTGTCCATAGCAGTACTGCCCTCATTTGAAAATTGGTACGTCGATGGTCATCATAAGTCTCAATGCCATGGTTGAACAAATGTTTCAACTCATCAATTAAAGGTTGTAAAAAAACATCAATATTTTGTCCAGGATTCTTTGGACCAGGAATGATCAAAGGAACTTGTATGTATTGCTCTTTTAGGACCATCAAAGGAGGTAGATTGTAAACCATGATAAACACTGGCCAACATGAATACAGGTTTCCACTTGTGCTATTTGGACTAAACCCATCAGTACACAACCCAAGACGAACATTGCGTGTCTCTTTTGCAAACTCAGGATAGACCAAGTTTAGATGGTGCCAGGCCTTACCATCACTAGGATGACTCATTTTTTTGGAAGGACTACGATCTGCATGCCAAGTCAGATGTTGAGCTGTGTTTTTTGAGTAAAACAACCTTTGAAGCCTTGGTCCAATAGGCATATAAGTCATCATAAACTTAGGTGCCTTTTTCCCTTTTTCCTTATATCTTTCTTTTTTACATACTTTACAACGATCAAGATCAGAATATTGTCCATAAAATAGCATGCAATGATTTTCGCATGCATGAATTTGTTGTGACGGCAACTCTAGTGGCTTTAACATCTTTTTGGTCTCACAAAAGTTTTTAGGTAGCTTGTCACCATCGGGTAAAACTTCTTTGATGATTGGAAGTAGTTTATCAAATGTTGAGTCAGAAACATTACAATCTGATTTCCAGTTTAATAACCTTGTGGTGATAGAGAGTGTGCTAGCTCGTTTAGAACCCTCCCATAAAGGCTCATTAGCTTGCTCGAACATTTTATAGAATGCCCCTGCTCTTTGATTTGGATCTTGTGGCCCTTCTTGATAATAAGGATCATGATTATGGTGCATGCCTTCCATAACCATTTGATCATACTCGGTATAATCATCAAAACCTTCATCAACATCTTGACCCACATATTGAGATGGCATAGGGTTTGAACATTGGCCCACATCTATAGCTTCACTAGGATACCTTTCCCCATGCGCGTACCATAACTGATAATCTTTCATAAATCCTTGTGTAATAAGATGAATTTGAACTTCATCTCTCGTGTGGTAAAAACGATTTTTGCATTTACTACATGGGCACCTGATTTTTCCATTTTCTATGTTTGTAGCATTTTCATATGCGAAGTCCAAGAAATAAGAAACTACTTGTTGAAATCGCAAATTGAAAGAACCATCTCTATTTGTTCTCATTGTGTAAATCCATTCTCTATTCGAGGGTATTTTTCTTTATCTATAACTAAAAATTCACTAAGTGTTAGAACTTATATATGCATAGTAACCTAATTAACAATAAATCACATACAAACTCTTTTGAAAAGTGACATGTACGTATATAAAATTCTTTTGAAAAGTGTAAATGAATTATTATTAACCCTAAATTTTACCTTCAATTGTCAGCTTAGTTGTATGTTCTTCCCCTATAATCTTCAAGCGTCATTTTTCTCAATCTCTCATACATCACAATACAAGAACAAGAATGCACATCCAACCTAAACCTCACTATCCCTGCAGAGTCAAGAATACAAGAATGCTACTCGATTAACAAGAATGCACATCCAAACATACAAGCTGCTACTCGATTAACAAGAATGCATATTCAAGAAATTTGAAGAAAAAAACTTTTTTCTTACCAATTTGAGGCTTCTGCAGGCGGCGGAGGCTGTGGGCGGGGATGGCGCGCGGAGCAGGAGCAGGCTGTGGTCGGGGATGGCGGAGGAGGCTGTGGTGGGGGATGGCGGGCGGCGAGCGGTGCTGTGGTGGGCGGCGGGCGGTGCTGTGGTGGGCAATCGAAGGTGAATCGGGAGGTCGTCAGGGGAGGGGATGGCGACGGTGCTGGGAGCCTGTGGTCGGGAGGTCGTCGGGGGAGGGGATGGCGGCGGTCTGGCCGGCCGACTAGGGTGAGGGGATGGCGGTCGGGGGAGGGGATGGTGGGGGTCGTCGGCGCCGGTGCTGGGTGAGGGAGGGAGATGACGGGAGGTAATGTTGGAGGATTTTGGGAAGTTTGGGAATTTTGAAGAATTTTGAGAAGTTTGGGAATTTTGGGGGAAATACGGAGAAGGAGAAGGGAGGGAATTTTAGGTCAAAAACAATTTTTTAATTAAAAATTTTTATACATATTTTGTAGCAAATTTGTCGCAAAGTTTTAAACTTTCGACGACTTTGCAACAAAATCAATTTTATTTTATAAAAAATTTGTAGCAACTTTGTCGCAAATATTTAAACTTTCGATGACTTTGCGACAAAATAATCTTTTTAATTAATTTTTTTATTAAAATTATATTTATTTATTGTAAGACTTAATGACATGTATAAATATATTGTAACACTTGCACTGATACATGCATATAAAAGCACATGCTCATACACGTACATGCATACATACTATACACATACTTTGTTACCGATAAGGATACTATATACACGTACACAAACATATGTACATTCGTACAAACATACATACACGCCTTACAAACACCCATGCATGCATCTCTACATATATACGTACCTGAATAGACACACATACACACGCATACATACACACATACATACATACATATGTAAAGTAACACTTATACAAATACACATAAACATACGTACAGACATATAATCATACATACAATTAAAAACTTTACTATAGTATTTCACACATTCGTACATACATATACACATATGGATACACATACGCATGCATATACATACACACCAAAAATATGCATTCACACACAAACTCAATATATAATAGTTTACATAATAACTAATAATTATAACAACATAGTAACAATTGATTAAAATTTTTTACTAAGGTTTCTATAAATAATAAAAGTTTTTAACTAAAAATTAAAAAAGTGAATTATTTAAAAATTACCAAGATGTGATTATTAGGATAAAAATAGGAGTTTGTCGTAAATCTGTCGCAATTTATGTAACGTTTGCGACAAATTTGCCACAACAAAATTATTAGGATAAAAACACATTGTGACTTGCGCGTACAACAATATATATTTATATTATTTAATTCATAAAAAATATATTTGTCGTAAAAAATCGCAAATTTGACCTGATTTGTGATAAAAGTATTAAAAAAACATCTCTGTCACAAATCGGTCGCAAGTTATTCAAACTTTTATTTTTGTCGAAAAAGTGTCGCAATTTTAATTTATACGTCAAGTTTTTCAATGATTTTGTTGTAAATTTGTCACAACATAGCAATAAACAATATATTTTTGTTTTATTTAATACATAAAAAATATATTTGTCGCAAAAGTGTCCCAATTTAATTTAAACGCCAACTTTTCCACAACAAAATATTTTTAACTTACTTAATTTGAAATAAATGAAATATTAGATTATAAAATATGATTTTGTGGTAAATCAGTCGCAACATATGGAAGCATTGTGACAAATTTGCCACAATAAATTCATAAAAAAATATTTGTCACAAAAGGATCGCAAATTTTGTAAGATTTATGATAAAAATATTTAAAAAATACATCATTGCCACAAATCTGTCGCAAGTTATTCAAAATTTAACATATCAAATGAAAATATTGCAATGTTGTTGATAGCTTGTCGGAAAGCATTAAATGTTTACAACAATGTTGCGACAACAGATTTTCATACATCTACTTTGTCGGAATGTTGTGTGAAAATTTTGGATTAAAACTTCTGTCGGAATTCCGTTGTAATTTTGTAACGAATATAGTGTACTCGCAATCTTGTCGCAAATGTTCGTAGCAAAAGCATCCATTTTTTAGTAGTGGAATCCCCCATCTATTAGGAAGAGATATTATGTAACAGTGTAACACATCTTGATATCATTGGGTGTATGTATTTTACAGTTATTAACTATCTTTATTCTTTTAAATCTTTAAGTATAAATTACTAATGTTGAAAACATAAAACAATATTGTTTCACAATCGTCAAAACCGCCAAAACTAAATCGTTAAACTGTCAAACTGGAAAACCGGCTGGTCTAGACTACCTAACTCGATCGGTTTGGTTTGTTATTCATCGAAACCTTAGTTAGCTGTTTAGCTTGGACCTTTTGTATTCTTCTAGATTTGATGTTATTTTTATATGAAAGTAAAGTTTTTTACAACCGAGAGATTTGATTTGGTATAATTATGAATATTTCATATATACCATATAAATCTTGGTTAAATACTTTATTATATTTGTATTTTACCCTTAGCATCTACATGCTTGTGGTGTAACAATGTCAATGCTACTTATGCGTAAATCATGTAGTTCATACTCGTTTAAACATATTATACTTATTCGTTCATCTTGTTCAAAAAATGATACGGAAGAAATACATCTTCACTAATATGGTCTTCAATTCAAAGTGTGACCTAGTCTCCAAGCATTCTTGGTCTATTAATATCATCGTAAGCCTTTAGTTACTCATATAGTCTTATCATTATTTGAATAAGCCTAATAAATCATATATATTTTTTTCAAATAATAACAATATCATTGAAATGTAGGTTGTAACACATGTTACTAGTGTTGACAGAGAGGATCAAAATTGTGTAATTTCTAAAGTTGAAAATCGGATTCATCCCACTGAAGTACGGGATCCAAATTCTGCTCTCTTTTGAGTTTGTCCTTCAAGAACCAATCACACACCTTCCCGGCATTTAGTTCCTCAATGGTACACCCTTCTTGCTCTCCTATCACTCTCAACAAATTTAACGACGAAATCTGTATAATATGATAATCATTGCAATACAAGATTATGATTGGGTGTGTAGAACATGTTGAGAATCAGTAGTACATTGGAAATCTCATAATCACTCATATATAATGCGTAGAAAATAATCAAAGTACTACGAGATAGAGAGAGTAGGGTGTTTCGTAATCGTCTTATGTATTGCATTCAACGCCCTATATATGTTCAAATGTATCATGTGTCACATTTATAAAGTAAACACCCCTATATATATGTGTGTGTATGTTATTGTCTTTTTATTTTTTAGTATGCAAATCGAGTATGCTCCTTCCTTCTAATCGGAGCGTACACTTGCTGTAAATTATATATTTTTTTAATTATTAAGGAATAACAATAAAATTATTAGTTCAAAATTTATGTATAAATTTATGTAACCACAAACTAATCTATGCTATAAATAAAAGTTTTGATGGAACACGCGTTAGTCTCTAGTGGCTACTTATAATTATGTTTCCATCTTTTTCTTTTATTAAAAGACAAGACACATGTCAATAAACGGTGATTCATCGTCTTTATTTTCATACCTTCTCTCTCATATTAAATAATAATATTAAGAAAATATATTTTTTTAATTATTTACATTTTTAATTTAAAATTTTATTTATCATGAATTCAATTGTTCAATCATTATATAACCTAGTTCACAGATGACATACTAAAAACATTTCAAAAGTTTGAAATAATGTTTAAAAACAGGTAGTGGTTTTCTCATGATATGATATATACGATTGAAATATACTTGTGCAATAAACACATACCGTCAAGCGACATAGAAACCCTTCATGAGAGCTCAACCCAGACATCTCAACAATGCCGGCTTCTTCGAGGGTCAAGAAGCTTCGTCTCTCCGAGCCCGGCTTATCTTCTTGCCCATCAACACTAGCTCTCAATACGAAATTTGTTCTTCTTGTACTAGTTCTAACAGAGGCTTTTAGGTTCTTGATTCGAGCACTTGTCGAATAATTAGAGAGTAACGAAGAATGAAAACCAGTAGTTTTGCAAAGCTTGAGTGCATTCATGGTGGCTTAATTAGGGGTCCTACGAACACCCTTCAATGGATGAGGAATTGAAGATGGCACACAAACAACCATTTCTAGATACCATTTTCCCTTTTCAATTATTTGATGTTGTGTATGTGGTGCATGTTGAGATATGGATGTGGATAACATTGCCCTTTTTCTTTTCCCAAATAAACAATATTTTAATGTTACAAGTTATATAGCAGACCTTTATTATATGGATTAGAATGTATCTAATTCATAATTGCTTAATATACAAAATCTTCTTTGTATTTTTGAGTTATTTTAAATCTTTGTGTTACTAAACAACCGTTTCATCTACATAATATTAAAACTATTTTTTTTCCTTGAAAATTGTAACAAACCCTTGTTTCTAATAACAAGCAGGTGTTAGTGATTGATAAAGGAATTTTCACTAGTTTATAGTGTTTGGGTTTAGGTAAAACACTCACGTCTTAGTGTGTGGTGAAAATTTTAAAAGTATAATTTTCATACTGTTCATCAGCTCTAATGTAAGATTTGCTCTAACGAAATATGGTAGAACCAATGCTTCTTAATCGGGTATTCATGAAATACTCTTATCTGATTAGTAAAGGATCAAAGTCATGTTTTTCTCTTAAGAAAATAAAACTATATGCATAAAAACCAATAAATTACGATGACCAAGGAGTCGGTACCCCCTCCTCTAGTTCCGCCATGCTAATTTTCAACATAGCTTTTTCAAAATTTTAATGTATATACATTGATATGTACGTACTGTCCTTTTGTTGATAGCAATTTATTTCTATATGAATATAATAATATATATA